>JAULJZ010000006.1:203358-224142 GCA_032270985.1 Heliamphora pulchella
CATTCTCATCTATTATGAGAATGACAAAAGATTGAAAGAATTACGTGAAGGAATCGGGGAAAGGTTTGGAAGGTACAATTTCAAAATTAACTTATGAGTTAATTTTTTGTAAGTCAAATTTGGTCCAATAAGGTAAATGTTTTACTAAAAAAAATATTTTACATAGATATTATCAACTAAACAATGAAAAATAAATAAAATATTTTATCCAAAAATATTTTACGTCGAATCAAACGGAGCCTTAATCAAAAGATAAAAAAACACTGGAATTAGTTATATAACATTTTTACAAGTTATCGTAAATCTCTATAAACATGCTTTAATTAATTAAAGTGGCATATTTAAATAATTGATTTAATTTAGAGGTGAGAAAAATAATAAAAATAAATTTACAGTCTTTACAGGGGCCCTACTGGAGGGACTGATCTTTATGGTCATATTCTTCTTCGTTTGCATTGAAATCTAAAATTAATCATGCACATGGGTTGATTTTGCACAATTCGAGGTGCTTTGGAACATGTGGCACAATTTTGTAGTCGTTTTTTTATTTTGATACCAAAAAATAGCTAACTCCGGTGATTGAAGCTTGAAGGATATTATCTCGAAGTTCAAGTAACTCTGTATTAGAGGTGGATAAGAGATCTGAGAAATTCGAAAATCGAATCAATCCAACTTTTAGGAGTTAGATTAGTTTGGTTTTTACAATTAATTGGTTTGGTCCTAAATTTCAAAAAAGGTAAATCGATAATATTTGTTCGGTTCTTGGATTAGTCTAAGACTAAACCGAATCATTCCGAGAATCGAACTGTATAGACCCGATTAATATATATACATATATAAAAATTAAAAAATATTAACCATTAGATTATATATAATTATTGTCAGATTCATATAAAATAAAATAAAAAGCGTTCTAGTTTTAGAAATTATAAAAGAAAGTGTCATTAGATTTGATAATTATTATTAATTGCTATTTATTTGTTATATGTTACTTATTTTTGTGAATTTGATGTTAGATATTTGTCATTTATTTCACTAAATAGAATGTAAAATAATTATTCTAAGATTTTATATCATTTTTTTTATTATAATGGGTATTAGCTTTTATTTGTTATTTATTTTAAAGTTTTAAAACTTATATATACATAGTAATTTTTTCACGCGTGCATAGTAAATTTTAAAATCCGTAGAACCGTGGTTCCAAACCGAATCAACCCGATTTGGTTTAATTTGGTTCTACAAAATAATTGAGTTGGTTCTGGGTTCAAAAAATTAAAATCGATCAAAATTAATTTAGTCATAAATTTAGTACGGAACTGAACCAAATCGACCCATGTACACCTCTACTCCTAATATAATAGGGTATTTGATGGTAAGATGATATTCCTCAATTTTTATAATTCGATACGAGAAGGTTATGTTGATTCGCATGAAAATTTGACTGTGGATTTGAGAATAAATTTTGAAAAGGGAAGCTGTCCTTGCTTTTTTTTTTTCCGATGTCCTAATAGCAACAGTAATTTATGTTTTGGTCAGTTCTTCCCCAATGAATCGAGTTCACGGTCTGGCTTTTGCATGTTTAAACAAATTTGAATTTATTTGAGACTTGTCATGAGGACTATGGACCTTGATTGAAGATTTTTTTATAAGAGCCCTGTTGGGTTTGTGACTTAAATTTCTAAATAAAACCAGCGGTTTAGAAGCTGGCGCTCGCTGAGCGCTTAAGCGCCTGCCAATTTAGAAGCTGGCGCTTGCTAGGCGTTCGCTGAGCGCTTGAGCGCCTGCCTGACGCTCGCTTGGCGCTTGAGCGGCGTCGCGACGTCCTGAAGTGTTTTTAGAGTTTTTTGGTTGTGGCTTATAAATATGAACCCTATAGTTCATCTAAGGTTAATGCAAAACGTATGTAAATTATCTAATACTCATTGAGAGACTCAAAAAAATAGAGGCTAGAGAGAGTATAGAGAGACTCAGTTTGAGGCCATACACAGAGATTGTGAGGTTGAGAGTAAAACTTATATTTCATATTTGAGAATAGTGGATTGGTTTTTTTTTCTGTGGAGATAGGCAATTAGCCGAACCACGAAAATTCTTGTGTTCTTGTGGGTGTTTTTGTTCTTTACTTGTTTTGTGTGGATTGAAGTCGTGATTCCTTTTTTTGCCGTGTTAGGAGATTTGTGCCTAAAGTCCCAACAACTGTTATCAGTGCGTCTGGTTATTAGCTTGATCACTCGATCACAGTAAAGATGGTGAACATCAAATATGAAGTCGAGAAGTTTAGCAAAAAGAATAACTTCTCCCTATCGCGGAAACGGATGAATGATCTGCTGATCCAGCAAGGGGTCTCTAAGGCGTTACTCGGCAAGGCAAGGAAGGCAAAGAAGATAACCGATGACGATTGAGAGGACATTGATTCCAAGGCTACGAGTTCAATTCGATTGATTCTGGGAGACAATATTATTCATAACGTGCTTGATGGGGAGACAACGCACGAGTTCTGGCAGAAGTTAGAAGGTCTTTACATGAAAAAGGATCTGGTCAACAAGTTGTACATGAAGAAGCAACTGTATGGACTGCAGATAAAAGATAGTACAAACCTTTTGGAATATCTAAATGTGTATAATATGCTTATCACACAGTTATCAGGGTTTGGAGTAAAGGTTGATAATGAGGATAAGGCGATACTCATGTTGGCATTGCTTTCGACATCCTATAATCATCTGATGACAACACTGATGTACGAGAAAAATACTCTAGAACTTGAAGAGATCACTAGTACTCTTTTGTCGCATGAGAAGATGAAGAGGGATGGTGAATCAGATATAGAGAGGTTGCTTGTTGCTATGTTTGAGTCAAGCAGGGGAAGGAGTTGACCTAGTGTGGAGGGTTCCAACAAAGGTTGATCTCGGTCCAAGTCATGTGCAAAGAAAGATGTGGAATGCTTCTACTGTAACAAAACTAGATATTTCAAGAGCTAGTGCCAAGAATTGAAGTAGCATCTGAAGGAAAAGAAGATAGGAAGAGCACCTGTACAATCTGTCAGTTTGGCTGATGAGTCGTCAGACAATGAAGTAGACGAAGACGTATTTTCAGTTTCCTCAGATTTTAATGTTCTGTCAAAGTTATGATATTGAATTCCGGATGCTCATACTATATGTGTCGAACAAGAGAATGGTTTTGTTAGGGTTGTATACTGATATCCATGTTTTCAGTATTTAATTTTAATTTAATAAAATTAATTTTTCATTTTATGAGAATCTTAATGAGTAATGTATACAATATCATTTCTATAATATTATGCATTGATGTCTTTTATTCTGTATAGTGTTTAATTTAATATGTAGAGTTGGCTTGTACACAAAAGATCAGATTTTAGGTTCTTACAGAATATAAATATTTATTCATAGTTTAGATGAAAATGGAGATACCAATTGTATGACTGTAACACAGAATTTTAGTAGGCCTGTCTTGATTATAGGGAACAAATAATAGCGTTGTCTATTGTTTCAACTCTCTATAATAATACATTTTGTGTGTATTAAACGGGACACATTGGAACAATTAATTTTATATTGTCTATGTAAATTAATTCACACCCCAAGGTTATAATGAGAGTGCTTATACTTTAGTCCTGAAATAATTATTGATTTACGTATATTTAATATTCGTTATTTTGATTTATTAGAGAATGCGATCTTATATGAGTCTATACTTCCGGTGAGTAGGATAGCGGCATTATTTATATGGTGAATATTAATTATTAACGGAATCTACGTCTCGAAAGATCGGGATTGACGATACCTCCTTAAAGATGCATATAAGTTTTGACTGAACCAAACTCTACAGGTGGATTTAATTATTCGGCGGTCAAATAAATTAAGCGGAAGGGGTTAAGAAATTTAAAGATGACGATTAAATTAAATTGTTAGTAATTAAATTTAGTTAACGGGTATCGAGAATCATAACGTGGGGAGATGAGTTAAATATTTAATAATATGAGCTCAATACAATATGGTCTTGAGATTATGACTTAGAGTGCAATTACAGTTCTTTAGTGGTGTGAGCAGTAATTTAATATTTTATAGAAATTACAAAAATCGCTGCAAGGTTTTCATAATTACAGATACCACTGAGAGGTTTGCCTAATTGCGAAAATCGCTGGATACATATTGGGTTACACTAGAAGTTTTTGTTATAATTATTTCATAGGTCCCTGCTGTAACCCTATAAATATGCGGGTAGGCTAAACCAAATTCATAACTTGTCTTCAAGACTAAAGCTGATCAGGTTCTGCCAGTACGAGTTCTCAAATGATTGTAGTCCACACTTCGTTCGGGAATCGCATAAGGGAATACAATTGAAGGTCTGATAAGAGTTTCAACTCGGAATCAAAAATCGTAGTTGGAGAATCGACCGAAAAGGTATTCATCTAAATTAAATGTGGTGGCACGAGTTTTATTTTGATCGTTAGATATCAAAAAGTTTCATCTGGAGCCCGTTTCGGCGATTGCCCATCTAGTTATTTTTATCAGAAGATCGTTGACAAAAACAATGACCTTGAAATTTTGGCTCCAACAATTGGTATCAGAGCCATTTTATTTTCTGTTTACGATTTATCGAGGGGTCGGGTAGATTTAAAATTGTGCTAACTTTGTTTCGCAGGTGTTCTAATCCCGATTTTATAATTATCTTGTTATTCATGTTTGATTGAATGGTTTGGATGATGATTATAATTACTTTTTTAATTACAAGGGTTGATTGTTATAGTTTATGTTTCTTAGATCGAATGTGAGCCTACGGGAAATAAGTTTTCAATGTAATAGTTTTTATTTATTTTTAAATATTTGTTTAGAACATTTAAAAACAGGTTGAATATCCAAGAACACGAACAACAACCGGTGGCACCAGCAGTGGTTTCGAGAGTTACGAATCACGGATCACGATGGTTTTTCCACGAATTTTTTGGTAATTTTTTTCAGCAGTTTTTTTTGCAATTTTTATGCTTAAAAACAGTATTAAAACATATTCCAAAAAAATGGCACAAAAAATAGCCCACCGGCAGTAAAAAAATCATTTCGATGATTTTTTGCATTGTTTTCAAGACTAGTTTTGAGCAGGTTTTTTGGCATAAGATAGCTGTAAAATAATACTGAAAATTAGTCAAGAAATGAAAAAATAGCGGCAAAACAGGCAACAAAAAGCAGGGACGGCGGCGGCATTGGGAGGCGGTACAAGCGGCTGTTCGGGGCTATTTTTTGAAACTTTTCGGCACTATTTTTGAGATGTTTCTCGAAGCAACATCTTGTTGGATATAAGTGCTATTTTTAAAAAAAAAAACAAGAGCCAAAACCACCACGAGAAAAGCCCAAACGGGCAGCAAACAGAAGGTGGCAGCGCTAGGGGCGGCAGCAGTTTGGTTCGAGCTGTTTCGATGGTTGTTTTTCGGGCTGTTTTCGGTCTGATTTTTTGACAAAAAAATAATATTTTTCAAGTGCTATTTTTCAGAAAAAAAATAGCGTTGAAAACGGTGCAGCAGCGGCGGCGCCAGTGGCGCTGGTGGCCGACGGCGGTGGTGGTTGGTCCGGGCTATCTTGGATCGGGTTTTCTAATAAATTTTGATCGTGATGTGATATATTTGTATATCACTGCAAATCAGAGAGTTCTAATGCAATTGAAATACAAGAACCTGATTCAGAAAAAAAATATTACAGTCTATCTTCAAAACAGAATACTAAAACTCTTCTGAGTTTCGATTTAATCATAAAATCAGGATATAAACATATCTTGCATTTATATTCTTATAAACTGCGTTGATGATATATATATGTTTTATATTTTCTTATTAATTTAATTAATTCAAAAATTTCGATTTTAATTAAATATTTTGTAAAAGAAAATAAAATTAAGTTTTTTTAATTAATTTTTTTTAATTAAATAGAAAAACTTTAGATATTTTATTTTTTATTTTTACAAAATATCGCGTTTGAGATGATTTTTTTATTAAATCGGATATCTTGAAAAAAACCCATCAATGGCCTCTTTTCTTTACGTTTCACATTCTTCCATAACGTACCTCCAGAGCAACTAATAAAATTTACGTGCAACAATACTAAAATGTACTTATTACAAAATTTTGAACTACAACATTTTCATAAATAGAAACTAAACATAAGTTAAAACTTTTTTATTCCCGCAGCTGATTGCTCCATATAGTCAAGTGTCACCTAAAATGTTTCAACATTCATTAGCACAGGTAGTGTGAATTCAATGATATCTGAATTTTTAATTATTGTACAGTATTAGAATGATATATATATTAAACAGTTAGCCAAAATTCGGTAGAGAGCGACCCCACATTTTATACGCTGAACATGATCATTCCTTATAGCCACCTGGCCGTGACCTCTATCCTTATTACCTCCCCTCGTTGGTACGTTTATCGTCGCCCAACGACTAAGACGCCGTTTAACTCATCATTCATTCATGCATCATTTTCATTCGTTTTTATTTTTCATCATTTTTTTTTCATTTTCATCATTCTTTAACAATACGGCATATCAAACATTCACATAAAATAAAATTAATTCAGATATCAGAAACTCGCCTGATTTAGCAGAATTTATTCTCAATTATCGCAGAATTCCAAATTTAGAAAACATGCATGTTAAAATTATAATTAGATAATATTCTACATTTTCTTATTAACTCTATTATACTTTTAAAGTATTTTATAAAAACTTTAATCATTAAAAATCACTAAAGATGCACCCAAAATTTTTATTCTTTTTATTTCATAAAACTAGTTAAAAAATATATTAATTTTGGCTTTATAAAATATTCTATTTTTATAACATAGAAAATCATATACACACTTTTTATTAAAACCTTTTTATGACTATTTTGTGTAGTTATTATTTTTATAAAGCGTTGATTAACAAAATATATATATTGTTTAATTATTTCCTTTTTCATAATTTACAAAACGTAGTTTTTATAATTATTATTATTATTAAAAACCTACACTTTGTTAAACAAGTAAAAATATTAATCTTGACTTAAAAATTTATCTTTTTTACAAATTTAACTAAAACTCTTAAAATTTTCATAAATTTGATGTTATATATATATTTTATAAAATATTTATTTTCTTTTATTAGCTAGCACAATATATAAATTTTCACTAACATATTATAAAATTCTAACTTATTAAATTAAAATCATAACAAAACACTTGTTTTCATTTTTAATATCTTTAGAATTTGTTTTGCATAAATATATATAATATTAAAAAAAATTTAGTTTTATCTATTTACTATATTTATTTATTTTTCTATTCTTTTGAACTTACGTTAAATAAAATAAAACACCAAAAATAACTAATTTAACCAAATATAACCTAAGCCGACAAAACAATCATCACAGAACCTAAGAGACCCAACGCACAATGGCCACGCACGCATGTCGTGCATGTGCCGATTCCACTTCAGCTTTTTGACTAAACTTTAGGATGTGCGTTCGGAAAATTTGGACGTCGATTTCAATCGCCGTTTGTGGTCACGTGTAAGCGGTTATGAGATGAATTTAAAAAGACTTATGGTAGTTGAATCAGAGGTATGGGGTTACGGTGGTTGAATTGAAGGTATAAGGTAACGGCTATCATGGTTCAAAGTTGACCCAAAAAATTATTTTTTATACATAAAATCATAAAATGTAAATTTTCTAGCCGAAAGAGTTTTCTGACGATAGACACTATTCACTAGCGGCGTTAGGTCATCGAAAGAATAAACCCAAAGTTATCGAGTGACGGTGGTAGTGACAATGGGTGATATTAGAAACAGTGTGCAACAATAATATGAAATTTTTGCGTATAAAAATGTGTGGAATGAAACAAGCTGTATGGGGGGGTTTCGAGGGTGCTGGAGGCACCAGTGGTGGTCGCTGGTGGCCTCCGGTGTTGCTAGTGGTGTTTGGTCCATAATAGAAAAGAGAGGGATATATATATATATAGTAACATCGGCAGTGTGGAACGGTGATGGAAGTGTCGTCAGCGACGGCAACACTAGGTGACGGCGGTGGTCGTCAGCAGCTATGGGCGTCGGTGGCAGCGGTGTAGCGTCGGCGAGCCCTCCCCTTTCCCTCACGTTAACTCTATGCTTCTCCACTTTTTTTTCTTCTTTTTTTTCTTCGGCTAACTCTCTTCACTAATCCACTGACATCCCAAACCCAATCTCACCTATATGGCCATGTTTGTTTTGAAGGAAAGAATTATAAGCTATTTAGTATCCCATCACTAATAATTCTAGGATAATGTATCCAATGCATTGTTAATCCATCTTTTTATCCATTCCCATATTTGGTTATTTCATGGTACACTAAAAATTATAATATCTAATTTTTTGTTTCCAAACTAGAAAATAAGTCTTATAATTATGCATAAATGACAATAATACGCTACACAATTGTAATTAAATTAACATGAACCAAAGTAAAAGTAAATAATTTTTAAAATAGAAAAAAATATAGAAAATAGTTTTTAAAGAAACAAGAAAAATAAATAGTTTTTCAAATAAAAGAAAAACAAAAAATAGTTAAAACTAAATAAATAAGCGGTTTAGAAAAATATATATAAAAATAAAACAGTTAAAAAATAATAAAAAATAAAAAAGATTTTTTGCAATAAAAGAAAAATACAAAGAAAGAAAGTTTCTTAAAATAAAAACAGTTTTTAAAATAAAACATATATAAAAAAGTTTTAAAAATAATTAAAAAACAGTTTTTAAAATAATTAAAAAACATACTTTAAAATAAGAAATAAAAAAATAAATATAAATATAAATAAACAGATTCCTTTAAAAAAACAACAAATAGTTTTTTTTTAAATGATAAACTGTTTTTTATAAATAAAAAATAAATTATTTTTCTAAAACTAATAATAATAAACTTTTTTTCTAATTAAAAAATATATAATATTATTCTTAGAAAATAATAATAAAACTTTTTTTGACATTTGAGCATAGATTAGATTATCAATCTCACCCCTCCCCCTATGATAGAATTATCCCATATTTATGGGATTCACAATCCACCCTGAATAATGTATCCAATCTGATTTGTTGCAATCAAACATGGAATACAGGATTGTTAATCCAATCCCATGTTTGTATCCTACAAAATAAGCATGCCCTATATGTATAATATTCGCGAGGCTCAGCAATTAACACAATTAAAGGCTCCATCAGTTTTTTGTATATTAAAGCACTTATTTAAAATCTTTTAATCAATATTAATAAATATTATATTTATATCATAATTAAATGATTATTATTATTATATATAATTATTATTTTATTATTGTAATTTAACATCATTATTATTTTCGTAACTGAAAATTCATTGAGCACTTATTATTATAATTAATATTGTGTAGTTATTATTATATTTAGTATTACTTATTCTAATTATTATTTCTTTTTTCCGAGATATTACAATAGTATTAAAACAGCTTCCAAAAACATTAAAAAAAAGGGCACAAAAACAGCCCACCGGCGGCACCACCGACGCGCGGTTTGGGGCCGTTTTTCTATACTTCTTTACGTTGTTTTTGATATTGGTTTTAAGCATATTTTTGGCATAAAATAGCAGTAATATAATACTGGAAAACAATCCAAAAGGATGAAGAAAAAGAGCAGCAAAAAGCAGGGACGACGACGGCACTGGGAAACGCTACAGGCTGCTGTTTGGGGCCATTTTTCGAGACTTTTTGAGACTATTTTCGAGGTGTTCTTTGAAACAATATATTGCTAGATATTAGTGCTATTTTTTTAAAAATAACGGGAGTCAAAACCACCATGGGAGAAGCCCAAACGGGCGGTGGACAACAGGCGATGGCGCTAGGGGTGGCGATAGTTTGGTTTGGGTTGTTTCGATAGCCGTTTTTTGGGCCATTTTCGGTCTAATTTTTTGACAAAAAAATAGTATTTTTCGAGAACTATTTTTCATAAAAATCGGCATTGAAAACGGAGCACAGATGAGGCAGCAAAAGCCGCCGGAAGCTAGCGGTAGTGGCAGCGCCGATGGTGTTGGTGGTTGGTCTGGGCTGTCTTGGATCGTGTTATCGGATATGTTTCGATTGTGATGTGATATATTTGTATATCACTACAAACTAAAGAGTCCTGATGCAATCGAAATACATGACACTGATTTAGAAAATGATTATTACAGCATATTTTCAAAACAGAAGACTGAAACTTTTCAGAGTTTCGATTTAAGCATAAAATCGGAATATATATATATCTTGCATTTATATTCTTATGAACTGCGTGAATGATGTATATCTATTTTATATTTTTTTGTTAATTTAATTCATTCGAAAAATTTAGTTTTAATTAAATATTTCGTAAAGAAAAATAAAATTAAGTTTTTTTTAATTAGATTTTTTTAATTAAATAGAAAAACTTTAGATATTTTATTTTTTTACAAAATATCACGTTTAAGATGATTTTTTATTAAATCGGATATAATGAAAAAACGTGAAAATTAATTTTAAATTTTAGATTAATTAGATAAAAAAATATTTAATCTAAATAAATTATTATTTTCAAAAAATGTGTAACTAAAATAAAATAATTGAATACCTTTAATCACTATCTTAGTTGAAAAGCTATAGAAAAAATTGTGCATTCATCGAATTTTATTTATTACGCATTAAAACACGAAAAGATGGTTTAACAAACCAGAATCTTTGAAATCGTGTACATGAAAAAAAAATTTTGAACTCTTTCAGATCGTGTGATTTTCAAAATTAATAAATTTATTTTAATTAAAGTAATTTTTATAACACTCAAAAATATTTTAAAACCTAAGTGGGGGAGGAAATTTATTCATAGATAAATTTCGCGATTTTCATCACCAGTTTGTAGGCAATGTAATTAAATTATGCGTGTTGGCAATAAGGCCTTCCTCCTTATCAGACAGATTAATTGCGGTATCACCAATAAAAATTTTCTTTAGGAATAATTCTGTATAATTGTTAGTGTGGATCACTTCTCCATCTGAAGGGTTTATTGCGAAGCAATTGATTTGGGATTAGGTGATGGTTAACATTTAACCGTATATAATAGTATCATCTCTAATTAAGTCACTGCTATTGTCGATTGGACCGAAACTATATCAGTTATTTAATTTTACTTGACAGAATTAGTTGTCTAGATAGCAAAATTAATAGAAATTAATCTGTCTGGACAAATGTGGATAGTAGACGTCCTCCCATCGAGACATGCTATTCACAGGGTATCAAGCTGCCAACGAATTTTTTTTTAAATGGTAGAGGGAACCAAATTAAAATAAATTTAAAATTTTGCTCGTCATAATTAACAAATTTTTTAATTATGTGCTTCTAAAGAATAAAATGGCTTTCAATTCATTCACTTCAATACTAAAAAAAAATGAACTTACAGGACCAAACTATGTTGACTAAAAAGAAATTTGGACATTGTATTAACTGCTGAAGGCTATAAATTTGTATTAAATGAGATATGTCCACCAATTCCTAATGTGGGGCAAACGAACAAGAAACTCAGGCCCATCAGAAGTGGTAGAAAGCTGATCAGATGGCTCACTGTTACATTTTGACTTCCATATCAAATTTTTTGCAGCACAGTATCAGTCTATACCCAGTGCCTATGACATAATTGTGAACAAAAAAATATTTAGGAATCAAAATCGTGCTGCTAGGCAGGTGGCCATGAAGTCTCTAATGAATGCAAGTATAGCTGAAGGCACCCCAGTTAGGGATCATGTTCTGAAGATCAGTCTTCTCAATAAACTGAAGATTCCAGGAGCTGAAATTGACGAAAAAATCCAGGTCGATATCATACTCCAGTCACTACCTAATAGCTTTAAGTAGTTTTTCCAGAACTATACCATGAACAATCTCAGCTTTTTATTGGCAGAACTTCTTAAAGAGCTTTAAGCAGCTGAGGGTGTTTTTAGGAAGCCAGGTTTTTTGTATGTGGCTGAAAAAAGTTCTTTTTCTAAACCGAAAGGCAAGGAGAAGAAAAGAGTTCAGACACGGGGAGACACAAGTCTAAAAGTAGTTAAGGTACCAAAAACTAGTGTGAAGAAGCCGAAAGGCAAGTGCATTCACTGTAACCAGTTTGGGCATTGAAAAAAGTAGTGTCTGATTTTTCTCAGTAAGCAGAACAAACCAAGTAATTTTTGCTCACTGATGATTGAAACATGTTTAGCGTTGTTATCAATCAGAACCTGGTGTATAGATACGTGAACCACTAATCATGTCTACAATTCTTTGTAGGGGTTCCAGAAAACTAGGCAGCTCAGTGATAAAAAAATATACCTGCATATGGGCAACAATACAAGGGTGGCAGCAGTTACAGTAGGAGATGTCACTCTCAGTTTTAGTAGAGATAGGATATTACTTCTAAAAGATTGTCTTTATATACTTTCGATTAGAAAAAATTTAATTTCGATTTCTAGTTTAATAAAGAAGAAATATTTTGTTCATTTTTATGACTTTGTGGTTGTGAAAAAAATAAATATTTTATTTGTTCTGCTACATTAGTGGATAATCTGTATGTCGTATCTCCTATCTCTTCTACACTGCAACTAACTGAATTGAATAGCACATCTAATTTCTCATATAAGAGAAAGTTTTCTTTTCTAATTAATCAAACATTTTTTTGACACTTACGTTTTGATCATATTAATTTAAAAATGATAAATATATTAGTAAAAGATGGACCTTTGAGTTTATTGAAAGTGGATGCACTTCTAGTCTATGAATTCTTCTTAGAGGGTAAGATGACCAAGAAGTCTTTTTCGACCAAAGGCTATAGAGTTAAAGAACCATTGGAATTGGTTCATTCTAAAGTGTGTGGTCCTATGACAATCTGGGCTAGAGGTGACTTTAAGTACTTTGTCAGTTTCATTGATGACTACTTAAGGTATGGATACATTTATCTGATGTACCGTAAGTCAGAATATTTTGAGAAATTCAAAAAATTTAAGGCGGAGGCAAAGTATCAAATCACAACGATCCGACCGTGGTATGAAATATCTCTTCGGAGAATTTAGAGACTACCTGTCATCAGAAGAGATTATATCCCAGTTGATTGCAGTGGGCACTCCACAGCAGCATGGTGTAGCAGAAAGAAAGAATATAACTCTTGTGGAGATGGTATGGTCCATGATGAGTTATTCAGGATTACCCGATTAGTTTTGGGGACTCGGATTAGAGACAACGGCTTACATTCTGCACTTGGTACATTCTAAGTCAGTACCTTCTACTCCCACATAATCGTGGACCGGGCGTAAACCTAGTCTGAAATATATTCGAATTTTGGGGTGTCCAACACATATGTTGAAAGAAAACGCGGGTAAGTTGAAACCGAAGAAACAACTCTGTTTGTGTATGTGGTATCCCAATAGAATAAATGGTGGTCTATTTTATAATCCTAAAAATCAGAAAGTTATTGTTAGCACCAATGCCCGATTCTTATAAGAGGATTATATTATGGACCACAGGTCCAATAGTAAAATAGTTCTGAAAAAAATGAACGAAAATACCAATGGAACGGAAGAGGAATCATAATTCACTAATATCCTATTGTCTCGTCGTAGTTGGAGAATTATCGGGATAAGTGCAAACCATGAATAAGGTGCTGATGCCCAGGGTTTAAATTTTGCACAACGTGTTACTGCTAGTACACAAATACAGGCAATTGTCTTGTCGTAGTGGGAAGGTTATTCATCAACCTAATCGGTATATGTTTTTAAGAGAGTATTTTAACAGGATATCGAATCTTGTAATTACAATAAAGCACTTTAAGATAAAGATGCAGTTCTTTGGCAAAAGGTTATGAATTCAGAGATGGAATCGATGTATTTTAATCAGGTCTAAGAACTTATAGAGCCACTCGAAGGGATAAACCTCATTGGATGCAAGTGGATCTACAAGAGAAAGAGAGGAGTACACGGGAAGGTTGAAACCTTCAAAATTAGGCTTGTTGCAAAAGGGTTCATTCAGAAAAAAGGTATCGATTATGAGAAAACCTTTTCGCCGGTAGCCATGCTTAAGTCTATTCAGATTTTCTTATCCATTGCTACTTATTTCGATTACGAAATCTGACAAATGGATGTAAAGACAGCTTTTCTTAACGAAAGTTCTAACGAGTGTATCTATATGGTACAACCAGACGGTTTCATAGCAAAGGGTCAAGAGCACATGTTGTGCAAATTTAAGAGATCCGTTTATGGACGTAAGTAGGCATCAAAATCTTAGAATGCTCTGTTTGATCAGGCCATAAAGTCTTATGATTTTGATCATAGTCAATATGAGTCTTGTGTGTACAATAAGCATGACGGAAGCATAGTGATCTTTCTAGTACTTTATGTAAATGATATCTTGCTCATCACAAACGATGTGGGAAAATTATCTACGGTAAAAGTATGGTTATCTAGACAGTTTGGTATGAAGGACTTGGGAGAAGCCAGTTACATCATTGGGATCAAGCTTGTGCGAGATCAGAAACAAATGATGTTAGGCTTATCACAAACAAAATATATCAATAATATCCTTACTCATTTTAGCATATAGAATTCTAAAAAAGAATTTTTCCCTTTCAGGCATAGAATTACTCTATCTAAGAATCACTGTCCTAAGACACCTAATGAGATAGAGAAGATGAAGGCGGTTCCTTATCCTTCAACAATAAGAAGCCTAATGTATGCTATGCGTTGTACTAGACCTGACATCTGCTTTGCCGTTTGCATGGTTAGCAGATATCAATCTAAAGAATATAATTAAGTACCTGAAAATGACTAAGGATTATATATTGGTTTACCACACTGACAGTCTAATATCTTTAGGATACACAGACTCAGATTTTCAATTAGACAAAGATTCCTCTAAGTCTACCTCAGGATGTGTTTACCTCAGAAAGTGGAGCTATTAGTTGGAGATGCATCAAGAAGTCCTGCATTACTGATTCTACCATGGAGGCAAAGTACGTGGCAGCTTCTGAAGCGCCCAAGGAAGCCGTTTGGCTTAGGAATTTTCTGTTGGATCTAGACGTGGTCCCTTTAGTCTAGTCGGTTATTACACTTTATTGTGATAATAGAGAAGCAATTACAAACTCGAAGGAACCAAGATTCCACAAGAAAAGAAAGCACATTGAGAGTAAATATCACTTGATACGAGAAATTGTACAGAGAGGTGATATTATTGTGATCAAGATTGCATCATGAGAAAACCTTGAAGATCCTTTTACAAAGAGCTTACTAGTTAAGACTTTTGATAATCATATAAAGGATATGGATATCAGATGTATGGCAGCATAGTTTTGAGTATAATGGGAGATTTTAAGGTTATATACTGAAAATCATATTTTTAGTATTTAATTTTACTTTAATAAAATTAATTTTTTATTTTATGATAATCTTAATAAGCAATGTATGCGATATCATTTCTTTAATGATATGCTTAGATGTCATTTATTCTATAAAGTATTTAATCTGGTGTGTAGAATACAGTTTGAACACAGAAGATCAAATTTTAGGTTTTTGCAGAATATAAGTATTTGTTCACAGTTTAAATGAAAATAGACATACCATCGGTACGACTGTAGCATAGTTTTAGTAGATCTAACTTGGTTAAGGAGAACAGATAATAGCGTCATCTATTATTCTAACTCTCTGTACTAGTACATTTTGTGTGTATTGAACGAGACATATTAAGGTAATTAATTTATACTGACTGTATAAATCAATCCACATCCCAAGATTATTATGAGAGTGCTTATACTCTTAATCTTGAAATAATTATTGATTTGCGTATATTTAATATTCGTTATTTTGATTCATTAGAGGATGCGATCTTATATAGGTCTATATTCCCGATGAGTTGGATAGCGGTATTATTGATATGGTGAATACTAATTATTGGTGGAATCCACATCTCGAAATATTGGGATTGACGATACCCCCTTAAAGAAACTTATAAGTTTTGACTGGACCAAACTCTACAAGTGGATTTGATTATTCGGCGGTCAAATAAGTTAAGCGGAAGGGGATAAGAAATTTAAAGATGCCGATTAAATTAAATTATTAATAATTAAATTTAATTAGTGGGTATCGAGAATCTTAACGTGTGGAGATGAGTTAAGTATTTAATAACAGTTGCTCAATACAATATGGTCTTGAGATTATTGCTTAGAGTGCAATTACAGTTATTTAGTGGTGTGAACGGTAATTTAGTATTTTATAAAAATTACAAAAATCACTATAAGATTTTCATAATTATAGATACTGCTGAGAAGTTTGCTTAATTGCGAAAATCACTGGATACGTATCTGTGTTACACTAGAAGACTTTATCATAATTACTCCACGGGTCACTACTGTAACCCTATAAATATGCGGGTAAGCTGAACCAAATTCATAACTTGTCTTCAAAACTAAAACTGACCAGGTTCTGCCGGTACGAGTTCTCGAATGATTGTAACCCATACTACGTTCGGGAATCGTATAAAGAAAAATAGTAGAAGATCTGATGGGAGCTTTAACTGGGAATCAAAAATCGTAGTTAGAAAATCGACCGAAAAGGTATTTAACTATATTAACTGTGGTGGCATGGGTTTTATTTTGATCGTTTGATATCAAAAAGTTTTATCTGGAGCTCGCTACGACAATTGCCCGTCCAGTTATTTTTATCAAAAAATCGTTTACAAAAATAATGATCTTGGCAGTTTTGCCGTTAACATGTTTAACAAGTATAAGTCTTGCAACGAAGGTGCAGTTCTAATGGGGAATGACACAGCATGTCAGGTCATTGGAAATGGTACAGTGAAGATCAGGATGTTTGACGATGTTGTGAGGGTTTTAAGGAATGTCAGACATGTTCTACGATTAAAGAAAATTTTAATTTCTTTAGGGACATTAGATTTTTTGGGTTACGGGTACACAGGAAGAGGTAGAGCAATAAAGCTCAGCAAAGGATCTCTAATTATCATGAGAGGACAGAAAGTGAATGGTCTCTATAGATTGGTAGGGGACACGGTGATAGGTGGAGTTACCACTATCACACAGATTGAGTCCAGTAGGGATGGCACGAGATACAGATATTTAGGGCTTGGTCAGGTTGACGAGCAAAGTATGTCAGAAAGTCAGAAGAAGAGTGCAACAGTTGAGGTGGAATTTAGTCAAAAAAGCTCAACCAGAAAATCGAGTGACGGTGGTTCAAGTCAACAGCAGAGAGAATAGTCAAGTGGAGAACTTTCGTCTTACAAGAAAGCTACAAGCAGTATAGGAATAGTTCAGGGGCGAGCAGTAGTGTCAGAGAAGGTGGAGTTTTCACAGAAAGTTGAAAAGTTAGAGTTTGAAAAACTGTCCAAGAATAAGAAGACTGTTGATTGCAAGAGGGTTAAATTCAAGTGTGGCTTGGATTTGGTTCAAGTCTATTCAAGTCGAAGACTCAGAAGGGTGGTGCACTAATACCCGAAAAAAAGAGTGCAGGTCGAGGCAACACCGATAGTTTTTCAAAGATGGTTAAAAAAAATTCAAGCCAAAGTAGAGATTGTTGGGTTTATGAGTTGAATTTTTCAAGAAAACTAGCAATTCAGTAGCTAGTGCTCGTAGGGCGCTTGAGCGCCTGGAGAACAGAATGGTGTGCTAGTGGGGCGCTTGAGCGCCGCCATGACGTTCTGAAGCATTTTTAGAATTTTTTGATCGTGGCTTATAAATATGGACCCTATAATTCATATAGGATTAATACAAAGCGTGTGTAAATTTTCTAATACTCAGAGAGAGACTAGAGAGAATATAGAGAGGCACAGAAAGACTCAGTTTGAGGCAATACACAGAGATTGTGCGGTTGAGAGTGAAACTTGTATTTCATATTTAAGAATAATAAATTATTTCTTCTCCCGTTGAGGTAGGTAGTAAGCCGAACTACGTAAATTCTTGTGTTCTTATAGGTATTCTTGTTATTTACTTGCTTTGTGTGGATTGAAACCGTGGTTCATTTTTTCGCTGCATTAAAGAATTTGTGTTTAAAGTCCCAGCAAGCCCAGATGTAGATATTAGTACACTTGTTGATGGAGTTTGATACAAGGTTTATCGATGACTATCTGATAACGGGCTTTAAATGACCTCTGTTGATCGCAGAACCTAAATTAAGACCTAGGTACATGATATTAAACATACCTAGGTAATTTTCCGGGGAAATCGGGTTGCCCATTTATGAAAGAGAAACTAAATGGAAAAAAGTGGGCTATCGAGTTTACTACTCGAGGTCTGTGATAAAACATGTAATTAAACAATCCTATTGGCATGAACTAATGTCAAGACTCAATGTAAAATAGATTGTTTTGAGTTGAGCGAATTGCTTGTGATATTCAATTAACTTCGAAAAAGCGTCCATGCAAGATTTTATATTCTTACGCAAAAAAAAGATAGACTTTCGAGTAAAGAGAAAATAATGTGTAACAAGAGGTGAGTGTTTTGAATTCAGGTATATAAAATGTTGCGATGCTCTTTGAATTTTAAAAGAAATATTACATGTGAGACGGTATTAACATTATAGCCTCCTATGTCTAAATGTTGAGGGTATTTATTGAGACTTTCTCTCTCTATCTCTTGAATCTTTTGCAAATTTGCACGCAGATTAAAGGTGGATAAAATATGGTTTCACCAATTCATTTTGTTTTAGATCATTGCTAAATCAAGATTTGGCCTTGTCCAATTATAAAATATTGTATTTGACCATTATTAATTTTTTAACAAAGAATTCCTTTGTTTCAAAAAGTTAAAAATTTGTATGTTCTTAGTTTCAAAATTAATTTCCATACTTCTTAAGATTTTTTTCAATTTTAACACATAGAATAGTTTTCTATCAAGTGATCAACGCTTCGTTAGTTTTGACATAAAATATTTTTAAAAAAAATTATTTTTTGTATTTTTGGGTGTCTAGTACCACAAAAATTAAAAGTTATTAAAAATATTTTTTTGATCAATAGATAATCATTAATTTTGTTTGAAAATTGTAAATTATTTCAATTTTGATTTATTTGTAAGTTTAGAAATTGAGAAATTTACCAAACACATAGCTTATTTTATAAGAATTAAATTAATTTTGATACTAAGAACATCCAAGAAATTCTTTTCCTTTTGAAACTAAGTAATTTCTATATTTTAAAAATTAGTAATGTCAAAAAATAAAATCTTATAATTGAACAAGGCCAAATCTTGCTTTAACAATTATTTAACGCAAAACGAATCTCTCTCTCTCTACTCCAAATTCTTGCACAATGTTGTGGTTAAGGGTTCTATGCTTATTTTCATCAAACCATTAAATTAGATTTAAAAAAATCTCTAATTTTATATTTCCCATTTTTTTCCCTGAAGTAATAATTATTAATTATAATAAAATATTAGGCTTCTTTTGGTTCTTTTCCAGAGAGAGTTGTAAATTAGAGATTTTTTAAAAATATTTACTAAAAAATAAAAACTTCCTAATTAAATCTAAGTTTATTATTGTTTGACAGTTAGGCCCAGTTTGGGATCATAATAAAGCTAGTTCTTTTTTCTAAGAAGTTCAATTTTTAAGTTGATTTGTTTGGCATAATATGTTTGCACGGCTTTTAAAGCAACATAAAAGAGCCAAAAAAAATTTCTTTTTCTTTTTTTTTCTTCTAATATCTACTTTTTCAAATTATCCCAAACACTCTCACTTTTTTTTGTTTCACTTTTTTTCAAAAAAGCTAAATCTCTTAAAAATCAAGCTGAAAAACTATACCAAACATGCACTAAGTTTTAAGTTAAAAATTTAAGTTTATTACTATTTGTTGAATACACTTCATAATTTTATATTTCAACTTTAAATACAAAATAAAAATTTTAAATTTGAAATATTACTATTCAAAATCATTAAATTTCAAAAATTTAAGTAATTAAATTTTAGTGTTATTTTTACTTATGACCATCACACTTAAAAACAACATTTAATCCATTTTAATTAAAATTCTTATATATATATATATATATATATATAAACTCGGTATGAGATTCAATTATTTAAATTTATTATTTTTTATAAAATTATATAATACAATTTTGGCACATAAAAACTAAATAAAAAATATTAGAATATTGAGAGTTGTAAATTTTGGACATTTTTTTTACAATCTCTTATAAAATAATCTTCTTATCTAAGTGTAATAAAGCTGGATGAGAGATAATTATTCAAAAAAAAGTATGGGGAAGAGATGAAAATTAATATCAAAAAATTATGAATTTTTTATTAAATAATAAAAAGTTTGAGAAAAAATTAAGATGATTTAGAGACAGCAGTTATTTAAAAGTTTTTAAACGATAAGAAAATTTAATGGAATTGTTAATATGTAATTTACAATATCAACTATAAATTTTGAAATAAAATTATAAATTTTAGAGAAAGTTAAAATTTAACTAATTTTCACACACAACCCATTTATTAGTCATTTATCTCCATTTCAAACCACCATGTCAAGTTCTCAATTTCCACGTACACAGGCGAACACACACACACACACACACATTTTATTCACTTTTTTTTCATATCTCAGCTAACTCGTGATTTATATTTTAAGAATTGACGTTGGATGAGATTACAGACCTATGCCGCTCTATTACCGATCGGGCCACACAAGCCCCGCTAAGTAACGGTGCGTTCTATAACCCGTCACGACTAACGCATTGTTCTCGGTTATTAATTGATGGGTAGGTCACTCAATTT
>JAULJZ010000006.1:253656-263690 GCA_032270985.1 Heliamphora pulchella
GCAAAAATTGATTAAGTATAGCCATTTTTGGATTTTCTTGAAATGAAACCCTAATCATTCATTGCAAGGTGATATGACTGTCACTATAACCTATTCAAGATGATGAGATTTCAACACTATGTATGCCACAAAACGGCAGTTCAAAAATGCATCATTAAGGTACTTCTATCCTTGAAAACCAAAGGAATCGAAAAAGGATTGCAGGACCCTCAATGTAGGCAAGCCAATAAAGATGAAAAGAGGCAGATTGAAATAACTTTAATTTCAACAAGCCCATCAGCCAAATATAAAATAAGTCAGGAACTACATAATTATTTCTTTTATTTCTCCCCGAATCACTCAATCCAAACGAGCTGAAAACCATAGCTTAGATTCAGTAAGAGGATAAATGAATAGTCCAAGTACCAATGGTGAAGCGAAGTTCCACATTGCCTTAGTACAAAGATAATGTGCAATACATAGGCGTATATCTAACTTTTGAGATTAAGTTCTACGCTTTTGAGATTAAGTTCTACCCAAGACCGGGTAAAATGGGGTCAGCTGGACTGCCAAAGTTGGGTAATAGTGCTTGTCTTTGGTTTGCAAGCAGCAGGTGCTGCCGAGCGAACACTTTGCACATGAGAGAATGTGTGAAACAAAGTCCAAGTCCCACGTCAAGCGTGAGGGCATCTTCACCTCCATAGTTAGTTTTTGGGGTTATTTCACCCAAGACCGATAACACCAACATCAACCAAACCCAAAAGATTCATGAAACAAGCATTTCAGAAAGAAATTAGGAGAATAATGGAAGCCAACAAAAACAAAACACTTGCCCCTGTCTAACAAAGATTAATGGAGATTCATAAAGAGAAGACAAAAATGTCAAACATCCAAAACCAAAAGCAATTAAAAACCGAGCGAGTTCCACTTACACATTGAGAACATCAGCAGATAGAATAACAGCAGGGATTTCACCTTGTCAATGAGAGAGAGAGAGAGAGAGATAGAGAGAGGGTTTGGGCCTTTCAAGTTCCTCTTGGAATAGCGATGTGCTTTTGTAGCTTCTGCAAATATCTATATGGTCTGGCTTCAAATTTCAAGTTAAACACACTTGCAACTCTCGCTTTTTTTTTCTTTTTTTTTTCTCTTTCAAAAATGCCCTTATCCAAAAAAAAAAAATATTAAATATGTTATTTTGATTCAAAATTAATAGTTTAGATTTAACTGTTTTGTATAGATTAGAACTGCAAGCAAAATTTAAACAATTAATTTGAGTTTTTAAAAACAAAATTAAATAAATTTCTTAAGTAGGCAGTATTAATATTATTTGTTTTTTTAAAAAGTTAATTTGATTGTTCAGAGATAAAATATGATGAATATAAAATATGAACAAATATAAAAATAGATATAAAATTCAATGAATATAAATTTAGATATATAATCATATGTATCATGTTTGTTTTTTTATAGAAATAAATAGATATTTCCTGTATGGGTAAATTGGCTTATTTGACTAAGTTAATTTTTTGTTTTTAGTAAATTTTTTTCATCACTTAATTAAACTATTATACTTTTTAGACTCTTCTCATTGAGACGAATCGAAAAAGTAAAAAGTTTTAATCAAAATATGAAAAAAAAATTCAAAAAAGACGAAAATAAGCAAAAATAAGTCAATAAGCCAAATAAACAAGTTTATAACTAAAATAAGCCAATAAGGTAATAAACAAGTTTGCTCAAATAGGCCCATTATGTTTCAAGTCTCGAGTTGAGCCGGTTTAAAAAACTCTTAACTCGATAACCAAACCGATTATATCGGTTTAATATTTTTAAAACCCAAGATCAAATCCATTGCTTGACAGAACCGAACCAACTCAATCTATATAGATCTGGCTGAATTAGTTTATAAATTTTTCGAATCTATTAAACACCCCTAATTATTACCACTCCTTGCAGTTCATTTAGTCATCAGGTGCATTCTTCTTGCTCTAGCGCCATTTACAAACCGATTCATTTTCTTTCTCGTTAATTCTTACTTCTTTCTTCAAATATTATTCAGACTTTGAATTTCAGGTTCATGTGTACGTAAATTTAACTCAATTGATAAGTTTATGTATCTGATATTTTTTGCTCCAAATGCATGTAAGATAGCAATGAGAGAATTTGCATACAAACATTTAAAACATTAATTTGGGTATGCAACTTACACTTTTTTTTTTTTTACAACAATACTTAATTTATTATTATTATTATTTTTTTTTTATCTTTTACCCTGTGAACTTATAAAACTGTTCTCATTTTTTGAGTATGTAAACTTGTACAATTTTAAAAATTCATGACATGCTATAAAAAATATATAAACAAATAAGTTTATATATAAGTAGAATATGAGAATCATTTCACTATTAGGCCTGTTTGGACTAACCCGCATAAAGGCTTATTGACTTAGAAGTCACTTAGGGCCTGCTTGGTCAACTTTTTGGCTTTTTGGTTAAAAATGCAAAAAAGTTAACATAGTTTATTTGGCAAAAAAGTAAAAAAGTCAAAAAAATCAAATCAAAACACTAACTCTTAGAATATTTTATTTAAACTCTAATTACTTGTAAAATATAATAGTACTCCTTATTAATAATTTATTTACTACCATTACCAACTACATATAATTGTTAATATCAAATATATATAGAAAGACAAAATTGTCCAATTTGAAAAAAAAAATAAAAAAGCTAATTTTTTATCCAAGTAACCAAACAGGCAAACTCCACTGGTTGACAAAGGGCCAACCGGAGAGAAAGCCAAAAAACAAAACACAAGAAACATCAACAGCTCCCAACAAGCAGCAACTTCCAGTAGAGCAGCTAAACGACACCCAAAACAATTCACTTTGAACCAAAGCTAAATTACTAAATAATCTGTTTTAAAAATTAAACTTAACTTTTTAGCTAAAAATATATATAAAAAAAAACAAAAAAATTAACATTTAATCGGGCTAAGTACCGGTTATTTGGACCACCAATAAGCCAAAAACTCATTTCGTTGGCTTGTTCATTGTCCATTGCCAGTTAAGACATCAGGTGATTCTTTCCCCTCCAGAAAATCATTTTGCCCGTAAATGCACAGATTTACTAACAATATGTTCTAATTAATATCAACTCCATATCGAGGGTAATTTAGTAATTTAATCACTAAAAAGCAAATAACCAGTTTTTATCCAAAATACTTGCCAACAAAAATTGAATTATTATTTTTTTATTTATTTGCTAATTAAGCAAATAAGCTAATAAATAACTATCTTAAATAAGGCCAAATATATATATATACACACACACGGGCATTTCTATAAGCTAGCCTTCTCTTCAATTTGGATATGGGCGAGAGTGCAGATTAGTAGTGTAGATTTTTTTATTTGTTGAATCATTTAATTGAACTTCATCGGTGGCATGGTAATTTACACTATTAATTTATAAAAAGTGAAGTGAAACGATTTTAGTCTTGTACTTTGACTGCATACTCCTGTCCAAAAGTGGATGGGAGATAATTACAACTAGAAAAATAGCCTTTTGCGACAACTGTTCCCATCGCAAATGGTCGATTGCCCGTCGCAAAAGGTATTAGCAACGGTATAGCGACGGCATTTAAGGACTCGCAAATAATGGGGTTGCAAAAAGTATTGGCGACGGGAAAATGCCGACGCAATACATTTGCGACGGTTGCATGCTCGTCTCAAAAAACACCACTGAATGTGTTATTGCGACTGCATAATTTCCGTCGCAAATAAGTAAACCAATAGCGACAGTGTGAACCATCGCTTAAAAAATAATTACCGACTCAAATGTAGTGTTGAAAAAACTTTTAGCTACGATCACGGCCATCGCAATAGCATTTATGCGACTGTAAATTCCCCGTCGCAAAAAAATTTAACGACTATATTATTGCCGTCGCAAATAAGATTTTAATAATTTTTTAGAATGGCACATTTTTTGCTATCAAGAAATACTGTCGCAAAAACATTATAGTTCTTTTGCGATGGATATTAGTGACAGCACAAAACATCATCGTAAAATCTTATTTTCTTTTAAAAAATAATCTATTTATAATGATGGCAAACATTGCATCATATCAAGAATAGCCACCTTAAAAGAGTGACTGTCATACCCGAACCCGTCTCCACAATTTGATCTTTCAAATTTAATAAGTTCAACTCTAGAACTCAGTACTTATTGAAAGTCGTAATTTCTATTCTAAACCTCAAAAATATTCACCTCATGCGTGTTTCTTAAAAATTTTAATAGAATTTTTTTTATTTTTCAGACTATCCCAAATTACCTGTATACCTGTCAAACTCAAATATCAAATATACTCAGGCTCAGCCTGGTTTTCAACACGCAATCACAGCACAATATCATCTAACTAGTAACATTCTCTAAATTATTGTATTTATCATTCATACATCTTATGAGATTTACATTCATCCAAAGATAAATTTTTAGATTCTTAAAGTTATACAAAATAAAATTTAAGAGCAAATGCATCTAACCAAAACATGTATACAGGAGCTACCTCTTTAAATTCTTTACATTTTACAAAAATAACTACATGTCTCCATCATAAAAAAAAAATAAAATTTATGTTCTTCATTCTTCAAAATCTCAAAATGCCTTTGCATCTTCTATTTGTACCAAATGGTTTTATTCATTAAACACTCATCCCATATCAGATAATTAGATTCAAATTTTCAAAAACATGGGTTTAATAAATTTAAAGATGAACGAGGAATTTGTTCCCCCAATGATCAAAAAGCTAGAAAGATAAACTACATAAAAAATACACCGCACCATGATCAAAAGCTCCCCCAATGGACTAGAGGAATTTGTTCGTCTTGCCTGCTTCCCATCAACATCATCAAAAGTCTGACAATTATTTGAAGGTTAAAACACAGACTACCATGTGAAGGAGCAATAAAATAGAAAAGAAGCTCATGATAACAAAATTTGTAGAAAATTTACACAGACCTTATATAAGAAGAGAAGTAATCCATGCATAAAATGAACCCATCTTGGCGGAGCCGAATCCAAATGAGTTGAATATATCTGAAACATGTCAAATATGTCATAAAACTCGAGGAAGAAACACTATTTACACAAATCACTTGAATTGAGAAATTTTTCTAAACTAGGAACTAAAACATAACCATTGATCTTCTTTGTCTCTCTTTTTTTCCCCCTAAACACATCTCTGAAATTCATCAACAGGTACATCTTCAACATTATTTCACATCGGATAACAGCCAGTTAGAATTCCACAACACAAGCAACACTTCATCCTAAGGTCTAACCAGATAATACTACAACAAAAGAATGATTAGAAGAAATTTCTGTAAGTCTCTTCTTCATATTTATAGAACTTGATTAATCCACCCTAGAACCTTTCAACATTTGTTTGGGTTTTCTTAACAAACAAATTTTATAAAAGCTAAATGATAACAAAGACTAGTGGTAGATGTATATTTCAAACATGAAGTGTTACGTTGAATTGATAAGACTAAAGTAGAACACAAACTATTGTGTCAAGAATAATTGATCAAGTTTTGCATCTAGATAAACTTGCAAAGAGGAACTATGAAATATGCTTGTCAAGGTGAGTAGTAAAAAGTTGTTTTCTGATGAGGAAAGACCTCCTTGTCTGGCAATATTTCTCTAAATTGACTTCTTGTTCACCACATTGTGGAATTCTTAATTATAAAAAATGCCAGCGCATTAACTTATATGTTTTCAGCAAAAGTCTCCTTACAAATCAAGTGAAATCATTGAGAAAAATACAAAAATGAAACAAAATAAACCTAGAATTAGTTGATCAAACAAATAACAGATAATAAGTGTGTCATAGATAAAATGACAATAGCACACGCATTGAACAAAACCTAGTACAAAAGTGAAATAAAGATATGACAAAACTCACATAGCCAAGCAGTGCGGATATGACCAAGAACATGAATCCTGTAAGTGTAATCTGAAAAACAATTGCACAATTTGTTACTACAGAAACAAGTAAAATCATCAAAAACTAAAAACTACATGCAGGGAAAGATCAGTGAGTGATCAAAGATGCTTAGTTGCTTACCATATTGGGTCTGGAAAAGCATCCAGTACATGCAGACACAAAAGGAGCAGTTAGTGTCTCGCACTGAAATGTTAGAAGAGCTGCTCTCATAAATCTCACAACAAATTATAAGCAAGAAATAATAGTCAAAGTTGAAACATATTTATAAAGCCTTTTGCTCAACTTCCTATAAGTTTGTACTCCTAAATGGGCGTGCAAAAAAAAAAAAGAAAGATTCCCTAAATTTTGATGCAAAAGTGGTGCAAAAATGCAATTTTATAGAAACCAACTTTTGTAGAAGTTCGAATCAATGATCCAAGTTAGAATTAACCAGCTGCAAAATCTAAGCCTGTTCAAAGTTCAAATTTGCTAGTGTTAGATTGTTAATCACCATCTCATCAAAAAGCATAAACTGTTAGATGAAGTGAAAACTTTATTATTTATATCCTTAAAGGTTCCTTCATGTGTGGCCGACCTCTCCTACATAAGCGGGCCAAACTTGTGCAAGTATTTTGATTATTTGGTAAGCGGTGAAGTCTGAACAGGAGATCCATTGTCTACTTTGATACCGTATTAAATTTTTGACCACCATCTCATCTAAAAGCTGAAGCTATTAAAATTATTTATATTCTCAACAGTACACATGCTTATATCCAAAATGATAAATGGCCATTTGCTTGATACCAAAAATTTTCCAGTAATGTAATCAGACCTATGCTTCATATAATTTTAAGAAAAAATATCACTAACACAGAAGCTTCAATTTGGTATGCTACAGAAGAATATAAATATAGAATTGTCAAAAGGCAGATGGCAGTGAAAGAGGAAAGATTTTGAAATGCATACTCTAACCTGTCAAACAAAGCAATGCTACATAAACTGGCTCAGGAAAAAATCTTTGCACAACTTAGACTAATGATCATTAATAGTTAAAGTGACTTGTGCCCTTCAACCAATTTCTGTGTGTGATTCAGAAATGTGGTTCTAGCCTTCTAGGTGGTTATCCTAACAAGTGATCTCTGAGCAGATATCAGATGCAGTGCAATAAAGATCAAGGTCCGCTTAGGAGCATTTAAGTTGTCCAATGATTGAAATATGAATTTAATTAACAATGACTTTCTTTTTACATGCTGGGGTAAAGAAGCGTGTTAGGTGTGTGGAGCCTGTTATAATTTTTTTGGGCCCCAATCCATGGCCCGACCCATTTCAGAGGCGCTACAGTTTTACATACCCATTTTTTGGGCACATATTTTTGCTGCTTCTGTTGGGATTTTCAACCTTATATTGTATTGCCTCATCTCATAATGAAATCGCTGCAACTTCGTGTGTGTAGGAGAGTGTTTCCAGAATCATGTTTGCTCATTCTCTAACACCCAATCCAACCCAACAGAATATACATATACACATATATCGAGCAAAATACATGAAAGTAAACCCTTTAAAAAATATAAAAATTAAAATATTAAGAAATAATAAACTTACGGCATCCACAGTGGGAAGAAATTAACGAAGCGAGTCCAAAAGGGTTGAAAAATATATTTGGCAACATACGAATGGTCCACTCCACTGTACTTGTATCTATGCAGTGCAGCAACACCATGAGAACCTATATAACCCATCGCACAACTTCGTATGTATAACTCTCAGTAGAACCTGCCCAAATTGTAGAAAACATCACCTATAGAAATCGCAAACACTCACTAAAACACACGCATTCAACCATAGAATTTTTGTCGTCTGAGCTTTGAATTCCAGGGTTTCGATTCCTTCATCATAACACCTGCATCTGCATTACTCATTTCTGTAGACTGTAAGTCTCATACTCAATTGTTAATCGACAATTACATAGAATTGTTGATAAATAATAGAGTGAGACTTACAGAGATGAGTAATGCACAAATGCAGGAGGTTATGATCAAAGCAATGAGGAATCGAAACCCTGGAATTCGAAGGTCAGACGATAAGAATTCTATGGTTTGTTCTTACGCATGCAAACACACACACATAACAATAAACAAATGAAATGCAGGTGGTTATGAACTTATGATGAAGAAATCGAAACCCTGGAATTCGAAAGTCGGGCGATAAGAATTCTACGGTTTGTTCTAACGCATGCAAACACACACGCGCACATATACATATATATAGAATTGTCTATAAACAATTGAGTATGAGATTTCAGAAATGAGAAATGCCGGTGGTAATGACAGGGGAATCCAAAACCCTGGAATTCGAAGGTCGGCCGATAAGATCGAAGAAAGTTACAGATCCGGCGATGTTTCTAGTGCTGAGAGAACTAGAGATCTGCCCAATACAATGCTCTTTGGTGGCGACACTGCGGTCCTTCTCCGAAATTGATTGGATTTTGATTTTTGAACTGAAGTAGTATGTATATAAATAACACTTGGGTGCGCATAAGTTGAATGAGATATCTCCAGATATAACCAAATTGAATCAAAATAAACTAATTATTTGTTTTAGTTAATTGAATTCGGCTACATAAAATAAATTGAGAGTTATATTTTTATTTAGTTTTAATAAATTTATATTTTTTCTTAATACGATATTTTGTGTCAATTTAAATATATTCCTCTCTTTAGTGTTTTTTATTATTCATGATCTTGTTGCTGTTACTTACTACTGCATAAACTGGTTTATGTTGTATGTTTTTAAACTATTTTAACATTTTTATTTTTACAATACTCATTTTATTTATGTGATCTTTTTAACAATTTAATATTTTATTCTATATAAAATTATTAGTCTAATAGTTGTCCTATAAAATTCTCTTTTTAATCTTGTAAGTATCTTTCGATCACATAAAATTTTAAAAGCACACATCTACTTGAGCCAACCAACTTTGATTTTATAGGTTACATCATTTGTAACATCTCCATCTTTGTTAATAATCAAATCTAGATAACGAAAATATTAACTCTTAAGTATCTCTTTATTTTGAATTTTTACTTTTTCACCATTTATACTCTTATTACTATTAAAATTAATTTTATATATTCAGTTTTATTTCTATTTATTCGAAATCCTTTTGAATCCAAAACCTCTCTCCCCATTTATAGTTTAGTGTTAATCCCGATTTTAGTCTCGTCTACTAAAATAATATTATCACCAAACAATATACACTATAGGACTTCATACTGAATTAATTAATAATATTGGTGGTTCACCAAATTCCCTTTTGTAAAGTTTTAATTAATAATATTGTCTTAAAATGTTGGATTTATTACCATTTATATAAGTATTTTAAAGGCAAATTGCTTAGCCAAAAACAGGAACAAATTTGAAGTTTAAAATAAATACTTAACTTAATTTAAATTAATTGTTTTGATTTTTAACAATGCATCTTTACGTGCAATCGCTTGTTTCACAACGTCTAGTTGTAATCATTGTTTTTAAACCTCCAAAAAGAGAAAAGGTGGATTAGTCACCAGTTTAATCATAATTGAATAGAATCAAATCGTGACATCATAATTGCATTATTAATAATTTTTAAATTTATAAATATTAAATAAAAATAACATTTAACTCACAATTTAAATAAAAAAATAAAAAAATCTCATAATTTAAACATAATTCTAATTAAATAATTAAAATTTCTAACAAAAAAATTAAAATTTAAAGTATCATTGATCCTCAAATAAAATATAAACTAAGTAAAAAGTATTAGAGTTTACTACATCACAACCATTTCCAAAAAAATAATAAATATTTTATTCTTTTCTTAAATCCTTGAAAGACCACGAGTAAACCAATCATCTTCATTTTCATTCTCATTGTTACTAGTGCCCGAAATATTTGATTCTTAATCAATGTTCACATTAACAAAAGATCCAAAATTGATGTCATCTCCAATAACCTCTAGCACGTTATTGTCTTCTTCATCTATAACAATCATAAGTGATAACAAAATATGTAAACAATCAATTAATTATTCTATAGTA
>JAULJZ010000006.1:279087-295167 GCA_032270985.1 Heliamphora pulchella
TGTGTTGTTTGATAAAACCTAATGGTTATAGTAGAGGAGAGTTGTTTCCTCCTCTACTTTTTTTAAAATACACAAATAACAGTAGAATCTTATGCCGTAAAAGCTAAAGTAGGTGTAAGACCTATCCTCAAAAATGAGCGAGGTGGAGAAAAAATTGTACTCCAGTAGGACTAAATATAAAATCTCTAATTGACAAGAATTTGACCGGTGAGAGTTTTGTCGATGTTCATAAAATTTGACATGTTATTTTAATAACAAATTATAATTAATTTACAACACCACATGACACGCTTGACGTAGTGCCGCATGTGGCAGCGAATAATCTCACACGAGAAGCCTGATCAAGAAGAGGTCTATAATTGTAAAAGGCAGCATAATAATCCCACCCCTCAAGCTGCCGGATGGGTCTGACCTAGGACCTAGACAACAAACTCTACTCTCCATTCAGCCACTTCACAAGATCCCTCGCAATAAAATGCAAAGAAATTAGTAATTTGAAAGAGCAATATGGCTAAAAAGGTAAAATGTGCTCCTAAACTGCACAAGTTTTACAATTATAAAGCACCGAAAGGCCATCGGAAAATCTCAAAACTGCCTAAGTACCAAAATTACTGTACAAAATCATCTGTTGCCCACTGCAATATATGATGAGATCCCACAGTTTCACGTGTGCAGATGATCGCAAGAAGCTCCCTTCTTGCAGTGCCCCTTCTGATGGAATGGGCACACCATCCTCTGTCCGCCACTCCCAAATGACGACTGCCTGTTGTTGTTGTTCCACCGCCTGCCACCACCAAAACCAGAATCTCGGCCCTGAAAACCCCGATCCCTTTGGCCCGAAAACCTATCCCCCCCATTGCGTTGCTTCTCATTTCCCCACATGCCCGTATTTCCTGCCGGTGCAACCCAGCCTGCATTTGCATTTCCAGGGACCGGCCCTTGAACAGTTGGAGTTCCTGGATTTCCAGTTGGCGGGACCCAAACTGGATTTACATTTCCCATTACTTGCCCTTGAACGTTAAATCCCGGATTCCCGGGTGGTGCAACCCAACCAGGATTTCCATTACCAGGTGGTGGTGGCACCTGAACAGCAGAACCCGGATTTCCTGTTTGTGCACCCCAACCTGGAGTAACATTACCAGGCAAAAGACCTTGAACCATAGCTGCCGGATTTCCTGTCGATGCAACCCAACCCGGATTAACAGTCCCGGGAACAGGGCCTTGAACAGGTGCTCCCCAGTTCATATTCATAGTTCCCAGTGCTGGTCCTCCCCAACCCATGTTTGGATTCCCTTGCATCAGACCCCAACCCGGATTCGTATTATCAGGCCTTGGACCTGGGGCAAAAGTGCCACTATCCGCAACACCCATGACCCAAGGTACACTGGGTGGAGCTGCCGTCTGGATGTTAGATTGGTTACCTGCAACGGGATGCCTCCAAGGATCAGGTTGGGGAAATGGTGAGAACCCTGGGGTCGAGAAGTTTCCGATAGGATTCTGGACAGTAGATGGAATGCCACTCCAGTGGCCATAAGCTGCCGGCTGTACAGGCATAGGTAGTGAAGGATTTGGTTCGGGCATCTGGGATGAAGGACCACCCCAAGCTTGAGAATCGCTCCCTACTCCTTGAGAAGGTGCAACCATCTCTTGGTTCTGAACTGAACCCGATCCCCATTGCTGAGTTTCAACAGAAGGCTGTATCCCATTAGATTCACTAGTCACAATCGTTTGAGAAGTTGGTAAAGCAGTAGTGGATCCCATGATACCCTGTTCAGAGTAAGGTACCGGACTATAATTGATAAGAGAATTTGAAGAATCATTTTCAGAACTCCTCATCAATTCCCTGCCAGAATTCGATACCGAAAGAGGTGCCAAAACACCTAAAGATTCCGTTGCAACATGTTCTTTGCTTCCACTTTGGTTGATTGAAGATGGCGTAGAAAAATGAGTCAACTGACCACCATCATAAGTAGCCACAGCAGGAGAATGTGTTGGTCCATTGCCACCTGGAAATGGGCTGGGACCCAGAACAGAACCTGCTTGTTGAACAGGAAAAGAACTGGATGACAACTTGCTGTCAGAAGCCTGTCCTCTGGTCGATCCAGGAGTACTTGGGATAGGAGTAGGAGATGGGAGGTTTAATGAATCATTTCTACTATAGTCAGAGCACCACTTATCAGCTGAAACATTAGAGACCTCAGCTGAAGGAGTGCCCCGGCCACTTGAAGAACTTAGCTCCAGTTGAGACCACGTCCCATGATTCTCCCTGCCTTCGCCTTCCTTTCCTTGTTGTAAAGATGCTTCATAGGGCTTCCCAGCATGTGTTGACGAGAGACGCGGACTATGCACGGTTTGAGCCTTTGTAACATTATTGTCCATTGGTGGCAACAACTTCTGAAACCTCCCAGCTAATGCATCCATCAAAAGTATAGAATCATCTTGCTTCTCAGTGGCTTTCCAGATTCTCAGATCAACAGGAAAGTATCCGGTGTTATTCCATTTGCGCAGCTGAACCAAAGAAAATGGTCCTTGAACTTTTCCAGAAGGATCCTGATAATGCCATATTTTTTCTGTTTCATTGATTTTGGTAGCAGTTTCCACTACACCAGCAGCAAGAGATGCCTGTGAAGTTTCTGATGCAGTACCAGAGAATGATTCTGATTTTAATAAAGAATGGGCATTCCGTCCAACAGTTCCAGAGTTGGTAGCCGAGTTCACCTTCTCCATGTTGTTAGTTTCTTTATCTCTTACTGGATTCCATGCGTTTTCGTTTGGTATCTCGGCCACAAGATTAACCTCTTCCACTTTGTTTGGGAGATCTTTATTAGAGATGTTTCTGTTCATTTCCCAATTTTTGCTGGAATTTTTCCTTGTCCCACTCCAGGAATTCATTGGAGAAAAACTTCCTCTACGGGGAGAGACTGGCTCCCTTCCTTTCCTGCTAAAGCCAGAGCCTCTCGGCATTGCGTAAGTTTCTGCATGGATCAAGAGCAATGTCAAGACTCAATACCCATAGCCACACTTTAAGTAATAATAAAGCTTAGTTTGAAAATGATTTCAAGAAGAAACCGGACCTTGTTTGTTTTCCTCCGCTTCACTATCATTTTCTTCAGACTCATAACTAGGATCCATATTCGGGTCTGCATGTATTTCTGGAGTTTCCTCTAGTCTACGCCGACGCTCTTCAGGTGTTTTCAGAAGCTGCAGTTTCTCTACACATTCTCTAAGCGTAGAAGTCAGTCAAGGACTACTTCCCAACTCTATTACAGCAAAGTTTAGCTAACCATGGATACCAACTTAATAGCAAGCAAATTCACTGGACTCCTCTCATCGACAAAAAGACCTACATCAAACCAATCTCCGAGTAGTTTAAATATAGTAAGCAATGAATTGGTGTGTCCCTTTAGACTAACCTTCAGATGTTGATGGTGATAAGAAAATAATTTTCTTCACTTCCTAGGGAAAAAAAAGCCCCCACCGAGGTAAAGATGATGGAAAAACCAACTCCCAAAAGCACTCCATCAAATCTCCTAATTCCACACTCCTAAACTAGGAAAAGAATCCAACAAGAAAGTGAAATAATGTGCACCAAACCAACTAGAGCTAACATGTGACAATAAGCTTAAATAAATAAATTGCACACAAATTATTCACAAACATAGTTGCAGTAATACTGCAGCTACGATTGATATTTGGGAGGCAGAGTTTTCTCAGCCTCGTCCCTGGAAGCATCAATCATTTGAATTAAGTTGGTGAGCAAGCGAAAGATTTAACGTAAACCCCAACCCCAACCCCTAAAAAACTAAGAAAAGATAGATAAATAAAGTAGTAGAAGAGAGTAAAATTACCAGAAAAAAGGAACAACGACCTATGGATCACAGGAAGAGATAACCATCATCTGACAGGCCAATTAGGCTACTAAAAATAAAGCATCTCCCATTTAAAAAAGCTCCAAATGTACCATCCAGTGATTTTCCATTCTGACTTTGCTCCAATGCTTTTGATATTGCAAAATAATGTTCACACAGATGATGGAAACGGATAGGTAAACCGAAGATTTACTGAAGACTAGATCGGACCATTGCCCGGTGTTAATTGATTTGATGGGTTGCTCCCTAAGAATTATATGCCTAGAGCTTTAAGTATGATCTCTAAAAAACCAGCCATTTTCAATGTCGCTAATATCCGAGCTTTGATGAATAAAATAAGAATTGGAAGAAATTTTCATAGGTGAAGCAAATCAAACCTATTTTCAAACAAAGAAGATAAAAAAACAAAATCATAGTGGCTAGGAAAGCTCCGGAGATTCTATGGGAAATGGGAAACGTCGTCAAAGAAAAGCTAATGTGTTTGTTTTGTGTGAGAGAATTTCTGGAATTTTTTTTTTTGTAATAGATTTTGAAAAAAAAAATCTGTAAATGTTTTCGAAGACCACTCACAATCCCTAACACTGTTCAATCCTGTTGGATGCCTAGATCTCGTCTACATTAATCCCACAACAAGATGAATTTTAAATTAACAATTTAATGTTAAGCATCATTTTTTATCAGTATCAACAATTAGAGAAAGACAATGTTTCTCACGTATGCAACACTCGACCCATATCAAAATGTCCAAACTTTGCACATCTTTCCCAACAATCCTTCAAAAGGGATCTAGAGCCTCAAGCTCAGATACATCAATACCAGTAACTAATACATTGCACAGTTTAAATTTGAAGATTACAGCATACCAACTATTGGTACATTCTCCACAAACTGGAGGTATGTGAAGCAGCATTTGTACATAAACCATTATGATGAATGTACTAAAATGAGTGTGTTCCACAAGCCACAATTCCTCACCATCCTTACTAAAAGGCCACAAGGTTAATGCAGGAAGAAAATGCCATGCAACAAGAGCATACTTCAATTTACATCAAAATTTTCTTTTAGGCTGCTGCTACCAATAAAGCAAGATGGTCAAGTCAGATTTTTATGGATAATTAAAAATATCCTTCAAGGGCTGTCATAACTTAATCATAAGAAAATAAGACCATAAATTATAGTGAAATTAAATCCTACCCATTAAGTAACTATAACCTCAACACTACATTTATAACTTACAAAAAGAGACACCAACAGTAGGGAAATTCAAACGCATGTATGACTGAAGTCATTGTAAATCTCCGTGTTAATTTCCTGCCCCATGAGAGTTTACTTGACCCATTCCGTTCTTAAAACGGATTCACCCGTCCAAAGGGATTATCCATGATTGGGTGCAATAAAAGTTTTCTAAAAAGAGTATGCTTGTGTTATGTCCAAGTTTTCTTTCGCTCTTTGGTAAGAAGCTCAAAAATGAAGTTTGTAGATTGTTATTTAGTTTCCTCCAAATCTTTACATGTCTTTTAGTTACAAGTTTTTTATTGTTTACAACTTGCATAATTAAGAACATGGTTGTCATGATAAAAAGTTGTACCTAGCACACAAGGCTCCAAAGATTGGAAAGGTGTAGTATGGGTAGCCTTAGCCTTCATTTTTTTGTGGAGAGGCTAGTTCCTGTGACTAACCAATCACAATGCTAGGATGGATGAACACTTACCATAAGACTATGATGCCAATGTACTTCAAACGATTTTGAAGCTGAATTTCATAGTAAACAACACAGGAAAAACCTATTGTAGTATCACACAACTATGAAAAACAGTTTTGAAATGGCACATGATAGCCAATCAATAATCTTATGAATCATCAACAGTTTTTTTAATGAATCTGTCAAATCTTCTGGACACAAGACAATATGGCCACAAACACTACCATAGTATTCTACCCAAAAGCCCACTCCAATCACTTGTTCACCATATGCCTTGAAAAAATAAGAAAACGCCATAAGACCCGACTTAACAACACAATTACAGCATGGACAGTTTGCACAACAATATTGCTACAGTACTAGGGAACACCGTACCATAGTAGCAATTGCCCAACTTCAACATTGTCGCAGATAACAAAGATGACAACATCCTGCAGAACTAAGTAATTCATTTCCTCCTATCAACCAGATTAGGAAGTAAACCTAACTACTCTTTTAATCCAAATAATCATAAATTTCAATCTCCAAGTGGTGCCTTGTCTCAGGTTGACATAAAAATGCCTTTAAGGTCTGGTAAACAAATAAAAGGCTCTGTTGTTTCTGACAAACTAGAATCCTTTATAACTTTTGACCTCCTTAGCAGCCACACTAGCTGCAAACTACCAATTCTGAAAGGACTGATGGAAAATGTAAAAAATACTACCCTTAGCCAGTTTTCTTAGCACACTCAAAGAGCTGTGTATTGCAAAAAGGATACCTGAGAAAAAAAATAGAGAAAGGGTGTTGAACAAGAGCCCTTATAGCTTGGTAAATGATTGTGAGAGAGAGAGAGAGAGAGATTGCAAGCTACATTAAAAAAGAAATGAATATTGTTAAAAAAAAATAAAAGAGAAGATAGTATAAGAAATAAATTTCTCATAGTAGAAGAAACAAATTTCTCTTGCTCTGGTTGGATACCCTATCATTTGGATTTTTTTTTTTGCCCTTTTTTCAGAGATGGGTGAAGTATTCAACCTGTATTTGGACTAGCTTTTTTTAAAGGCTTTTAAGCTTTTTGGTTTTTTGGTGTCAAATTATGGTTTTTTTGTATCAAATCATGGCTTTTTTTGTGAGAGAAAAAGTGAAAAAAGCTTGGCTTTTTTGTGGGAACCCAAACGATGTGGCTTTTTTTAGTGGAAAAAGCCAAAAAGCCTGGCTTAAAAGCCAGGCCAAACACAGGCAATATATATAAGAAGAGGGGGAGACCATATGCAAAAGAGAGTTAAGTTGCAAACATGGGACAACGTAACTTCAAAGCAAAAAGTCCTATACAAAACAATAGAAGACTTATGAGGGGCTACACATGCACTAATCTACAAAATCAGTCAAGCTACTGGAAGAAGGAAAAACTCTCCTAGAGCCCCAGCTATACAAAAACAAAAAAAGGGACAAAACATACCTCTTGACTATGCACGCATGCTCCTCAATGTCTTGGAAAGATCTTTTGTTACATTCCAACAGAATAAGCCACATCAAGCAATTTGGCACGAGAAGTCGTGCCTTCCTTTTATGCTTTCCAACCTTACGTCCCCACCATCCAAAGCATAGTTGGGGAGTGGAGGGAGTTGAAGTGGGAGATGAAGGTTAAAACTTAAGTGCAACGGTGATATGATGCAGTCGTTGACATGTCATATTACCATCTAATAATAAACCACCATATGGCTTGGTGAACCCCACTATCAAAATCAAACTACCAGATTCATACCATTCCAATAACTATCGAATCTATATACTAGGGTTCCTATGCTTATAAGGTAAGTTACTATTGAATGGTGATACCATGAGTCAATGATATTGTGGTACCACTGTTGCATTGGATTTTTTCTCAAAATGGAGATGGTCAAATTGCATCCATACTCAGTAGTTCTCCCAAATTTCTGTACTAAATGAATGTTTGTTGCCCTGATTTTTTTTCCTCAGCATATTCAACCAATATGATTAAGAAACAACCAATGTATTAAGTGGTGGCTAGCTCAAGTGACAATGAGCTCCATTGCCCCACTTATCACCCAAGGTTCAAACCTTAGGGCCCCCATCCCCTTTAACTAGAGAAAAAAAAAACCAATGTATTAAGCAATACATACTAAGAATCATAACAGTTGAATAAGCTATGCATTTTCGTGCGAAAAGCTAACACTATCTGGATTGGGGTTCATCAATCCAGCAGGATCCAGCCACCAAATTTGGAAGATCCAACCTACAAGGGATTTTTTACGCAACCCTAATTGCTTTTGCCAAAATGGACTGTAAGATGTAGGATCGTAAGATCTGGGAAAGAATTTTAACAACCATGCTAATTTCATGGTTTTTATGAGTCAAGCATCCCTTGACTTCTCATGTACAACAGTCCCCACACACTGACAAACTCCAACCAAAGGCCGGGCATCATTCACATCACCCGGATCACAAGTGAAGAAAGCGATCAGTTACGATCAGCTCCATACTAAAAAAGCAGCCAGACAACAAAACAACATGCAATAAAAGCATGTTTACTAATAAGATTGCAAGTGAGAGAAAGGTTCTCTCTAAAGATCTTTCCTGATGATAAGCCAATACCAAAAACAGTTTGGTTTTTACTTCATCCACTTTAAATTAGTTCAGGTAAACTTTTAAGAAAAATTGCAATCCCAAAAGATAAAAGCAATATTCTTTATTGAACAGAGAACCAGCACAGTCATGATTCATGGATGCAACTCATTCATCAAAAATGAAGCTGATAACATCACAAATGTAAGCCAGGTAGCATACAAAAAATGATCTTGTAATAAAGATCACCAATTGCACATGAAATATATAAGCACCTCATTAATTGGAAAAAAAGGATATTCCTTCTTACGCCCTTTCTCACTTGCACGATCACGGAGATGACTAAGTCTCACAATTTCTGTTTCCAGCCACTGCATTATAACAACAAAAATCATGCATCTTATAATGGAGGAACAAAACAAAAAATCCTAGATAAAAACCATGAAGACAACTGAATTGGAAGAAAAACAACAAATAAAAGGGATTTGTAATCATTACAGTTTCTGCAATGAAAAATATTATCCGTGTGTATACTCACACACACTACTATACTAAGGGACATCTAGCTAGGGAACTACTAATAAGACTACTTTTCATATGATTTTCTTTTTCTTCCACAACTCAATTTATTTTAAAATTTTGAGGGCACCATTTAAAGACTACACTACTACACTACTCCCATTTTCCGCAACTGATTCGGCTTATACTTACACTGTTACGGCTTTCAATTGTTTTAAAAAAATCTTTAAATTCTCTCTCTTCCCCATTCTTTTTGAAAATTTCTAATTTAACATTTTTATTACAATAATTTAAAAAGTGCATAAGCATATGCCACGAACCCTAGTATACCATTATTTGTAAAGCCGATATGAATCTCTAGAACGATCTCCCAAAAGAAGAACATGGCAAAAACGAAACTCAGACTCAACCCCATTGCATAAGACTGAGCTCTTTTTTTTTTTGACAAGTACAATTGTACAAATCAATGATCTCAAATCCTAGAGGAAGAAAACAAAAGATTGAAAAGTAATATCCTTTCATAGTCTTTGATCCCCCAGACTCTGCACAAATTTGAATATTTAGTATATATGTAAATTTTGTCGTTTTCCCCATCTAGTGGAACTGCATAGTATCACATTCCATCATGGTATATCCAATCCTAAAAGAAATGTGAGAAGCTTGTGCAAACCTTTTCTCAATGCGTGATTCAAGTTAAGCAGAAGGGGAAGTCCTCTAAAAGTGTTGACAATTAGGGTGCAAGGGAAGAGAAGCAAGTTGCAAATATAATCTTTTAGGTATTGTGCATCCAACTTTCCCTGGGTTTGCTTGGGAAGGTGGTGACAGTGTCTCCAATACGCTTGAGGGGAAATTGCCATCTCCTTTACCCGATTGTTCGAGATCATTTCATGACTTAGGAACGGGAAGGATGCCCTCTTCGGAGGAATGCCCCATGCACCTAACCCGGGTCCTCACAGGAAGGTGACAGTGCCTTCAATTCTCTTGAGAGGGAGGCTGCTATTCCTTTACTGGATTTCTCGATACCATTTTCACAGCTCATGAAAAGGAATAGATGCCCTCTTTGGAGGATGCCCCTTTGCACCTCCCGGGTCAGCTTGGGGAGGTGACATTGCCTCCAATATGCATGAGGGAGAAGATAATATTCTTTAACCCAGCTCCTTGTGACCATTTTCAAGGCTCAGTAAGGGAGAGAAGCCTTCTTTATATTGTTTTGTTAACAGAGGAATTCCCTCAAGGCAGGGGCCCTTGGGAACCATCGCTGAGAAGCAAACCTCTGAATATCCGTAAATATGCAATCAAACCTTCTCCATATTGCTTGGCAGCAAAAGAATTATAATCATGTCTCATTAAAGTCACTAATTGGCTCAACTGAGGGGGTAACTCGACCTGGCTCAACTGAGAGGGTAACTCGGCCAGGCTCTCTCTATGCCTCCACTTTGCTCAAGCTAGAGAGCATCTTGTTCAAGACATGATCAATTGGCTAAAGCAACAAAGACGGCAAGAATTCACCCTACGAGTAGAAAATTGCAGTTCAGACACGGCCATTAAAATGCATAGTGAAGCACCCCCAAAAAAGGAATTTCATTCATTTAGAAGTTGCAAATATAAACCATGCAAAAGAACCCAAACCCCAATTACAATTTCCCAACATAACAAAATTAAAAGAGAACCACCAACCAAATTTCTCATGTGATGCTTTGGGCGTCCTCTCTCAAGCTCCTTATCTCAACTGTGAGCTCCGCCTCCAAATCCCTCAACCTGGGAACTGTTGCCTCCGCATCTACCCTATCCATGGTCACTTCCAGCTCAGCCTCCAGCAAACAAGCCGAGCCCAGCCCACCACTTGAGCATTCTGCTCCTCAAACCAACCCTTACAGAGCTTGTCAAACTATGAGATTCCTATTAGCTAGCCAAGCATACTCAAACTCATCAAAAGGTAGTGTATCCTAGGATCTAACCCATCCAACAACTCTTAAGAATGAACCAAGGCATCCAAGACGTATCTCTTGAAAAATATGGAAAGATCACTAGGTGAATAAAAGTCTCAATCCTCAACTCAAAGAATTAAAGAATTGTCATGTGAGCCCGATGCTCAAGTCTAGCTACGACAAGCACGACAATAGGAGCAAGCTCCACGTCCAACCCAAAAGCATCTTTCACGAGTATATAATTGGTCCTACGCTCATCAGCCTCTACTCTTAACAAGTGAAAGTTGCTGGCACCCACCATACCTTGCTTCAGGGTCGATCTCTTATATTGGAACAAATTTTATATATATATATAATTTGTATATTGAGTTTGTTCCACCACAAATCGATTTTGCCAAATGGATTGGATAGAGTCCCTGATGTCGACATTCAAGCACGAATCTCTTGAGAGCTTCAGCGGCGGATAGCAGCATGGGTATAGCACTCTGTTGCGGCGAGCAACTGATTCTTATTGCATTCACCAAGATAGTCTTGCTCGCTCTTAAACTCCATTCAATAAACACGACTAGATTAATACAAACACTCAAGGTAAGGCTCACCCTATAGAATTTGACTCAACCACATCTACTCCCTTCTAGCACGAAATTGCATGTCCTTGAGTCAAGGTTGCCTCTATCTGATCTTCGCTCTCTACTAGCCTAGGCTTAGTAATGGATCTCTCTCTCCATCCCTCAGCTCCATTTAGGTAAGCCTTCGATGACAACTCAAACCCTACTTCATGGCTACTAAAATTCTTGTACTCCTCATTTCCACACAAAGACTAACTCGCCAAAGTCCGAGTGTGACTCCCCCATACACCCTTGCTCACAAACCACCTAGAAATCACCACTCACCTATTTACCAATACTAAGAACACAAGTAGGAGCAAGATGGGGTCTGGGCTATTCAGCTCGGCCAAATATGAATCAATAGCTTTGTCTCCAAAAACATCTCCGAATGTGCCCAATGGATCGAAGGGAACATCCAAGCCACACGCAAACTCCTCACCACTCCCCTCATCTTGGAGGTGCAAGAGAGGTGCCACACTACCTCATCCTAATTCCTTCTATTTAGGAATTGTGATCCCTTCTCCACCTTTACTTTGCTCAGTAAAATAAATTGCTACTTTAAACAATTAGTGGACATGGGCACACACACACATACATACATACATACATAAAGGGTAGCCCAATGCATTAAACTCCCGCATATGCAGAGTCTGGGGAGAAGGCAGACCACGATAGGTCTATAGTATGTAACCATACCTTGCATTCGTAAGATATTGTTTCCACGCCTCGAACCTGTGACCTCCAGATCACGTGGCGACAATTATACCGTTGCGCTAAGGCTCCCCTTCATATATATATATATATAAACTTATATATAAACTTATACAAATAAGTAACTAAATACACGTCTCCATTTTTGGCAAACACATGAGCTTAGCAAAAGCCTCTTTAGTAGAGCTACAACATGGCTGGAAACTCTCAAGGTTGCCTATACAACTAGCACCTCCCTCACGACTCGCTCAAACATAACTTAATGAGTCGACCCCACCTAGACAGTCTCGTCCTTTGCAATGTCTAGTGAAAATCCCAACTAGTAAAGGAGTGATTTTGTGCCTTAAGCATGCATCGATGCACATCCTCTATAGGAGTGTCCACTAAACATATCACCTTAGCCTTGCAGCTAAATATTGCCACAAAAGAGTCTGAGGTCTTCCTCTAGTAACTCCTCCACCAATTGTGCTGCCACCTACTCAAGAGGCCATAGAAGCGTCACAAAACCTAGAGGCTCTACCTCCTCAGAAGTATAGGGATGCAAGAATATCTTCACATAATTCAAGACAGACAATAATGTTTCGAGTGGCTTGGAAATGCTATTTAAATCCAAACTATCAGGCCACCCTCAGAGGATTGTAGAGCACTAAAACATAATACTTACTAATAATGCACAGCAAAGTCAACATAAACAAGGAAAAGGCAATTAAAATCCCCTCAGCAAAACTCTCGCCATCCCCAACATCCACTAACTCGTCATGTACAGAGTGCATCTAAATTAACTCCACCACCTCCACCTTCAACAGCACACAAGAACATCTGCACCGACAACACCAACAGCTCCAACGAGTTGAGCGTCACAGTGGTTCTATCTTCTACGCTTCATAAGTCATGAGGATCGGGACCAACAATGAAGAATCACTCAAAAAAAACATCTGCAAGAAAGGTGTGTGAGCCTAACTAATCACATCATATCTTATCATTGAGCGCTCCATAAATAGCCTCCATAAGTCTAGGCAGTGGTAAAACATGAGAATGGAAGCCATGATAAAACAAGAGCATTGACTCCAACCTGAAATGGGCCTCTAAGATGTACCTCGGGAACCTACAAGAAATAAATACAGATATGTGTACTGGAGGAGAAGTAATATACGCAATAATAAATGAGACTATTCAATCCCAGTCCTGAAACAACATGGTAAGGATCTGGTGACTCCAAGAGGCTCAAATCCCTATACCAGTATCGAACCTAGCTTCCAAAAGTATTCTTGGAGTAAGCACGCCTCCGAGAACCCACATGCTTCTTCTCTTATACTCCTTCATTGATCTCCCCACTTTAACCAAAAAGCTCTCAATGCATTGACACTCTCACATTGAGAAGGCGGAGGATGACAAAGTAGAAGATTACAAAAATGGTTCCAACTGAAGGGCCCTCTCTCTTTTATACTTGGGGTGTGGGCAATTCAAAATGCGAGCTACTACGGTACTTGTGCAATTATAGGGGTAAGTACAAATGCTTCCAAAAGAAGCAAGTGAAATATTCCATGAGTTCTAACCCATTGTAGGAACTAGTGAAGGCATCATGGTCAAGGTCAGTGCATAATGATTATAATATGATTTGTAATACTTTCTTTTAAAATAAACAACAATAATGGGATTGCATGATTCCAAATGGAAATATTAAAGGTAGTAGAAGGTGAGAATTATGGCACAGGTAAAGGTAAGTATCTTAGCAGGTGAAGCAATACAAACAAGAGCAGGTGATTGTTTTTGAGCTTAAAGTTGTTTTGTTATATAAATTAGGAGCGTAAACAGTTATCTGCCATCCTTATTGAACTTTTCTATTGGGTAGGTTCTTGATTTGTGACGGCTCCAGAAACTTAATTTAGAGGGCATTTTTTTCTCGATGTTAGGCTATTTGACTATGATCTAAAATTAACTTCTAAGTCCTTTGTTTAAAACTTCTAAAAAAAGTAATAGCTAAAAAACTATCTTTTCTGTATATATGTTTCAAACACGTTTAAGAAAATTGTTCTTCGTTGTTGCGACGACTGGTTCAGCGACTACATCAGCATCTTGCTGTCATCTAGTCGTTGCCACGTGGCCCTGCCTCTTTGGTGTATTTCAAAAAACCCTAAATTTAGTCTCTTTTTTCCCTCACAATACGTCATTCGATTTGTTATACCAAATATGTTTCAAGAGACATTATAAATGTGTAAACATTTTGGCATAGTACACTAACAACTACAAGTATTTTTATATCTTGTACAAGTGGTCAATACATCTAGAGGTGTACTAAGCAAAAAAGTATGCACATTTAGAAGATTTATTTTAAAAATGGGTTGGGCATTTTAACAAAAATAGCAATTTAAGGGGGCATTAACTAATTTTACTAAGGATGTATTTAAGAATATTCTTATTTTTAATGGGTAAAAAATTAAATACCAAAATTTGAGGGGGACACTAAATTTTTCAAAGGTATATTTAAATACATACATATATAAATTAGGTAAAAGTAGGAATATTAAAGCTTGAGGAAGCACATGTTCTGTATTAAATTCGTCGTTGTTCTTAACTTATTATATGATATGTGAGGCTATTATAAATAAGTTTGTGATAAACCATTTGATTATATAATGGTAATATCTTTTTCATCTGATTAATAGTGCTACGAGAGAAAGGAGTTCCCAATGTTCACGTGCTAATAGCATGAGAAACGGGGGTTTGCTTCAAACAAAAAACGAGCATAGCTTGCTTCAAGCGAACCCGGGATGACGAGGGTGGCAGCGCGGTTGAAGCAGCTCCTAAAGGAGTGAGTGAAGGCAGTGACCTGCTCCCAAGGAGGCTTCCCGGATGCCCTAAAAAAATGTCTGAAAAAGTTAAGATAAGACGTAAAAGCCATTTTAAGGCTTTTATAAGGTTTTTCCCATTTTTAGTGAATGGTTTTTAAACTTTAGCAAAAACAGTCATTTTTTAGATTTGTTTTGCTACGATAGATGAAAAATGAAAATTTTACACACCACAAAAAAGAAAGAAAGAAAAAACCAAAACAAAAAAAGACACCACAAAAAAGTCAAAAAAAAAGTTGTCACAAACATACCTTAATTTGATGCGTGGAGTTTACATGTCCTTAATGAATTATATATGGAAAAATAATTAAAATTGAGGGTAAATTTGGAAACCACTAAAAAGGCCGATACCACGTGGAATGGAAAATGCCTCTTTATTAGGATTTCATAAGGATAGAAAATATAAAAAGATACCAAGTTCAAGTCATCGTTAGAGCTATTCAAATCCCACTCAATAGGGTTCCCATGATAATTATTTAGAGTTGTCATACATGAATTCTTCAAATCCCACTCAATAGGTTTCCCATGATAATTATTTAGAGTTGTCTTACATAAATTTTTCGAATCCCACTCAATAGGGTTCCTATGATAATTATTTTGAACTGTTTTACATGAATTCTTTTAAATGTACAAAGTACCCGTGTCGAAAACTCGACACTTGAATAACGGTATGAGATATATATCCGATATTTTTACTTAAACATTCAGCTAAAAAACATATTTAGTAAATTATAAAACTATGAATAAACTCTGACATTATGCATGAAATACTCAATGGAACCTCATAAATACCATTACTTTGAAAAATGAAATAAATATATTAAGGATCATGAGTATTTTCCCGTGTCCCAATGTCCTTGATGTGAGAGTTAGATGATTCTGCCCCTTCGACATATACCTGCACCCAACACCCATACCGAGTCCATGTAATATAGATCATGAGACATGTGCAGGCACTATCCTTAGTCACGAGAGCACTTGTGCTAGGAATATAGTAAGGGTATGATTATTCACTCCGAATGAACTTTGCTCTAGTGGTCGAGAAAAAGTTGGCTCTGATCCAACTTGGCTCTACTTACCCAAAGGAGTTTAGCTCCAACCCAACCTCACTCCGCTTGCTCAAAGAGGGTGGTTGCAAACCAATCCTAAAATCTATGAAGCACCGATACTTCGAAAATGGTGCTGTACACGTATCGGATACGTATCGGATACCGATACTCGCCCGATGCGTGGGGATACATATCGGATACGCTTGAAAAGTATCCAAAAATAAATTTTTATTTTTTCAATTTTGGATACGTTTTAGATACGCACGGGATACGGGGAGAT
>JAULJZ010000006.1:345229-357130 GCA_032270985.1 Heliamphora pulchella
ACGGTCATAACCGGTCGATAAGCGCTAACGGTGTTCTTGGTGGTTGCCGGTATTCGGCGGCGGAACAAGGAGCGTCCAGCGAGTCCGGAAGACAAGGAGTCCAGCCTATACTCTGTTCAGAGTCATCAGTATTGGGTCAGTTCATCTGATCCTGATTGTGCCGAATAAACCCAAACAGTTTGTATCGTGCACAACATTTTATTTTAAATACCACAATTTTTACAATGTAATTTATGTTTTATGAATCATTAGGTACCCATTTAATGGGGTAAGATTTTCTTTCCAAAAGAACACAAATATCAATATATATATATATATATACACACACGTATTTTTTATAATTAATTCAAGGTTGTAATTATTAAAAGTAATAATAATCTTTAAAAATAGAATCTCGTGAAATATCAACAAGTGTACATTATTAATCTTTAAATACAGCCTTATTATTAATTCGATCTCACTTATAATTCCTATTCAAATTCAACCTTATTATTAATTCCACTCAATCTACATTAATTATCAAATGAGACCTCTAGTGCACAAACAAGCTTTTATAATAATGTCTTGTACTTGTAAGTTTAATAAAAAAGCTAGAAAAAGATAGAGAAACAGTTGTTATTTCTAGTGGCACAATTTAGTTATTGGTGCAATTTATGTTTTTGCGAGTATTGTATATAATTTCAAAACTTAAACTATTAGATAGAGAGATACCATCGTAGTTAAATTATATTAAGTAATTACTCATTTTATTTTCAAATATTGTGAAATTATATGCTCTAACATCTATTCTCACTAGCTAGTACTTTTAAGGTGTGTTGGTGTTGGTATCATAAAATATTTATATTAGTACTATAAATTATTATTATTATTATTATTATTATGCTGGACACATGACATTCTCTTGTTGACTTGGAAGTTAAGAAAAGTTCTAAAACAAGTGGAAGAACATAGAGTTTAAAGTAGATGAGTAAAAAATTATTGAAAACACACTAGAAGACTGAAGATGGGTAGTTATTGGTTATTATTTATTTTTGCATCTTTTTCCTTCAATGGGAAGTAATTTAGGATTAGCCGTAGCTTCGGAAATGATAGTAGTAATATTACTTTTTTTGATTGTTCACTCGATCACTATTTCTTGTCTATCTTCTTTCTTTTTGTTATTGCTCATATCTTGTTATTCTTGGAGATGTGGAAGCATTTAGAAGCAAAAAGATTCGTCAACACAATTATTTGTTACATAATTAGCTTGTAATTAAATTTTATAAAGACTTTTCAATCTTTGCTAGCATGCCATCGAATTTAATTTTTATCGTAAAAGATTTTAAAAGCAATATCATAATCGTGTAACTTTTTTCTTGATTATGTCAGTGAATTTTTTCTTTTTGTTTTTTTTTTCATTGTGGACATCCATTGTATGAAGGTGTCATTATTAAAAAGAATGTGTTCGGATCAATGTACAACGGGGTGTTTGGCAAAGTTATTATTAGTAGTTTTTAATTTTTTATTATTAATTTTAATTATAAGTTACAAAATTTTTTAAATACTCATAACTTCTGTTACAACTTATAATATATTTTTTTAAATTTTAGTTGTAAGTTACATTTTTTTACTAAATACTTATAATTTTTGTTATAAATTACAATCAATAAATAATTAGTTTCAGTAATGTAAAACACCACCAATATATGTGCATGTAAGATCATTTTTATATTTTCGGCACACAAATAAGGGCTTTCTATGACTGAAAAATTTAATACCCTATAACTCTAGTATCGTGTTTTCAAATCTTTTTTGCTTTCCAAAAAATTGAGGTGAAATTTTTATTTCCATGTAAATTATAATTATTAGATACATTTTAATATGAATGCGAACAAAATTTCTATGACAATAAAATCAAGACGATACACCAATATGTACCGATACTGATACGTTGTAATAATAATAATAATAATAATAATAATAATAATTGTGGTTAGATTGGGAATTAAGAGAGGATGAGCCTTTATTTGGAATACCTAAAAGATTTTCTTTCAAAGAGTTTTAATTTTTTAAAAAAGAAAAGAAAACGTGGAGGTGTTTAAAATAATCTATTTAGAATAGTTTTTTTTGTTTGTTAAAATGTTTAATATGTTTTTATTTTTTATTTTAAATTATATTATTTGGAATATTAACACTATTTTTTTTATTATTAAGAGTAAAATTAACTTTTTAATTAAAAATATTATAAATATTTCACTCAAAGAAAATTAATGCATTTAAAATGCGTATAAGATTTTTTCTTTAAACAATTAGTAGAATTACTAAAATACCAAAAATTATAGCTTAAAAGTTGTCTTTTCTATTTATAAAAACTTAGCTTTATGGTGATGATAAACAAGAAAAAATTATTTCCTATCACATTTTTTGTATTAAGTTACACATTTATATAGATTTCATCACTTTTTACCTAAAATGGACATAAATGTGCGATCCAAATTGATTTGGTGTAATGGTGGTAGCCAAAATTTATGGTAAACAGGAGCTGAAGTAGACACACTTCGGCCTGTTCTTAGGCCCATCATAGCCCACTCATTTGTGGCCCAGTTCTTTTGGTTCGATGCGACACCGAATCGGCTCTGTTTCGGTCGTCTTCTTTCGATTCTCACTCTTCTGCTGCTCCATACGAAAAACCCTACACGGAGCTTCTCAACCGGCCGGCAATGGACGGCTCTTCGGCGGTGGTTGCCGTCGAAGAACCGGAAATATTGGTGGAGCCACCGTCAGATGGCGTCGGAGTGGCTCAGAAAACACCGGAAGAGTTGGTGGCCAAAGCCATAGCCCCCGTGAAGACGGAGTTTCTTCGTCCTCCGCCTACCAGACCTTTCAGTACCGACACCAACGGCGCTGATTCCGGCGCCAACTCTGCTCCTTCAAACCTTCTAAAAGAGAAGAAATCTAAAAGGCAACTCAAAAGAGAGCGCCTTCAGGTTCTCTAACAGAATAAATCAATATGTTTTTATATATTTAGTGAATTTTTAGAGGGAAATGGTATTTGAAGCTAAGTTAGGTCCAATTACTTAGGGTTAAATCACATAGGGTTGAGGTTCTATTTGGATTCATCAATTTTGTTAAATTTATTCGTGTTTTTTTTTTCTATCATTTGCTATTTTGTTGTCAAAACTCTATAGCACTACGAGTATTTTTTGCGGAGCTTTTTTGTTGTGCGTTGAGGACTTCCATTTTGCAATTTGGTAGTAATATGCTGGTTTCTAGTGTAATTTGGGTTGTATAATTCAGTATCGTATGTTTATGATGCCGTAGCGGTGGTGCTCCGAATGGTTTTATTGTCTATTTTGAAGTCTAGATTGAAATTTATGATCGTGCTCCTCCAATTCGAGTATTCATTTTGTTTTTAGAAAGTTATTTTTAGTTGTTGCATAATGACATGAGGTATTCTTAAATCTCACAGGAAAAGAAATCTGTGCTACATATCTGTCCGGAGATCGCAAGAAGTGGAGATGTTAGTTCGTGTCCCTACAATGATAAATGCCGCTTCAGCCACGATGTAGAAGCATTTAAGGCTCAGGTTTGAAAAGAACAATTCTGTAATTACCAATGTATATTTAATGAATATCATTTTATGTATATTATGCTTGATGTGAATCCATATTCGCTGGGCAAGTTTCTCTATCGGGTTATAAAGGTGTGCTTGCCAGTAGGTCGTGGCACACAAGCACACCGTCGATCTTAGATTTGCTTGGGTGTGCCCGCAGGGTGAGTTTTGCTTGGCTAATGGCTATTAGATGCGTAATGTCTTTGGACTTCACACATGCCTAGAGGATGCTCGAGTGGCCGATGGGTTGCCTCCTTGTGCTAGCATTTTGTTGCTTCCCTCTCATTTTTGCCCCTCCCCCATATACTTGCTTCACTTCTCTTAACGTGATTCCTTATTGTTTTGCCTAATTTCTCCACCGGGTTGTAGAGGTGTGCCTGCCAGCATGTCGTGGCATACAAGCACGCTGGCGGCCTTGGGTTGCCTACGTGTGCCCGCAGGATGAGTTGTGTTTGGCTAATGGCTATGAGATGCTTAATGTCCACATGTTCTCTCATTTAACTCTCATGATGAAATTGTTGTTCATGCAGAAACCAGCTGATCTAGATGGAGACTGTCCTTTCTTGAACACTGAAGGGCCATGTCCTTATGGGTTGGCATGTAGATTTTCAGGTACACATAAAGATGGTTCTTGTGCGGAACCATTTAATGGTCAGAAGAAAACCTCTGAAATGAATGGATTGAGCAAAGATGTCCAGAAGCTTTTGTGGAAAAACAAAATGAGATTCCCCAAGGCTGATGCTCAACTAAAGCTTCTTGGTCTTCTGGTATGAGCAGGCAGTATTATATACTTCTTTTCATATTGTTCTTTTTATTCACCACCCTTTCCTCCCCTTCTTTACCTGTTTCTGTGTTTTTGGGGCTAGGGTATTCTGGATGGTGCCATATGGAATCGGTCCATTTTGGTTTTCATGGCATTTCAAATAATGCTGATTAGTGTTATGTGAATATGAGACACCACATTACTAGCATATTTACCAAAATAATCAATAGCTCCTTCACTAAACCTGTACTATGTCCCCGTTTAACGGGCTATATGTTGTTTCTTATTTAAACTATCAATCTCTTTTGCAGGTCATTGGTGGCTTTTCTGCCTTTTAATAATAAAAATTGGATTCTGGTGCCTTTCAATTTGGCAAGGATCCACAAATGTTCCCTCTTTGCAGTTGCTATATCAGCTCGTCAATGATTTAATTTCTAATTTCAGGGGCAGATGAAATCAAAAAATGAGAAAGTGTCAGATAAGGAGGAAAGTAATCGAACTGCTTCAATTGGTTTTCTTGCTACTGAGGAGAATGGTTGTTGTGAAGTGGCTGGTAACTCAAATAATAAAACGGATTACCCTCCACAACCGCAAGAGGAAGATGATTATGCAGATGGTGTGGTTGCATCTGATGAACTTAGGCCACAGAAAAAAGTGAAATCTTCAGCGGAGGAAAATAATAGTTATAATGAATTAAACAATGGTTCGTTTAATTTCAGTTGAAATTTGTTATTGCGTGCATCTAATATTTTTCATTTTTGATATACTGCATAAGCAATTTATCTATGTGATGTTGAACAGGTGTCAACATCCTGGAGAAAGACCTTGAGAAAAGCTGTTCTCAAACTGAATCAGGAACTACAACTGACTGTATTCCTGCAGAAACAGATGGAAGCCTAAAATTACACCCTCGTGAAAAGAAACTCATTGATTTTAGAGAGAAGCTCTATCTTGCACCCCTGACCACAGTTGGAAATCTCCCGTTTCGAAGGGTTTGCAAGGTGTTAGGAGCTGATATAACGTGTGGTGAGATGGCAATGTGCACAAATCTCTTGCAGGTTCATAAACTTTTTTGCCAACTGAATTTCAAATTGAGCACAAAGGCTTATCTTCATATGTGATGCCAAACCTTTATTTTATTTTATTTTTTATCCTTGTTGTAATATTAGATTTGCTGGATTTCAAAATATTTTGCATAGTTTGAAGTATAAATTGAACTGTTTGATTTCAAACTTTCGTTGCGCCATCTCTTTCTTAAATTATTACAACTTGTATCTGGTGCCTCATTTATGATTTTCTTTGTGGGTAGTGACTTCAATCCTTTATAGAATTTAATTCAGCTTCAAATGTAACAAATATAAGATCTTGCTAGGTACACATTTCATTTTGAATTCATGCACTCAAGAGTGTATGTTTGTATCTACGTACTGCCTTTTAGCCTACATAGAAGTTTGTGGCATATGTTTGTGCTTATATCCATGTAGAATGCACGGTCTGGTCTACATTTTTGGTATGGTATCATAGCATGAGGGATTGGAAAGAGTTCTGTCTTCAATCTTAAACGAGAAACAGATTGTATTGTAATGTGGATAATAAATGGGTGATAGCAATAAAAAATGATTTAGCCATTCTAGCTGAGCAAAAAAAAAAAGAAAAGATTTTGCCAGTTCTCTATATTTCTGTTGCCATATTCTTCCCTTGTGTTTTTTATGCATTGTTTTTGGAGGTCAACGTGTAATTTACTGCTGATTTGATGCATGAATAGGGTCAAGCGTCAGAATGGGCACTGCTCAGGCGTCATTCATCCGAGGATTTTTTTGGGGTCCAGATATGTGGGGCATATCCTGACACTGTTACGCGAACTGTTGAACTTATAAATCAGGAATGTACAGTGGACTTCATTGATATCAATATGGGATGTCCAATTGATATTGTTGTTAACAAGGGTGCTGGATCAGCTCTTCTTACAAAACCGATGAGGATGAAAAGCATTATACAAGCAGCTACTGCTACAGTTGACAGACCTATTACTATCAAGGTACTAAATAATATTAAGTAAACTTACCTGGATGCGAAATAAAATGTTCTTCGTGGCTGCGTAGGTTCAAATTTTAAATTAAGACATGTGTCTACTTCTATATGATAAGAGTCATAGAGAGTTCTAGAAAAGAAATGGAGTATCACTTAGATATGTTGACGTAATTAAAAATGTGTACAGTGGAGCCATGACTACTGGCAGAACAATGTGGGGAGCAACACTAATTTTTCATTGATAGTAGGCTAGAATTAACGATCAACTGAGTCTGCATATTTTTGGAACTTACTGGGAACATAAAGAGGATAGTTACTAACCTTTGTTATTTGTTGATGAAACAAATGTAGGAGTTAACCTTTGTTATTTGTTGATAAAACATATGGAGGAGTTAATGCTAAACTACCTAAACTACAAAGATGAAGAGACACTTTAGGTGAAGTGTGGATAAGACTATATGTCGATTGTAATCTTGCTAAATATAAATAGAAGTGAAGATGAGAACTTAATGGCTAGGAGATATCTAAGATTGATCTTTTTGATATCTTAAATCATTATTCATGTACAATGCAAGATTGAGGAAGGTGTAGCCAAAAGAATTAGAGTATACCAAACCAAACTTAGCATTTGTCTCAATCAATTGGGGTCGGCAAAGAATTAGTATAGTAGGCTAATAGGATTCATGTTAAGTTGATAAAATTTTTATAGGATTGAGCTTTTAAACATGATGTATGGTGCATAACGTTACATTGTGAATAGTTTAACTTGTTCAAAAGATCAATAAAGCTAAAATGACAATGTTAGACACTTGATTGATGTTACAAGAAAAGATAAGATAAAAAATAAATACATTTGGGAGAAGTTAGAAGTTGCACCAATTCAATGTAAAATAAGAGAAATCCGTTTGAGATGGTATGATCATGTCCGGTATAGACTAACTAGCACGCTGGAAGAGTGTGATTGAATCCACATTATAAAGTGTTAAAAGAGGGTCGTGGTCTGCGATTTTGCATCCCCAAATTATCTTTTATCTCTGTACTTCTTAATATCTAGAAGAAATTACATTTTTAATCACTTGCAATTCTTGTAGCAGCCATAGTTGGATGAAAATGGCGATTAGATGCATCGTATAGTAAAGGCAAAAAACGAGTGATCAACGTTCACCTCCAATGGTTTTGTTCTTTGTTTGCATTTGCATTTGGGGGTATTCAACTTTAATTATTCTTCTTTTTTTTTTGTTGGGGCGGGGGGGTGCATTTTGTTTTGCCTTACCTAATGGCGGAAGAAAGGCTGGATGTTATGGGGAAAACTAGCCAACATGTTGTGGGGGATGTGTAACCATTCAAAGGGTCCTTACTTGATTGAAGGCTCAAGTGAAAGTAGAATAAACATGCATTGCTCTTTCCTCACTTAGCTTCTCTGCTTGTTGGTAATTTAGGTGCGAACGGGTTATTTTGAGGGAAAAAGCCGCATTGATTCATTAATTGAAGATATTGGACAGTGGGGAGCTAGTGCGGTAACGATACATGGGCGATCACGTCAGCAACGGTATAGCAAGCTTGCTGATTGGGAATACATCTACCGGTGTGCAAGAAAAGCACCTGATGCTTTGCAAGTCCTGGGGAATGGTGATGTATTTTCCTATTTAGATTGGAACAGGCACAAATCTGATTGCCCTGAGCTTTCTACATGCATGATTGCCCGAGGAGCGTTAATTAAGGTTTCTATTTATATCTTGGATTGTCTTTGATTTTGATTTTGGTTTCAATTTATTTCAAAATAATTGATTTGTGTGCGCTGCAAAACTTCTACTATTTGAACTCACTTGTTTATAAAACATGATTCTGACCTGCTCTTTTTTGCAGCCATGGATATTTACTGAAATCAAGGAGCAGAGGCACTGGGACATCAGTTCTAGCGAACGTTTAAATATTATGAAGGATTACGTACGTTTTGGGCTAGAACATTGGGGTTCTGATGCTAAAGGTGTGTGATACATGATTGATATGGTTATGCAGATGACTTTCTGGTCAACTATCCAGAAAAAGTTACTTTCTGATCATTTTTGTTTGTTATTGGTTAATGCAAATTACATTGTTTGATCTCACTTGAGTAAAATGACCCTGACCAACCCAAAACGATACTGCTCATATTGATCCGACTTAGGACTACCCATCCCCATTGGGCAACCCAACAAATCAACTGGTTCAGAAGAGGTTAGGTTGGCTTAGTTATTGGGTGGTATTACAGGCTTCATAAGCTTAAATGATGCCTGGAAAATGTGGTTTCCGCAATCACCCTTACAGGGTGTCAATATAAAGTTATTTCTTGATCACTTAACAGGTGTGTCTCCTAAAAAGCCCTCAGTTAGCAGTAATATTGTGACTGTATTATCATTTGACGAGCAGGTCAGGAATAGTTGTTTTCATGTTGGGACAGCCGGATAGCCATGTTTATGCTTAAGGAGATTCTATCTGTTGAATGTGAAGTCGCGTTATACATTTGATGATCATTTCCAACTTAGGGACATCCAAGGAGATAATTGTTGTTTCACAAAAATAAGTTCTTTGTCGCGCTGTCTCTTCAGAGTGGATGTAGTAACTTCTTTCTTGATGCATCAAATCCTTGTCCTAAAATCAGCTGCATAAAGAATATTGTTTCTCTAGATTCCACTATTTCCTACATCAATGGGTGGTGCTCTTCCTTTTTCCAGGCCCTTTAGCTTATTAATGATAGAGGGGGGATGCTCAAGTAGAAAAGAACAAACCACTTTTTGTTTTTAAAATTTGCGTAGTGTTCTGGGGGTTGTAGATTAACTACTTTGCTGTTCTTTTTCCATTAGCCAGTATTGTCTCTCTAAGATTCCTTCCCACCCGAGGTGTTTTGATAGAGAATAACTTTCAGGTTGTAGGGTGCAAGGGGATCTTGAATCAGTTCCCTCTTGCCAGTAGCTAGTTACATACGCAAGCTGTTTGGGTATAGTGCTAGTTAAAGAGCCAAGTTTTGGCACCTTATTCGTCCATCAAAAGCAAACAATGCAAATATAAATAGATGCATAATTACCATCATGAAACCTTATCTTTATGGGAATTGTATTAGCCAAATATAGTATCAGAATATAAGTTTCTGGACACAATGTTTGTGGATAACCTTTGAAGACACAGGAGAGCAGCCCAAATTTTAAGTCACTATTGACTACTTCTGTCTATGGCTTAGTAGACGGTTATGTGTTGATTCATGGATGTGGGACATAAAGGTATGTGGAACTCTAATTGAGAACTCTCCAAGTGAAATTTAGACTATAGAGCTATTTGTTGCGGCTTAACAGACAACTTATAACTTTCTCAAAAGTTGTGCTAACAAAACTTTTGCCTTCTGCTTTCTGCCTGTATATGCCAAAAACAAGTGAAAAATGTTGATTTTTGAGAAGATACATTTCTTTTTTTTAACTTTGAATAATAAACTTCTACTATATGTTCATTCTCCATAAGGTGAATGCAAAGGACGGTGTTAGATTTAGTGACCCCTTCATGATAGTAACAAAGGTAAGCATGAGGATCAGGGGTGGATTGATAGGGGGGTTTTTTAAAATTTATTGTTTTTATTTATTGATTTATATTGTTTTATGTATAAATGGCTATTTCAGCGTATTCATGAGCCTCTGGCCCCGTCAATGGTGGAATATTGGTTCCGCACTGATGGGAATGCCTTGTACAATGATTGTTCACTGCATGTATAGGTTACAGTAATGTTTTCTTTATTGGTATGAAGACAGTTTCCAATTTCCATTTTTTATTTTGTCGGCAGCCAGATGTGGATCAAAGTATTCCAAAACCTTTTGGTATGCCTTGTGTAGAACATGGTTCTGTTGGTATCCTGATGTGTGTTCTGTGACTGCAGGAGTGGAGACAACTAGGCACTTCTTGTTGGAATGGCTTAGTTACACATTTAGGTATATCCCTGTTGGTCTTTTGGATGTTGTCCCACAACGACTGAACTGGCGGCCACCCTCATACTTTGGCCGCGATGATCTCGAGACGCTAATGGCTTCTGATTCTGCAGCCGACTGGGTATGCATTGTGCTACATGTTGACTAATTAAAACTGCTACTAATCTGGGGGGAAAATATACTTGTATTATTAGGCAGTCTTTCGGTAAATTTTGTTGCTTTTATTATGTTAATACTACTTGTTAACATGTTAAATTGTTGACTATCATCTCACCTAAATTAAGTTGGTTAGAGAAGGATATTTTTATTATATATATTTTCAACACCCCCCACACGCGATGATGTTTGAGAAATTTTGGTCATATAAAAATATTATAATTATTGGTTTAGCGGTTAGGTTCGAACACACGTATGTTTTGATACCATGTTAAACTGTAAACAAACATTTCATCCAAAACTTTAAGCCGTTTGAGGCTATGTTACATTGACCCTGCAATTTAGGATGTTGTACTGGTATTTTCACGACACAACCCCGACACACTTTTCTTGCTTTTTGAAAAATACAACCACACAATAAAATCCATTGCAATTTTCACGCTACATTGTTCTGTTGAAAAAAAAAAAATGAATACCAAGTCTCTAAAGTTCTCTACTTACGAAAAAAAACATCTCACACATTGTTTAGAAATTATGCCATAATTATGCCATTTTTAAGTACTATATGCAAAATCTTATATGTATATACAAATATATAAACCTAATTACAAATGTAATGCATTATACTTGTCATATGCCCGTAACCGTGTCTACTTTTTTAGCCGAGCACCCATATCCTATGCATAGGAAATTAGCTAGTCTGACCTCTAACCACCCTAGTTCGGGAAACATAGGTTAGAGTGGTAATGTTATTATTCTTAACACGCTAACAACAATCGCTCATTGTATTTCTTATATGCAGGTTAGGATCTCTGAGATGTTACTTGGAAAGGTTCCTGCCGGCTTTACATTTTCACCAAAGCATAAATCTAATGCTTATGACAGAGCAGAAAATGGCTGATTTGGAGTGCCGTTTTTGGTGAAGATGATGGTACTTCATGTTGTATGGAAATAGTTATTGCTATTATGTGGATGCTGATACTGAAACTGGACCAGGGCTTGCTTATACTCAAAATTTTGAAGCCGGGTAATTTTTTTTTCCCCTCTCCAGAGAGATGCTATTCGAAGAAAGTGAACGCAAATAATTGTATTCTGATATATTTATTGCTGAAATTTATGCTTTAGGGACCTGTGATATTATTGTACCAATTTTGCATAATGCTGACTGCACAAACGTTGCTTTTAATGCATCCCTTTGAGCCTCTTGATTTTATGTCACAGATCTGATACTCCATAATCTCCTGCTTACGGGTATTTGTAAGTTATGAAAGTAGCTTTTAACTTTATTTTTTCTTTTTTTTTTTTTTTTTAAAAAAAAAAATGGTGTTAGTTGGTTTGTTACAGTTTTTTTGCTTTTTATTTATTTAATTAAAAATAACTTTAAAGGATTTTAAAGTAATTTTTGAAAA
>JAULJZ010000006.1:374391-388297 GCA_032270985.1 Heliamphora pulchella
CCATTAAAACGAATAAAAGTTTGGTTGCTGAAAATGCAGAAAGAAGTAAACGTCGGAATCTAATAACATGTTTGAGATTACTCGCAATTGGCTCTAAAGTTCCAATTTTTCCATTCTTTTCCGACAATTTTTCCATCAACCAAACACACGAAAGAAAAATAATAACCCATTCATCATATCTCACGAGCATCTATTATACTGACGGGTTGTGTTACCCGCGCACGTTTTTTCCTTCATGAGCTTATAGATGAGGCACAGATTCCAATGGAGTGAACAGCCTCGGCCGCCGCGAAAAGGTTGTCGTGATCTTGCACGACGGCTCGCAGCAACACCAGCGCCGCCATTCTGGTAACGACGGCTAGGAAAGTCTTCGCCTTCGGCGGCTGTGTCCGAACCCATGACGACACGACTTGGATCGAAGCCTTTGGTGGCCTCATGGTATCTTCCCTCCTCCCCTCTTCGCTTTTTGGTGCTCGGGCGGCGGTCAGCGGCGGAGATACGGCGGCGAGAAAGTGAGGAGAAAGTAAAGGAAAGGGGCGGGGGAGAATGAGAGGAAAAACTGATTTATTAAGCCCCGTTTGGTAACATAAGGGGTCTGGTGAAAAAGAATTCAGCACGCTTTAAAAGACTTTTGAAATATCAAATACTCACACATCCCGTCGGCAAGGAAATGCCATGGCACATGCATTGGCAAGGATTGCTCCGTAAATAGAAGGAAGTCACACTTGGTCAAGGGGAGTTCCGAAATCCTTACGTGGGTTGGAGGCTGAAGCTAGGCGGGGTACATAAACAGTTTTTTCACGCTTTTCCACCTGTTTTTATTTGTTTTCTTATGTTTTTCCTAAATTCTATTTTTTATTAAAAAAAAAAAGACTTTATATTGAACAATTATAAACGACTTAAAGTTAATTTTTTACTTTTTTTTTTACTTAAAATTTTAAAAAAGTTAAAAAGTTAAAAAATAAAAAAAATTTAATTCAAATGATCTTAGCCTTTTTATTTTTTACATAATTTTTTTTATAGTTTTTAAAAATATCATAACTTTTAATATATATATTTATTTTTTATAAAGATTTTTTTTTAAAAATTTACTCGTTAAAATCTATCAAACAAGATCAATATTAAATATAAAATTATTTAAAAATAAATTTTAAAAAATTATAACAACTTTAAATAAAATTTTTTGCCCTGTCACTTACTTTAAGTCTTTGACTTTAAAGCCACACATATTCTAACCGAATGAACTTATTAATTTTTTAATTTAAAATAGGTTAAAATTAAAAAATTGACTTAAAGTCGGTTGCCAAATGAAGTGATGAGAATACGATATAAATTAATGGATATATTACACTTACACCCCTGTATTTAAGGATTATATCACTGTCACTCCCTCTATTTTTTGAAATATCACTGTACCCCTTTACTTTTTAATTTTTATAACACTTTAGTCCAACAGTTAACGTTTTCGTTAACTTTTGTACGAAAAAACAGTATTTTTACACTTACACCCCATGTTTTCTTTGTTTTTTTTTTTTAATTACAAAATTTTATTTAAAAATATTTAATTAAAAAATGAAAAATTACTAAATACAAAAATAAATAAAATAAAAACATATAATTTAATTTATTAATTTATTTTTATTTTTAAGTTTTTATTTTTGATAAAAAAATATTAATTTTGATGAAAAATATTAATTTCTACAGTAAAATATTTTAGCATTAGCTCAAACAAGTATAGTAAAATGTTCTATCTGAAATATTTTTTTTTGTCTTTTTATTTTTTGTAAAAATAAATTATACCCTAAATTAATTGTATTTATTTTTGTTAAAAAAAAATTCAATTCCACTTTTATCTCTTTTTAATCAAAAGTTGTATTTTCGTTATCCGTTTTGTTTTCGCTTGTGTTTTTAAAATAGTTCAAAAGTTAAAAATTTTAACTTTCAAGATATTTTATTTTAGTATTTTTTTAATTTGTTAATAGTTGATTTTTATAATAGCGTCAGGTGTAATAGATACTCGAATTACAATATAAATTAGTTGTATTTAATTTTATAGTAAATTCTTAATTTTGTCTTTATCTCTTTAAGTTGTATTTTTGTTATCCTTTTTGTTATTTGCTTATGCTTCTAAAATAATTTATAAATTAATATTTTTAATTTTAATAAATTTTATTTTGTATTCTTTAATTTTTATTTGATAATAACTACCCTCATAATATTTTTTTTATCAGCCCTCATAATACTTATTTGAAAAGATAGAGAGAAAGTGTCCTCTCCTCGATGGAAAGTACAAGAAATTTGCCAATGGGTCTCCTCCATCTTTCCCTTTTATTTTTTCTTTGGATAATATCATTTTTTTTATTAATGAGGGAGAAATATAATAGTCGGGCCACAAAAGGTCGAAGAAAGAATAAATCGGCATAATGATCTTTTACAAGTTTTTAATGAGCTATAAAAACTTCTAAATTCAGCTGAAACTCAAAATGTCACACTTGTCGACGACGTCCACCGGAAGAGAAGCAACAATCACATCTTCACCCTACTTTCTCTACGAATCTTATCAAAAAATACCCTAAACTCCTATTGTGAGGAGAGAGAAAACATGTACCATCGACGGAAAGACAACCCCATACAAAGAAAATGTACAAAGAACACCAAACTGACATAAAAAACAAAATAAAACAACAGAAACGGATCACAACATAATAAAAACACAAAAAGAAAATGAGCAAGACATCCGCTCAAACGAAAAGATGAACCATCACGAAGCAGATCTAGCCAACCTACGAAGTAGATCTAATCGAAGCACTCTTCTCGGATTAAATCTGACCAGAAAATCACGCACATAACAGATCTAGCCACCGTAGCACCCCGTCAGAACAGATCTGCCTAACACACACATAAAAAATATAATTTATTCATGTACCGAGAAAATCACGAGAGAGAGGAGGTTGGAAAGCGGAAAGAGGGATGGCTCATCTTCCTTCCGTCAGCCAGATCTACTAGTAAGAATTATTAGAATTAGTAGTTTATAAGGTGGTGTTTGGCATTTTAGAATTAGTAGCTTATAAATTATAATTTGTAGTATAAATTGTGAATGCTTGATAAAAATTATAATTTATAATTAAAATAAAAAGAAATAATTATAAATTGTAACAGAAATTGTGAGTGTTTAGAAAAACTTATAACTTATAACTAAAATTAGTAATAAAAATTTAAAAATTACTAGCATTAGATTTGGAAAACACCTCTAACAAAGATATTTTTAAAAAAATAGAATCCTGTAATATTTTTAGAAATTGCATATTTTTATGAAAAAGTTAAGCAAATTAAATGATTTTGCAAGAAACGCCCAAAAGATTATAAATATATACATAATGCGAGTGTTTGATATAACTGTAATTATAAACTTATGTATTATAATTGAAAAAAATTTATTATTATTTTTATTAAAAATTATAAGTGTTGTTAAAAATTGTAGACCTATATTTTTAAATTATAAGTGTATATTAATTTTGAATAAGAAGATATAATTAAAAAGTTATTAACACACTTATTTGAATATTCTTAATTTTTTGCTAAGATATAAATTAAAATTTTAAAATAAACTCAAACAAACACCCTCAATCTTACGCAATTACATAGTCATTTATTGATTTATTTTTTTCAAAAAAGGCAATCACATGTTGTCTATGACTGGATAGGGTTTTTGAAATATCAAATAACTAACACAATAAAATATAGGTATATTACACTTACATTCCCATTATTTAAGGGTTATATCACTGTTACCCTCTCTATTTTCTGAAATATCACTGTACCTCATTACTTTTTAATTTTCGTTAACTTTTGGATGGAAAAAATAATATTTTCACACTTACACTTCTTGATTTCTTTATTTTCACACTTACACCCCCCTAATATTTTTCTATCAAAAATAAAGACTTAAAAATAAAAATAAATTAATAAATTAAATTTTATGTTTTTATTTTACTTATTTTTGTATTTAGTAAATTTTATTTTTTAATTAAAAATTTTTAAATAAAATTTTGTAATTAAAAAAAATAAAAAATAAAGAAAACAGGTGGTGTAAATGTGAAAACAAAGAAATCAAGAGGTGTAAGTGAAAAAATACTATTTTTCTGTTCAAAAGTTAACGAAAAGTTAACTTTTGGACCAAAGTGTTACAAAAATTAAAAAGTAAAGGGGTGCAGTGATATTTCAGAGAATAGAGTGGGTGACAGTGATATAATCATTAAATAGAAGAAATATAAGTGTAATATACCCTAAAATATAAGTAGAGATTAGATGTAAATATTGCCACATATTATTATCAACTAATAGAAAGAGCTCAAATGAAAGACAATGAAGACTACTTAGTCCCATGATAAATAAAGAAAAAATATAAAAATATAAAAAATTATAATTTGTTATTAGAGCAATATTATACACCAATTAACAATTGGGTGTGATCCAGTGGTGAGATGTTCCCTTCCCACACTCACAGGGGTTCAAGTCCTCTTCCCCCTTTCCCAACATAAGCCTCTTGTGTAATCAAAAAAAAAAAAAAAAATTTGGCAAACCTCAAATTAGGAAAAATAAATCAACCCAACTTTACAAAATTACATTATATAAGTTAATCACATTTAATTTAAAACACTACTTAACGATACCCAATAACTTACGCATCACTAATAAGATAAAAAACAAAGTGAGCCTCCGCTCCACTTAGAATTCCCTATTAATTTTATTAAATGGTAACAGCTAATGTCTAAGTAAGAAATGCCTAACATTGACTATTGACTACTAGTATGTAATTTTTTGTATCTCTCTCATTTTTTTAAATAATGTTATGGCGATTATATTTTTTTTTATTATTATTATTATTATTATTTATTTACTACATAATATGACACACCTACGTTCTTTGATACAACTGGTCCCACACAACTCTTATTCATATGTAACCATTGTGGGCTAAACAAAATGTAAGTAAAAAATAGGATTATTCCTTCCACTCCCTCGAACTTGGGGAGCATAGCATTGAATTTGTTCGTTATGCAGAAATTGTCAAATTTGTTATTTTAAAAAAAAACTAAGTTGATATTTGTTGTGTTACGGTTGTATATTAAAAATTATGTATTAAATTTTTTGTATTATTTTTATTTATTAATAAAAATTATTTTTTCAGTTTAATGAGAATCTGTATGTGCAATGTATGCGTTTTATTATTTATTTAATATTGTGCATGAGTATTTTTTATTCTATATTGTAGTTAATCTTGTGCATAGAGTTCAATTTACACACGAAAAATTAAAGTATTAATTCTTGTAGAATGTAAGTTTATGTCACAGTCTTAGATGGAATTGAAGACACTATCAGTAGGGTTATAACACAGTATTTTAGTAGGTCGATCTTGATTACAGGGAACGGTATAATTTCGTCTACAGTTCTGATTCATTGTGTTAGTACACTTTGTGTGTATTGAAGAGGACTGCATTGGGATAATTAATTTTATACTGATTATATAAATTAATTTACACCTCATAGTTATTATGAATACTTATACTCTCATTTCTGAAATAAATATTAAACACGTATACGTAAATTCGTTATTTTGATTAATTAAATAGTGCAATCTTTTACGAGTCTATAATTCTGATGAGTTGGATAATAATATTACTTATATGGTGGATATTAATTATTAACGGAATCTACGTCTCGAATAGGAATTGATGATACCTCTTTAAAGAAACTTATAAATTTTGATTATGTCAAATCCTGCAGGTGGATTTTGTAACCCGACATATTAAATAAGTTAAGCGAAAAGTTTTAAGGAATTATAAAAGAGGTCGATTAAATATGATTGTTAATAATTTAATTTAATCGATGGGAATCTGTAATCTTAACGTGATGAGAATAATAAGTATTTAATAATAAGAGTTCGAAAATTCAATTTTGAGAATAACATCAGGAGTGCAATTACAATTCTTTAATAGTATGATTTGTAATTTATATTTTTAGAAAATTGCTTATGGGTGGAATTGGATTTTTTTAATTACATTAGAAGTTCGTGTCTTATTTACTCCTTAAATTCCTTCTGTAACCTATATTTATGCCATTATAACACTGGCCGCCAATATGCGATATCATTTAGTTTCTTAGTATTTTCAAATATTGTGAGAACCATAGAAAAAGAGAAATAGCCAGATAGAGTTTGAAGCACGAAGGATTAAAACTCACCATTTGTTCGTGTCTTCAGCATTTGAGAATATAGCAGAAAATCTGAGTGAAAAAAAAAGATTGCCGGTCATCTGTTATGTTGATATTTAGAATCAAGTTCAAGATTTAAAACGCGATCAAATCAGAGGGATCACGCAGGTATAATCCATATTCCGCATTGTGGGTGTACTAGAATTTAGTTTTTGGGGTTCTTGAAAAATTAAGGTTTTTTCTAGTCAGATTCCATCCGGACGCTCCTTGCATCCTCCCAGACGGATCAGGGCAATACAATTTTTTTGTTGTTGTCTGTTCCTTATCCTACGCTTTGTTTGATTTGATTCATATGCACTATCATTATATTCTGAAATTCTAATCCCTTCATATAGCTATATGATTGAATAACATTTGTTTAATAATTCGATAAATATTAATTGGTCACACAACTACATATATCAAATCCAACTTTATTTTTCATGATTATAATAAACTCGACAAGCTTATAAACGAAGTTAATGATAAAAATATCTTGAAAAACTAAACATTTTGAGCCGCATAATGCCGCATGCTCTCCAATTCTCTCTCCCCCCAAGAAAACAATAATAAACCCAAAAAACAAAAAAGGTCATCCTAGGAATGTCAGGTCATTGGTGTGTTTGCTCCATCAAGGGTCTTCCGTCTTCACAATCTTTATTCTTTACCAAGACATTGCCTTGTGTTTTGCTGTTTGTCTTCACAATCTTTATTCTTTACCAAGACATTGGCATTGTGTTTTGCTGTTTGTCATGCAGGAAGAAGCTAAGCATTCAGATTCGCATGTTGGCTTTGATATCATTACAATTTTTTTTTCCTCTTTTTCTTTCTTTGTTTCTTTGGCCAATTGTTAGAAGATAATAATACTAATATCTTCAACTACACGAGTCTTTGAGGAGACTTAAACGCATGATCTCAACAACTGAGACAATGCTAGTCGTAGACCGTAAGTTAGGTGTAACAGTAGACTTGTCGCTGTGTGATTTGGAGGTCACGAGTTCGAGACTTGAAAACAGTCTATTGCGAATGCAAAGTAAGATTGCGAACTATAGACTCATCGTGGTCTGCTTCCTCCTTGGATTCCGCATAAGTGGAAACTCAGTGCACCGAACTGTCTTTTTTTTTTTCTTTTTTTACCGTAGGTTAGGTGTCCCCACAATGTTAGCAACAAATTTAAATAGAGAAGTACGCAGATCAAAATTAAAGAATTAACATAATATTGTCTTTATTAGGAAGGGCATAATACAAACTAAATACCACAGACAACTTATTTGCCCAAGGAGTTTCTCAACTGAAATTGAAGGGACAAAGATGGAAGCTTCACCTTCTGTTCTTCTCAATGAGGATTCCAATTTCTTTTTCCGGCTGCTAACTACGAAGGTTCAGCCACTTCTCTTCAAACCCAGAAGCCTAAGTTGAGAGCTGAAGTGTGCACAGGTGGATGCAAAGAAGATATTAAAGACTAATGAAAACTAAAAAGTCCACGATGATGATCTTTTCATAAGGGGCTTCGCCTGTTTGTCTTCCTCGAGAGATACCATACCCAAATGGGACGGGTCTTCCAGCATCATTTTTGCCACCAAATAACCGGCAATGGACCAGGTTTGGGATTTACGAGCCTGCTTCCCGATGTATCGACCATGCTTCCCATCATAGTATTCAGGCCAGCTGTCTTTCAACAACCTGGTCTCGGCAAGTTCAATGGCGCGTCTTGCAATTTGGGGTCGTCCTGTCTTGATACATGCAGCCGTGAGGAGCCATAAAAGCACTGCAGCCACCACAATTAAACTTAGTAAACGTCACAAAAGTTCTATACAAGTAAACAAAACCTGATTGTATCCAGATTCAAGTGGTCAACATTTTTCATGGATCTTCAATTCCAAATTATATCAAAATTTGGAGCATAGTGCAGATTTCTCAATTTCCGTCAACACAAGAGCTTCTATACATGGGGAAACATCAATCTCTACACCAAATTGAAGGAAACATGAATGAACAAGAAGGTTTCAATGCGTATCAAACTCGCATCATACTTGAAAAAAGAATTGCAAAAAATTAATCTTAAGCAGCATCTCAAGATTTAACCAACAAAATACAGTTCAGACTACAGAGATTATATACGAGAACACTGCAGGCTGTTTGCTTTTAAGCCTCAGGTGTGAGTACACTAAAATTTCCAGTTTCCCAGAAGGCTCATTACCGGTTTGATTCATGTCCCAAGATTTTCAGAAAGAGAACCTACAATGTAGAAGCATACCTGGCCAAGATCCTCCATTGTGGTAACTCCATCTGGTGTTTTTTGGATCACATCCAGTAATAATCCGCCATTCATGACTTTCTAGGGCTGGATAACAAACCTTAAGTGGCATTTCTCCAACCAATTCTTCCCATCGTGACTCTATTAGATCCATAATCGCAGTAGACTGTTCAGGAGTTGCCAATGACGATAAGATGGCAATGCAGTTTCCCAAGCTAAACCAACGGAAATCCATCTTTGAAGGACCAACATTACCAACAAAGAAACCACCGTGCATTGGCATAAAATCAAAGATCCATTCAGGGAGAGAATCAGGCATTATATTGAACTTGTTGACTGCAGTGTGAGAATATTCCTCTGTCTTATATCGATATATATCATTAAGCTGCTTCAAATCTAACCAAAAGTAACTTCTCATGTGATAACTCAAGGCATGAAGACGCTTAGCTATTCGCTCAACAAACTCCTTCCCCTCAGCATCTTGCTTCAGTAAAATCATAGCGCATCTCAATGCCATGAAGAAAAGTGCTTGAATTTCGATTGGGTAACCATAAACACCCTGAAAAACAAAATACATATTGATACAAACAAATTTAGAATAAACAAACGATAAGCAAAAAATTGGAAGTAGGATTAATGTTACTGAATTAAATTGCCAAGTGCTTGCATATATGCAATAAATGCACTTTTTTAAAAGGAGTAGACCAGCACTAATGTCCATTAAAGGATGCTGAATCAAAGGTATACTCTTGACTTTAATCGCTATAAACCCCAAGTTACCCAACGGATTACTTAACCTCCTGTTTTTAAGGTGTTATAATGTAAATCAAAAAACAAATTAGTGTCCTCTACAGTATAGACAGAATTTTCAGAAGCGCAAATACATTCATTTATGCAAGATAGCCAATTATTCCATGAAAGCCCGGACTAATTGATATACCACAAATTACATGCATGAGCAGTTAGATAATAACTGTTGTTTTGTTCAAATAATAATTTGCAAGTTCTAGAATGCAAAATAGTATTTGGTTGATCACACCCTCTCCTATCCATAAACCAGCCGAGGCTCTCCTCCATCGAATGATTTGTATAATCTTTCCCTTGGGAACAAATCCCCAACTAACAACATGGTCATAAGTGGTTGATTAAATACTAGCTTTGATGCTTGTAGCCCATCAGTATTACTGCAACTAAGAACTTCATAAGACACAAGCAGCAGTTCCAAGCATGGTTTAAAAATTAGGTAACTTTAATTTGAAAAAAAATGTTGGATTCGGACTGGTGAATGAATTTTGAATTCATCAAACTAAAATAGACAAATGTTCAGCCCAAAAACCCAAATATTCTATGAAATTCGTAACATTTTATATTTGAAATTCAGAAAATAAATGGATGTTTAATTGAAAATTTGGCCGAATATCAGTAGAAACGTGGCAAATTTCATCAAATTTGATCAAGAATAATAATATCAAAAACCAATTTTTATATTTTTTGAACTTTGTCATGAAGTTGGAAATTCCGGGGAAAAAATCTAGATTCAGATAAAGATTCAATTTTTATAGTTTACTTGTGGTCAAGTATAGTTTACCGAATACCGGTTATATATGAAATTGGAATTATTTTTGTGATGCAGCAAAGAATTCTATTTCTAGAAGATTCGAACTCAAGTCTAATTACTGGTTAAATAACCATTAGGCCATTGAGGTGTCCCCCCAGGGACAGGAAATCTGAAACTTATCAACTTAAGAGATTTTACATTTGAAACCTCAAATCACTGCTACCTTCTCTGATCAAGTTTTACAAACCTACATAAATAGACACGGGAGTAGACTCCCAAGTGTATGCATCTCATTCTCAGCAGATCAGGTCAAGATTCAACTCCAGTAAATCAAATCCAGCCATATCAATTTCTCATAACTAGAACTTGCAAACCCAATCTATCTTCATTAGAGATAAATGACAGCTACTCCGAGCAACAAATGCGTATGGAAACGAATAATGTTAATGTTGCTTATACAGCTAGATCATAACATTGTAATTATTCTTTCACCTGACTTCAAAGAAAATGCCTCAGATCTGCATGGTCCGCTAAAAAGTTAGTGGTTGATAATCTATTAACATGTCAATATTCATCTCAATATTCTACATCAAAAGGCACTTACAAATAGTCCAACACTAGCTTGCAAGAGAAATACTGCCATCAAATAATTACACAGAGTAACTGATAGAAACTTACCATTCTGCGATCAATCATAGAGCATCCATCAGCACAAAGAAGAGTTGGGAATGTGTCGAATCCCTCCGAAAGGCATAAGCTCATTATCAGGCGCATACCCTTCTGGCATTCAGGCCTTTCAGCTAAGGAAGAGTCTCCTGTAGACTTTGTGTATGCGCGAAGCAATATAATCCACCAAAATCCAGAATCAACAGGTGCCACTCTTCCTATTGCACTCTCACCAAAATCTGCCATTAAAGTTTCAGTATTCCTGACTGGATCATGGAGTACTTTAAAACTAGCTGGCATCACTCCTTCCCCTAGCTGGAATCGGTCAATCTTTTTCTCCCAAGATTGAAGACGAAGAGTCTTCAAAAGAAAATTCTTTACAATTTCTGGTTCCCCATTCATCAAAAAAGCCAATGCACTTGGAACAAAGTCTCGTACAAACACCTAACCAGACAGAAGTTAGAGATCAATATGTCAACTTGCCACCCCTAAAACCTTGTGTGTTGTTTTCCATAACACTAATAAACGCGTTTCAAGCATCAAAGTTAAGAGCTTCAAGAAATAGTAATTGGCAAGAAGGATGACTACGCAAATAGTTGATTTGCAGATGCAGTATATGGATTATGAAAGAATTCCCCAATAAAGAACTCATTTCAACATGATGCACCATCTGCTGGACTGGGCATTCCATTAATCAGGAGAATCAATCACAGGAGCCACGAAGATATTGCCATGGCCCCAGAGCATAGAAAGTTGGAAACCATATCAAATGCATGTATTCAGTGGAATAGATATCTGGTTTTTCTTCCTACATTTCATAATCAACCGAATGGCGCAGAAGGTAGTCGATGGAAACAAAAATAAACTTGGTAGTCCATGGAAACAAAAATAAACTATCTCAAAATATAAAGACAGCCAAGATATGAATATTCCACCCCAATTATGGGCCAATCAGTGGTGGATTTAGGAATTCAACACAGTGGGAGAACAATTCCAAGCATGACGAGAAGATCTTTTTTCACAATTAAGCACAATGAGAATTTTTTTTTCACAATCAATAAATACAAAGTTTAAACAAACATTACGAAATACAAAAAAGTATAATGCATAATTTTACAAATGTGTCAAACTTGTACATTTACAGTAACTAAAACTATATTTTGACAATTGATCACAACAGGTTTTAATTGGAAAAAAGAAAAGGACGAACGAAGAGAGAGAAAATGCAGTTGAAAATCTTTTCAAAGTAGCACAAATAAAATAATAGAAGAGAAAATACAGAAATGTAAGTGTAGCAGAGGTAATTATACATTTTCAGTGGGGCACAAATATAAAAATATGAGAAATATAAAAGTATTAGAAGTATTTTCACATTTTCAGTGGGGACACAAATCCTAACAGCTGGTGCTATGTTGTCTCAGTCTCCGAATGATGTATGGAAAAATATTAGTGTAATAGTTGGATTTTAAGCTTTTCAATGCGGGCACATGTTCCAATTAGCCTTAATTGGCTCTGCCCATGGGCTGCCCAATGATGAGAAATTTCATGGTTCCACCTTCTAAGAAGTAATGCATGGATCATCATTTGTGTGTGGCTATGCTGCCATTTAGCAGTAAAAGATCAATAAAAAAGAACACACTGAATAAAGGACCTCTTCAGTTTCTCCTCACCATCACCAATTTAATCAAGATATCAAAATGTGCTGCTTGTTGTAAAAACAGAACAAACAAAATTCACAATAAAGCTAATAAAATTAAAAAGGCGTTTTGTCCCTTGCATTGTAGCAGAGAAATTTGGGGATTCACCTGATCATAGTTAAGTTTTTCTTCAGAACTATCCAATGCTGCGATTGTCCCAACCGGTTTGCCACGAAAGTATACCAATGAACGCCTTAGAGCTTCCCACGCATCAGCCACCACTGGATGCGTCTCGAACCCATTTAGTGACTTTGGGGTATTAAATCCCGACCTTCTACCGGGTGAAAATACACCGTCAGGGGGGTCCATGAAACGGAAAGAATTGTCCACATTTTTAAAAGAGGGAAGAGGAGACAACCCAATGGACAATTCACTGAATGACCTTTCATCAAATGATCTCTTCCTCTCCATATTCAACGGCCTCGGCCTATCCAAGAACCTCGAGAAATCACACTCTTCCATCTCGGCCACAGTACATAGAGTGTCAGTGCTTCTTACATTACCATTTTGAGTCACATCCGCAGAGAGCGTAGACATTCCCTGATTTTTAAGTGTTGCAAGCAAGTAATTATTTGGGATTGATGGTATTCAAAGATCTCCAGTTCATTTAAGAATATTGTCGGTCATCAAGATATAGAATCTTTATACAAATAAAATAACACATTAAACAGCATTGCAACGACTATATTAAAACACAAGATAAAAGAGCTACAACCCGTACAAAGATATCGAGTGAATCCTCTGTTTGGATGCTGAGAAACAGAAGGAAAACATATATGGGAAAAAAAGTAAAGAAAAGTGAGATTAAACCCATAATCTCTGTTTCCCCATTGTTTCAGCCATCAATTTAATTAAACGTTAAGAATTCATCCACCAGATCACCAAACAATGAAACAACGAGATTCAAAAGATCAACATACAAAAAACAAAAAGAAAACACCCCAGATTGGGCAATGTTGGAATCAGGACATGCAAGAATCAAAATCAATAAAAAGAATGTGATTTACAGAAACGTAATTCAGAACTTTACAAGTTGAACTTACTTTTCACCAGCTTTAACGGCGTGAATGGAAAAACAAATTAAAGAAACAACTCGGAAATGCTTAGAAAGCGAGTAGTTAACACCACATTATCATTTTCAGGTGGTTGGGGGCAGATATCAACCGGGTGGGCAGGTAAAACTGGGTGAATGATTGGTAGAGGGGTGACCAGAAGGTGGATCGCATCAGAGGATTCGACCAGACATTACGTACATATATGTGTACATATATATACATATATACGCCCTAAAGGTGGAAGACAGAGATGATGATTGATGAGGAGGATGATGATGAAGTTTGAGTTTTGGATCTATATGGGTTGGGCAAGCGTTTATTTTGTTGAGCAACTTTCCCATGCAAATAAGAGATCTTTATCACATGATTAGTTCCTAAAATAGCCTAATTATTTTTATATTGATGTTTTTTTTAAGCAATA
>JAULJZ010000006.1:390140-410443 GCA_032270985.1 Heliamphora pulchella
TCCAAAGCCTCTCGCATCGACCGCTCAGAGAAAAAGAGAGAGAAAAAGAAAACGAAATAATTGGCCGCAGAACAGAGAGAACCAATCGAAAAGATCGAAGACGGCCCTCCTTGGAGGAACCTACAGTTAATTTTATCGCTCCAGAACAAAGACACCACTCTTCAACAGTTAGTTTCTCTCTCCGGACCCTCACTACAATATATTGTTTCCATGCATATCTTCATCGGGTTGAGTTTTCTTTTTCTTTTCTCAATGGTAATTGAGAACAACACGAAGCATGACATTATAGTTGTCATAGGAGAAAAGAAAAGAAGAAAAAAGATTATACTTCTTGCCATCCTGTTCGAGTAGACAGGCAAGAACGTGAGAGAAAATATAATTATTTCTTTCTTATCTTGTTTGGTTAGCTTGTAATGAGTGTGCTTTAGTTTATTTTTGAAGGTTAATTTGGGTATTGTAAAGTTTATGTTTCTTTTCTGTTCAAATCTCTCCATTTTGGAGAGCTTCAAAAAGTGCTTATTAAAAAAAAAAAAAAACTCTTTCCCTCGCCCCCCCCCAAAAAAAAAATTTCTCCAGTTTGGTGATCCCAACCACTGATTAGAGAGGAGAGATTTGAATTTCTTTTTTTCCCTTCCCAAATTACCCAATCCAAATGGGTTAAACTAATTGTTCTTGTTGAATAAATAGTTGGTGTGTATATTTTATCTTGGTTGATTTACTGAAGGGATTTAGTGCAGAAAGGTGGAACTAGCATCTGGTTATGTGAAACTGAGAGCTAGCAAACAAGGGGATGCCGACACTGAAGGTTTTGAGGCGGTTAGCATTTCAAGGGTATTGGTTTACCTTAGCAATTGGGTCCAGTCATTGTTGATTTCTTCGGAGAAGAAAATTAGGGCCGAAGGGTATAAACCTCAATCTGAAATTGCAGGGTCGTGTATGGATGATAGATGTTGGGAGATTTTAAAGTACTGTCTGGAGTCGTCTTCGAAATTGCATGTTTCAGTGAGCTTCTCAAGGGACTTCATACGGCTTATACACTACATTGCAAGGGATGCATTGTCCAGACTGAATGGTGTATCACCGCATTCAAAAGAAACAGTCTTGAATGGCAATATCTTTGATTTGTACAGTATTGTTATTGATTGTGTTTCATTGATTTTCTCATCCCATGGTGGAGTTTTAAATGAAAACTTGGACTTGTGGATTTTGACTGCTGATACAGTGCTTAAGCTCGCTCAGAATTTTTTTGATCAGTGCCGTGATGGTGGCAAGGCAAGTGAATTTATCCTTCAGTTTTCTTGTGTTGTGCTTGAGCCATTTGCTAAGTTTTTGAGGATCCACCCAACTCGGAAAAATGGTTTCCGTGAATTCATAGATAAGCTCCTCGAGCCTCTGTTGCAGTTGTTGGATGTGTTACATATTTATGTTCACGACAGTGATTCTGGTTGGATGCGAAACCTGCTGAAGTCTATCGAAGAAGTAATTTCTCATGGGTTGTTCCACCCTGTTCATATGGATGGTTTCCTAAGCTTACAAAGCACTGGCAAGTATATGACATTTGAGGATGGAAAATCAAGAGACTCAAAAATCATCATTAAAAGTTATCATAGGCACCTTTTTGATAAGCTGGAAGAGATTTTAGCTGGAAGGAATGAATTGGCATTAAGTGGCGTAGGAGATATATTTCACTTGTTTGTCGATTGTGTTAGAAACCAAAAGGGTGTTTCAGTTAGAGGAGGATTGACGCATTTGGACAATGATTATGCTGGTCATATGCCCCAAAAATCTTACAAAAGCAATAATGTAATTTCAGAAAAGAGCAATGGCCCAAGTTGTTTAAATGCAGAAACAAGGAAGTCACTTGTAGACTTCTTTGTACAGATTATGGAGCCTTTGTTGCAAGCTCTTAGTATCTATCTCCAAGCTGAACTGGAGGTGGGACCTGTGTTGTTGGATGCTCATAGCACACTCAGATCTACCAACAAAATACTTGTTAGATTTATGCATGGAAAGTTGTACATACGAACAGAGGATACCTCCGAAGGAGCCTTTTATAATTTCCTGAAAGTGGTCTACAATATGGTCTTGTCATTTTTCCCCAAAATAACACATCTATGGCCATCAGCACTCGATGTAGATAAGATAACAAAAGTGGGGGAGTTAAATTCAATAGCCAAGGAGCTTGTTCGCACTGTGCGTTACTTGCTAGAAATTGAATATGAGGTTGTTGGGGATGACTTGGAAAGCTTATGGCTCATGATGTTCTCATTTGCTGCCCTTGGTCTCTCTTTGCCAGATGCAACAGATCAACACTCATTTACTTCAGAAATACTTCACCTTGGATGCCAGCTGGTTAAACTTTACAGTGAACTTCGCCAGGTTAGTGGTATGCTTTTTGATTAGATTACATTTGGCTACGTTTTAACTTTTTATGCAGTGAAAACTCTTAACGACTTGGTTGGTTGACTTTTGTTTTTTTGGTTTGAAATTGCATCTGACTGGTGATGTGAATGAGAACCTGGATGGACCTGGACACCATGCTCTTGTACAATGGCCCATCATTGGTATATGCACGAGGGCATGGACACCATGCTCTTGTACAGTGGCCCATCATTGGTATATGCACGAGGGCATGACACGTGATTAGACTATAAATTCCATTTCCCTTTTTAAGCATTGCAGATGCATCATGCAATTAATCACCAAATCTGCCCTAGGGGTTTTTTTTTGTTGCATGCCATTCAGCCATGTCTGCTTTTTTTTTTTGGTTATGTTGTTTCTTTTGGATTCTATTATTCTTTTGTCCTGTTCTTACTAATTAAACTAATGTAGGTTGATAATATTATATTTGCACTGTGTAAAGCGGTGAGGCATTGGGTATTACCTGAAAGTTACGGAGAGATGATGAGTTCAAAATTTATGTCTATGGTACCTTGGTTATCTCATGAAACAAATGCAAAATCAGTGAGTATGGTACTGTGCTCGCAAGAGTTCAGGCTTGCTATTTATAATGCTATTGCCTCCATACCAGAAGGGCAAGTCAGCGGATGTATTCAGCAGTTAAAAACAGATGTTTCAGAATCTCTGGAATGGGCTAAAGTTAGTTTGTCATTTGCTGCTCAAAATGAACCTGGCAAACTAAATCCAAGTAGTAGCAAGCCGTACTTTGATCTGAAAGCAGAACTTCTGGGAAGATGTTTATCTGAAATTCATGTACTTGTTCTGGATTCGCTGACAGTAACAGCAGGTAACAGCAATCTCATTAGAGTTTCTGTGAAGGATCTGATGACAGTATTATGCATTAGCATGAATAGTATAGTGGCAATACAGCCAGGTAGTGGTATTGAATTCCTCTCAACGGTTACTGGGAGAACTCTCAGCAATAGTGGGATTGGATGCAAAGATGATTTGCTTTCCATTCACCGGGTTCTTCTTTTTTTCTTTCGTCTGTACATGTCTTGCCGAAGTTTATACCGGCAAGCACTTAGTTTTGTGCCTCCAGATACATCACGAAAGATGTCCGAAGTGATGGGTGACTCAGTTACAGCTCACTCTGGGAAAGATTGGCTGGAGAGGACAGATTGGACTTGTGACGGCTATTTTTCTTGGATTCTCCAACCTTCAGCTTCTCTTTTCACCATTATACAATATGTTTCGGATATTTATCTTAAAGACACTGCAGGAGATTGTTCCCCTCTCATTTATGTATTGAACACCATGTCCATTCAGAGGCTTGTTGATTTGAATAGGCTGATAAAGTCTTTTGAGTATCTACTGCAGAGGAAAGAACATCTAGTTCAGGGCAAGTTGATGGACGATGCTGGGTCCTCACCATGTAGGAAAAACAGCAAGAAGTTGAAGAAATGTATCTTATTTTTTAGGCAAGAAGCAGCAGATCTAACCAACTTCATGATGGGACACCTCCAATTACTGGCTAAAGACCCAACACCCATATCCTCATCTGATGATGCCGTTTACAGGAATATAGACTCCCAAGCTCTGTGTGAATATGAGAACTGGGATTTTTGTGTTGGCACTTTAAATGAAAAGTCTTTGTCTTCTGCACTTTGGTGGATTATTTGCCAAAGTGTCGATGTTTGGTGTGCTCATGCTACTAAGAAGAAGTTGAAAATGTTTCTTTTGCTTTTAATCCAGAATTCTCTTCTGCATGTTGGAAGCAGTTTGGATGACTTTGCAAAGAAGACAACTAATGAACCTGGCCATCTGAAGAACGTCATACCACGTCAAATCTCATTGGAACTTCTCAGAGACACTGTTCTCTATGAGCAAAGGGTAAGATATATTCTTAGACTCTCAGCCACGTGCATTCTCTTGCATTCTGTTGCATCATGCATGTATGCCTCTCTGTAAGTGCATATAATGATATATGTTGGAGCTTTCAGCAATACTGACCTCAATTAACACAACTGTTGCAAATCCTCACTCTTTCTTTTCCTTCCTCCTCTGTGTATGTATATTTTACATATTGATTTAGTTTTGAGCTCTTTGCAATTTTACTATTACCCATAGTTTTTATGGAAACCATGCATCACATGATGTTCATACTATCTCTTGTGCTAGTTTGTTCGCAGGCTTGTGGCATCAAGGTTTTGTTGGATCTTGGAGAAATCAGTCTTAGCAATATTTAATAATGTTGGAGAGGTTGATTTAAAGTTATCTCCCAATTTTCCAGAGTTCTTAAATGTGCTTGGCAATTCATCAATTGTTGGTTATGGCAACAAACATGTTGTGGATGACTGTATTTCAGGGGCAGATCCTATTTATTGTTCATCTAAGAAGCTGCCTATGAAATGTTACAAGGAACAAAAATCCTTTCTTTCACATGGAGTGGAGTTTACAAATTGTCAAACTTTGCTAAATTTTTTGTATTGGATGCCAAAAGGATATTTAAATTCTAAATCATTCTCACTGTATGCAACCTACATTCTCAACATTGAGAGGTACTCTTCTTTTCTCTCTGCCACTCAGATAAGTGCCCTCCCAAATATTCTATCTGATTACATTTCATCTGTCATGTTATGATTTATGAACTCAGTTTGTGTAATATCCCTCCTCACTTAACACAGGTCATGTACTTTCAATGGATATGTTTGGCCCTAGGTTATATATAATTTATGTATGGTAGTATGGTCGACAAAACATGAACTGAAGGCTTCTATGTTGAATCACCATTTAGCAGGGTTACTAGGACTTGGGGTCTCTTTCTTGAGTGGGACATCTAGTGCATGTATCTTTAGATCTTTACCAATTAGCCAATTATCCTTTAAAAGGCAATGTACCATGGGTAGTGTAATGAAACATATCGCAGATAACAAGTATATAATGCAATGATCACAAGCCATGTGATAAGTGTGATGCCTTGAAGGCTTTATCATACTCATATGGGTAATTAACAATCTCAATACTATTGTACATAAAATCTTCTAATGTTGTACTAACTTCTGTTGTAGGAGTCTGGATAGATGACATGCTCATTTGATGACTTTTGTTTTACAAGTAGTTCAACCAATCTGCTCACTTCACTCTTTCTTAAAATCTTTCCACTCTTTCCCAAAACCTGTAAGATTATAAGATTATTGCCAAAAGGTCTTCTGCTGGAATCTGGATTCATTGGGATAATGGTCTTTCTGGTTGTTACATGGCCTAGGTTTCTAGCTTATAGGGTGATACAATCCACCCCACTTAACAGGCCATATATCATTGTGTGAAACTACTTTAATCTCGTCAAGCATGCCAATCTGTCAATCACGTCTCATGTGGGATCCACACAAGTAGGTCTCCCGATGGAACCCACCTAATACGTCCCCTAGTGGGACCCACACAAGCACATCCCTAGCAGGAACTATGTACATTCTTATCCCTGGCGAGACCCATGCACAAACTTATCGATTGACGGGACCCACAACCACACAAGTTCAACCCTTGACGGTACCGCGTCACCTCCACAAGATTTGTTTGGATTTGATACCACCCGCAATATCCCCCACTTAACACATTTGATGCACACGACATTCATTTTTAATGAAGAATACACGTCATGCGATGTACAATTTATATATAATCTTTGAAAGCTAACTTTCACAGGACTGTCTAATGTAAAGTTTCAAAGACGATGCCTGTATAATGTAACGACCCCAAGCCATGCAATAAGTATGATGCCTTAAAAGATTTACCACGCCTATATCTCCAACGAACAATCTCAAGATTATTATATATGATGTCTTCTAGTGTTAATACTTTCGACGCCTGCTAGATTGGCATGCCTACTAGAACAGCTTTTTCACAAACACCTCAACCAACCTGCTCAGTTCACTCTCTTCCAAAGCCTCTAAGATTTTTATAATTGCTGAAAGACCTCCTTCAGTAGTCATTGGAAATGCTAGTCTTTCTGGTTTTTATATGGCCTAAGTGACCAACTTTTAGGGTGCTATACTTTGTGTACCTGTAATTGTGTCTCTAAGAAGCTTGTGGTGGTTTCATTTCTCTTAAGTTTCTGTATACGCAGGGCTTTTTGATATAATGTTGGTTGTTGTATCTTTTAAATTAAAAATTGTAGTAATGAAAAATAAAGAAATCTAGATCAGTTATTCTTCTGCTTTATGTATCTCATGCAAGTGGTCATATTGTGTTAAGCTGTGTTCATTGTTTCCATTATTATCATAAGACACATTTTATAAGTTGCACAAGATAACTTTTTTAAAGATAATATGTCTGTAGAAAATTTGTTAGGATTATATGAACACAACTCTGCCAATATTGATGGCTTATTAGTTTGATAATTTTCTAATCAAGGAAATGCTTAGCTGATGAATTGATACAGTTGCATATAGTTCAAGGTTTTACACACACATTTGAACATAAACCAATAGTGTGAATATTCAAACTTAAAATGCACTAAATAATATGAAAGATTCAATATTTAGAATCTGATTGATAAGACCGGAACCTTTTTGTCATGTGGTGTTAGTAATAAGCAACATATGCTATGCTGATAATTTTGGATGAATTCGTCAAAGACACGTTGCACACGTGGAATACTATTCCCTGTTCCACATAGCTAGATTACCTTTTATACGATTTTTTTTATAAGGTGATAATGTATCCAAGTACAGTTGAGTTTTGGCATGATGTGTGATTGGAACCTTTTGTTTTTGATTATTTAAGAATCACTGCTTTGGGGATAGTATGGGTACCTGAATTACAAGAGTGGTACAAGATTCGGAGTTTGAGGCTATAGATGATTTCACCTCCCCCCCCCCCAACAAAAATAAATAAATAAATAAATAAATCTATATGGCGCTGAGATAAGTAGGAAGACAAGATGATATTAAGGGATGGGACTCATGGGAGTAGGAGATTCTTAGTTAAGTCATTCCATTCCCTTCTTATGGGCACTTTATGGAACTTTTCCGGTGCATAGCAGGAGATTCTTAGTTAAGTCGTTCCATTCCCTTCTTATGGGCACTTTATGGAACTTTTTCCCTCGCACAGCAGCATTTGGAAGATTATGGTGTCTTCTTCTTCCTCCTCTTCTTTTGGTGTTGTTGGGGGGAGGGGGTGGCTGTTTTTGGACTTCATTCATTCTCACGATTGATAATTGGTGAAAAGTGGTTTATGACTTCCTAATTGTTGTTGCACGTTATGTAGGCACAAGAATCTGTGTATTGATTGCTTGTCCATTAGGGATGTCTAAAGTATTCTTTTTCCTATTTTAGCAAACAATGGGTAATACCGGGGTTATTTCTACAGTATGATTAAAGAGGGTGGGGTGAGTATTGGAGGTGGCCAGCATGCCTAATGTGGCGTGTAAGGGGGTTTTATTTGGACTTGCATATTAGAAGGGATTTATGAATTTTTGACTTTAGAGTATTCTTTTTTTTTTTAATTTTTATCAACAATAAAATAATACGATATAAAACAAAAAACATAATAGATGACTTCACAATATTTTGACTAATATGTTTTTCCATGTAGGCCTATCCTAGTTGAGGTAAGCATGATCTATTGACCTTCGCTCAGTTTGATTACTATAGGGAATCAGAATGTCCAGGAAGATAGTAGGTCTTGATGGCTAAGATCCTTGGAGGCAGAGGAGGAGGGAGCAGAGGTAATATTAGGAGAGAGAGGGAAGGCGGTCGTGGAGAGAGGATTTGAGTAAGGGAGAATGGCAAATGATCGAGAACCTTTGAAGAGAAATGCATGCCCTAGCTGAGAGAAAAGTAAGGATAACGAGTATGCTCTGCCCGCTTGGTGGGTGGTAGGAGTAGCAAACAAGTGCTTAGTCTAAAAAGTATGGTCACTTCTACGGAGGAAGCTTTTCATGTCGGACACTCGTGTCAGACACCGAAACTCTTTGCGCACTTCAAAAAGAGTGTCAAACACTTCATAAATGCGTTTTAATTAAAAAATTAAAATTATTATATTGTACACTTTTCCAACATTTTACAGATACTTCGACTATATTTCTTAAACCCTTCGAATACATCTTATATAGTGAATCTCTCCTCTTGCGTCGCCAACTGTCGATGAGTCCGATCGCCGACCTCCTGAGTCACAACAACAAAAACAAGGTTTTCGAACCTTTGTTTTGCACCTCTAACCAACGACAACTTCGCCGGATTCATCCATCAATGCTGACGACCTCACTGGACTCCTTCATCAACGCCGGCAACCTGTTTAAGTTTGGCTAGTGCATGCAGGAAGGGGAAGAAGGGAAATGAGTGAGGAATTGATTTCAAGAGGAATATCCCAGACATCCTAAACTCCTTGTTTGGCATTTAGTATTTGCTATTTGTTCTATGTTTTTGCTTTTGGTCCCTATATGGTATGCAACAAATTTCATCCCCTTGGTTCTAGTTATTTGGGCCTTTGGTTTGCTTACAAAATCCTTTTGGCTCATGATATTTTAATTCATCGTTGCAAGATTTTGGTATGTCTACTCTCTATCTTGTTGGATGATCAAATTGTAAGCTATTAGTATTAAGTTGCATTGGAATAATTAATATTCGGTATGAGTTTTTGGTTTGCAAATTTGGATTCGATTTTTTCACGAATTTTGGCATACAATTTGGATTTTCTCGTCTTTTAGTGGTGCTCCACTTTCTTTAGTGTAATCTTTGCTTGAGCAATTTCAGATCATGCAGGTATCCTTTGGGCTCTAATCTCATGCGTATGTTATGACTACATTCTCTTCAGGTTTGCATAGTTCTTATCTTATCGGTATTTTTTCCACTACTTGGATATTTGATTTTGGTTCTTCTCATCATATGATACCTGATTTGTCCAGTTTTAGCCTGTGTTTGGAGTAGCTTTTTTTAGTGGCTTTTTGGCTTTTTTGTAAAAAAGTAAATGTCAAATCATGTAGAAAAAGTGGAAAAAAAGTGAAAAAAAGCCTAATAAGCCAAATCAGTTGGCTTTTTTTGGCTTTTAAGCCAAAAAGCTAGCCCAAACGGAGGCTTAGTCATTGTACTCCTCCCTCTTCTCCAATCGCTATTTCAATTGCCAATGGTGCTTCTATGCAGGTTACTATTGGTTATGTTATTCCTTCTTCACCCCTTTCATTATCAATACCTAATGTCTTCTATGTGCCACAGTTGACTATCAATTTATTATCTATTAGTCAACTTTCTGATTCTGGTTTTGAAGTTTTGTTTTTTTCTTTTGGTTGTGTTGTTCAGGATCGGATGTCCCACAAACAGGTTGGGAATGGGCGTAGGATTGGTGATTTATGTGTGTTGAAAAGTTTGCATCTCCCATTGGATCCCTCCTCCGCGGCTTTATCTTGTTTCTTAGATCAGGATTCTTTCCTTTTTACCATTAGCATTTTAGGTTAGGTCATTTGTTTAGTGAACGTTTAAAACAATTAGTTCAGTTTGGTTGCATGGGTGAAGTGTCGGCTATTAACATTTCTAATTGTAGTTGTTGTAAATTTGTAAAAATATTAGCAATACCCTTTCCTAAAAGCACTTCGCTTCTTACATCTCCCTTATCTCTTGTTCATATTGATGTGTAGGGTCCTTCTTCCATTGCAACAAAAGGCGAATCAGTGTATTATGTTTCCTTCATTGATGGTTATAGTCTGTTTTGTTGGGTGTATTTGATGTCTCACAAATTTGATTTCTTCAGTATTTATCGCACATGTCACTTCATGGTTCACATCCAATTTTCTACAACTATCAAGATTCTCCGTTGTAATTTGGGTGGAGAGTATTTCTAACATAATTCACGGACTTTTTAGCTGCATCTGGCACTATTCATCAATCTTCATGTTTTGACACTTTCGCACAAAATGGTAGAGCTGAAAGTAAACATTAGCATATCCTTGATAATGTTCGCTTTCTTCTTCTTTCTTCATCTGTCCCTGCCACTTTGTGGGGAGAAGCAGTTCTTACTGCAGTGTATCTTCCCAATCGCATGCCCACACCTCTTCTTTCTGCCGTTTCTCTTTGGGAAAAATTGATGGGTCATACTCCTAAGTCTCAATTACTCTTTGTTATGTGTTTTTTGTTGTGTTTGCTTTGTCCTTCTTTTCAAAAGAGAGCGCAATAAACTTAGCCTGCCCTTTGACTAGCTTTTTTTAGTGGCTTTTTGGCTTTTTGGCTTTTTTGAAAAAAAGTGGGAAAAAGTAGGTATCAAATCATGTAGAAAAAGTGAAAAAAAAGTAAAAAAAAACCACTTAAGCCAAATCAGTTGGCTTTTTCGTGGCTTTTAAGCCAAAAAGCCAGGCTTAAAAGCTAAGCCAAACACATGCTTAGTGCTCATTCCACTCTTTGTGTTTATTTCGGATATGATATACAACAAAAATGATATCGGTGTTATGATCTTGTATCTAAACTCCTTTATATCTCTCTTCATTTTGTGTTTCTTGACCGTCTCTTCTATTTTACTCTACCATCTAAATATACCCTTGTTCTCAAAGAGGATTTAATTGTTATTAATCATTTCCCGAATGATGTGCCTTCCGACAGTTTATTCGTACCTTTGACGTTTTTGAACTTCATTCTCAGTCTCATCCTTCCATTGCTTCGTTTCTCCCATTAGTTTATTCTCATAGGCCTCCTCCTCCTTCTCGACACATAACTAGTCCCGACGTAGTTCTCTCCATCTTTGTGGATCCTGACCCCCTGAACAATGCTATTTTTTGTGTGCTCGTACCACACTGGTAATACTTGATTTTTTTAATATATTCTTTTCGTCTTCTTACCGTGCTTTTTTATTTACTATTCATGTTTATTTTGAGCCTAAGTCCTGTAAAGAAACATGGATTGATCCAAACTGGATCAATGCCATGCAAGAAGAATTACGTGTTCTTCAGAAAACTTGTACTTGGAATTTGGTTCCTCTACTTGCCGGTAAAAACCTTATTGGAAGTAAGTGGGTTCATAAAGTTAAAACTCATTCTGATGGTTCTCTGGAGCATTATCAGGTCAGGTTGATTGCCAAGGGTTTTTCTCTGGAGTATGGGATTGATTATGAGAAAATTTTTGCACCTGTGGTTGAAATGACTACAGTTTGTACTTTGATTTCTATTGCTGCCATTTGTCAGTGGACTATTTTCTAGTTAGATGTCAAGAATGTATTTTTCAATTGGCATCTTAACGAGGAAGTTTTTATAGCCCTTCTCTAGGACTCCCTCATCCTTCTAAACTGTTTGTCGTTCTCAGCGTGCCTTTATGGTTTGAAGCAGTTCCCTCGTACTTTTTATGAGCGTTTTTAGTCTAATAAGCAAAGTTCATTCGTTAAGTGATAAATGAAAAATTCATGGAAAGTTACAATCTCCATTGCGGATTAGTGTTAAGCAACTACCCCCATCGAATTATTTGGGCCCACTCGTTATCAATGGGATCAGGGGTACTTCCAGTAAGAGATATATCGAAGAGTTGGTGCTGGGTTAGCCAAAAATCAAAGTTTATCAGAAGATCCTTTTCAAGTTTTAATTTGTTCATTTGGAATCTGGGCTCTTCTACTTCATTTTTATTGTTTCACTCTTACTCCTTACATTTCTGCACTTTTTCTCCGCCACACTCCTACTGGCATAGTTATTTTGTTATTATATGCAGATGACATGATCATCATTGCCAACTAATTCTCCTATCATCTCTGAAGTGAAACAACAATTGTTTCATGAGTTTGAGATGAAAGACTTAGGTTCTCTTCGCTACTTTCTTGGTATAGAGGTTGTTTCTTCGTCTAAAAGCTATCTCTTATCTCAGTCAGAATATGCAAACGAGGTAATCCACCTTGTCCATCTCACTGCTGATAAGATTATGGATACTTCCATTGAGTTGCATGCTAAGTTTTTTTTCTTTTGATGGTGTTCTTCTTGAGGATCCCACTGTTTATTGAGAGTTAGTTGAGTATTTGGTATATCTTATTGTGACTCGTCCTGATATTGCGTATGCCGTCCATGTGGTTAGATAGTTTGCCTCTGTTCCTCGCTCCACTCATTGGGCTGCCTTGCTTCGTATTTTAAGATATGTTCGTGGTACTATCTTTTAGAGTTTATTAATATCTTCTTCTACGCCTTTGACTCTTCGGACTTGTGCTAATGCTAATTGGGCTGGCAACGCGTGTGACCGCAAGTCTACTACTGGTTTGTGTCTTTCTCAGTGATACTCTCATTTCCTGGAAGAGAAAGAAATAGTCTGCCAGTGCTCATTCTACCATTGAAGCTGAATATCGTACTATGGCTCATGTTACTGCTGAAATTGTTTGGCTTAGATGGCTACTCATTGATTTGGGTGTTTTCGTTTTTTCTCCTACCTTTTTTTATTGTGATAACAAGAGTGCCATTTAGATTGTTCATAACTTTGTCTTCCATGAGCGTTATGAACCATATAGAGATTGGCTGTCATTTTGTTCGTCAGCATCTTTACATTGGAACTATTGATCTACCTTTTGTCTTTACAGCTTATCGATTTTTTTACCAAGACTTATACTTTGGCTTGATTTTGATTCTTGCTTGACAAACTCTCACTGCTCACTGCGCTTGCATCATGAGTTTGAGAGGGCTGTAAAAGTTTATTTTCGGTTATCTTGTTATTTTGTTAGCAAACGGGTAGTTTAGTCTTTTACGTCTAATTAGGGTTTAAGTTTTGCTTTATATATACTTTGTAACTCTATATTTAGTGGTTAAGCCTTTGATTATTGCAATAATAGTTTTACCCTTTTATCTTCTATTTTGCTAAGACTTGCCTGATAGAAAAAACTTGATGGGTTAAGCGGACTGCTCTCGGTGAATTGCGTGGTGAATGTGAATCTGAAAGCTATATTCTGTTGCAGTTAAGTGAATGTTGCAATTAAGTGAAAATATATCTATGAAATGAGTATGGCTGTGAGGCTGGTGTTTGATGGACGTGTGGTAAATTGACAAATGATAAAACCAGGAATTGATAAAATGACAAGATGGTGGAGGTAGCAGTTATGAAATGGATAGAAGTCAACTTGAATGGTTTGAACTTGTGCAACGAGGACCTATGAAGATTCATCACTCACTAGTGAGGAGTGATGTCGTTGATCATAGTAATGCAATGCTAGGGAAAGAGAAAGAGCTTAATGCGTGTTGATATTTTGAGGAATATTTTAATGTGTGGTTATGACCATTAATGAACAGTATAAGAAAACAAGATTTATGTAGCTAACTCGAAATATGCAGAACAAGGCATTGGTGAATTTAATCGCCCTTTGTGTTTTTACAGTTATTATTATTATTTATAATTCCTTTTCATAATAAAAACTGAGCTATAATATTATAAGGTTGATTATCTGTTGTTCATCCAAAAAAAAAAAAAAAAAAAAAATTCTAACGTTGTTTTTTGCATTTTTCTACTTTAAGGTTTTCAGCTAATGGTTGCTTGTATTTTAACTTCTTCATGCAAAAGTTTAACCTGTTTCATTGCTATAATGTGGTTCAGGCTTGTAGTTGGGAGCTTGTTAGATTGTCATGGTGCTTTGTACTTGCAAAATCTCTATGAGCTCTTCAGATTGTTTCTGTCTTGTCGGAGGGCCCTTAAAAATATAATAATGGCATCTTGTGAAGAGATGGTGAGAGCCAGTCAATCCTCCCTCACTCTAATACTCTACCAGAGTTCATTTCCTGTTTTATGGCTTTTAAAATCATTGTCTGCTTTGATTGGGCCTCAACATACAGTTTCAGAAAAGAGTGCTAGTCCAGTGAAAGGCATGACCTTTTCATTGATGGATCACACGTCATATGTGTTTTTGACCTTAAGCAAATATCAGTTTATAGAAGCAGTTCACTCCCTTCTAAATGTGGAGAAGTCTTGTGAAGAACAAACCAATTGTGCTGTTGTCGATGAAGGGAGTAATTTGGATGATTCTGTTCTGTCTTTAGGTTCACCAGACTTTGATGCATGGAAAATTGTGGTCCTTATAGCTGAGATTTTGAAGGACATGACAAAGGACAAACTTGTCTCTCAAAAGGAAGGCCTTTGTAATGCAAAAGTTCAAATGTCTGTCAGTGTTCTGGAACTATCTTCTATTATTTCTTGCTTCCAAGGTTTTATGTGGGGCTTGGCATCTGCCTTGGACCACATAGATGTAAAACGTTGTAATGTTAAAACAAAATTAATGAGATGGAAACACGAACCTATGGACAAACTTAGTGACTGCATCGATGTGTTTGCAGAGTTCGTAAATTATTTTGTATGTGCATTGTTTATTGAGGATGACCGATTGCCAGGTAGTTTCTGTGATGATCAAAATCTTCCCATGTCAGATCACAGTGACGTTTTATTGGGGGTGAAGGAGTCTTCATGCCAAGAATCTGGGGATGCTACTGATATTTTGTATGAAAAAGGGCAGCAGAATTGTGGAGCCTTGAGGAAGTGCTCTGCATCATCTGACAAGAAGGATCGCTTTGATAAAAAAGTTTGGAAGAAGAGATTCCACTCAGAAAATGCAGATTGCGTGGAAAGTATTCTTGCCAAGTGTGATTCGTTTGATCTATGTGGTTTGAAGAAATCTTTGCTGCAGGGCTTTTTAAGAGGTGAGAACCCTGAAGCAGCATTTTTTCTCAGACAGCTTTTTATTGCTTCTTCAGCTCTTCTGAAGCTAAATTTGCAGATCAAATGTACTACTTTGTCGTTAAGGTCAGTTCCAGTTTTTATCGGCATTTCCGAAGTTATGTTAATGGAGTTGGCAAACAAGGTCAAAGTTCCATCACAGTTTTCTTTTGTTTGGTTAGATGGTATTGTTAAGTTTCTTGAAGAGCTCGGGTGTCATTTTCCTTCAGCCAATCCTATGTTGTCTAGAAACATGTATGTCAAGATGGTGGAATTACACTTAATGGCTCTAGGAAAATGCATTGCTTTACAGGGAAAAAGAGCCAGTTTAGCATCTCATGACACCGAGTCAAGTACCAAGACATTAAATGGAATCATGGAAGTATCGGAATCTACTCTTTCCAATGAGCCCTACTACCTAGATGAATTTAAAGCCAGGTTGAGGATGTCATTCAAAGTTTTTGTCAAGAAGCCATCAGAGTTGCATTTGTTAGCTGCAATCCAGGCTTTGGAGAGAGCACTAGTTGGAGTTCGGGTAGGCTGCACAAATAAATATGAAATATGTACTGGTAGTTCAGATGGGGGAAAGGTTTCCTCAATTGTCGCAGCTGCCATCGACTGCATGGATTTGATTCTTGAATTTGTTACAGGTATTATTGAGTAGTAAACCTATAATTGCATGCCTTGACATCAGATTGATCTATATCAACCTTGTTCCATCTGTTCAACTGTTTGTAGCGTCTGAAATGAGTCCATTTAGTTTCCTTATGGCACAATGAATTGGTTATATGTGGGCAATCATTTTATTTATTTATTAATTTTTAAATACCATCACAATGGAAATGAGAAAATAAGAGGAAGTACATATAAACAATGGAAACATATATCTTTACAATATTATCACTAAGATTTCACATTATTTCATATTTCTCCGAGGCAGTCTGAGAAGCTTAATTGAACGGAAGTCTTTTTACATTTTGTTGCTAGGTTTTCTTATGTGGGTAAAATGTGCTGCTCATCTTGACATGATTGGATGTGGATAAAATCATGCTTTCACTGCTGAAGGCACAATTTTGTGCTTTTTCTTTAGGCAAGGATTTGCTAAATTGCGCTGAATGACTATTAAAGTAATTCCTGCTGGAAAGGCTGGAAGAATGGAGGCCCATATTTCTATTGAAGTGTCAATTTCTCATTCTCATGTTTTGTTATATTTCTGGTTCTCCTGTTTTGTTGATCAACTTTTATTGTAATTTGGTGGAGTTTGTTGATAAAACAAAAAATGCTGCTTTTATGCATTCTATGTTACATGTTTCCTATTGATTTGGTCTTGATATTCTGGAATTCATATCTGGGACTCATTATCTTATGAACATTATACCACATTGCAAGATTCTTGAAAATGTTAGAATGCCTGTTTTCTTAGGTATGCACTATGCACTGTACCACTTTGAATTTACTGTTTTCTTAGAATGCATGTTTTCTTAGGCATGCACTATGCCCTGCCCCACTTTTCTGATTGCTGACTTGCTTTGTAGGACGTAAACATTTGAGTGTTGTTAAAAGTCACATTCAAAGCTTAGTTGCCTGCCTGTTCAACATCATTCTGCACTTGCAAGGTCCACTGATCTTTTTTGGGAATATGGTCTCTAATAAAGGCAATGCTGATCCTGATCCAGGATCAGTTATTCTTATGTGTGTTGAGGTGCTGACAAGAGTTTTTGGAAAACATACCGTGTACCATTTGGATTCCTGCCAAGTGGGGCAGTCTTTGCGCACACCATCGGCACTTTTTCAGAGTTTTTTTCAGTTTAGAATTTCTGAAGCTCACGCTACACCTAATTCTCCAAAGATCTTGGATAATCAACATGCTGAGATTGTAGAAGGCATGAATTCCTGTGTTGTGGACCGACAGTTTTTGATTGACCTATTCGCTGCATGTTGTCGGTTACTGAGCACTGTTCTTAAGCATTACAAAGGGTATGCTTCCTATTTGCTTTTGAACCATAATATCTAACCCATTTGACTTGTATGGAAATTTGTCAACTTTTGTTTATCCTCTTTCCTCTCACTTTGTGTGATAATTTTTCTCTCTCTCTCTCTCTCTCTCTCTCTCTCTCTCTCTCTCCACGTATGCTTATTTACTGCACTGATTTTTTGATTTTGTAGGGAGGCTGTGCGGTGTGTTGCTCTACTTGAAGATTCAGTTTCCGTTCTTCTTCATTGTTTGGAGATGGTCGATACTGCTGTAGTTATCAAAAAATGTCACTTTGAATGGGAAGTACAAGAGGCAGTGAAGTGTGCGTCTTTTCTCCGAAGAATATATGAAGAGGTTTGTTTGGTTTTGTTCTTTTAAACTGATTAGACTGGATATGCTTTTCTTCTAAAACAGAAGCAAATTACCTTTAGGCCTATAGTTTTGATGGCTGGAATGTTAAGGGGGAATGGGAATGTGCTACCTAATTTCACACTCTACGTGGAATTAGTTTCCAAAACTATGTGGGAATCTGATCCCTCTTCTTCCCATTATTGAGATTGCTACCTAATCTAGGAATTAAAAAAATGGGTAACATCATTATTCTATTATACCCTTCACCCAAGTCTAGAACACATTAGACAAAAACTATACATCATTCATAAGATATAAACAAAAAGAGTTCTAAATCTTATAGGATTGTATAAAATAAGGTTCTATGTATATTAGTCAAAAGAGTATACGAAACCGTGGGGTAATAAGGCTGAGAGAGAAAGCTTAGTTGTGCTGTGTTGCAGCTAAGCAAGAAGAAGGCGTTTGTCCAATTTTTCTGCCACTCGAGGTAGCAATATAGCTTTACCCTCCTTTTTTATTGTACTGACAATGTATGTCAATGTATGGCTGAGGTAACAAGGAAAAAAATATGCTGCTGGGCACCAAGAAAATGGGGAAAACAAACCACAATTTCGGCTAGTAAAGTATTTGGCCATTGCACTGGTGAGGCCATTAATTGTTTGAGGACGGGTTCAATTCGTGGGATTTTAATTGCTAGCTGTAGCAATAGGGGCGTGATTTGGTAATACGCCAATTTGACCGCTATTAGTAGATAAAATGATTTCTTTCACTTCGGAATTCCAAACAATTCAATTAGGAGTTAGTACACAGTATTGGCCACTAGTGAAGTTGGTGGGAAAAAAATAAAAAAACAAGAGTGAACCGAAGTTGTATATATATATATGTGTGTGTGTGTATTTGTTGGGCTTTCTTTCTAGATTATGCATGTAGTGTGATGGGAGTGACTGGTAGTAAAGGAAACCAAAAAAAAACAGTGCACTCTTGACAGAAAAGAGAGATACCCAAACACCTGAATAAGATTACGTAGGTATCACATTACTGTGAATGAGATTCCTAGGAATGAGATACCCATTTCTGGTCGTAGATTTCTGCCATCCAAACTTGGCCTTAGAGAAGTAAGCCAATTGTGCCTTTTTCTTTTTGAGACTTCGTATTGATCATCAGGCATGGCAGATGTAGTCCGTGAAGTACGTTTTTAGATATGGCAGCTGTGGCAGCAAACAAGACTAGCATTCCAGCTTTTCCACTGTCTTTTCCCTTCCGAACGGTGAAGTTTTAGCCTTTGTTGCTTGAAACATTGATAATATGATTTTTGGATATATGCTTTCTATTATGGAATATGCTTCAGCTGGCTGCCATTCAAGCGATATCTCCAACAAACAGTTGGCACTGGGGCTAGAGTTCACTGGGTACCTTCCCACGGTAGAGCTGGTCTTCTATTGTGTAGTCATCATCCGTGGCTATATCATACTCCATGTGATAGAAACTGAATTATACTCCGTGGCTATATTATACTGTTATACTCCACGTTTTGGAAATCTTCATTTTCTACTTCAAGTGAAAACAATTTTTTAATGTTGGGTGGGGGGGCAAAGAATTGAACAATGCACACAATTTTAGGAGTTGTTCTCCAAATAACGCTGTTTGTAAAGAGTCGGATCTTTTGACTTTCAATAACCTAGTTCTGAAAGAAGAAATAATAATAGTTCTTTGGGAAACTGACCATTGGGTTTGTGTGTAAATAAACATCATACTTGTTGATGTTCTGTTGCATGGAATCAAATTTTCTTCTCTAGGGTGGCCTTACTTTAAACCTCTAGGACCAAATAAATCCCCTTGACCACTATGCAGTTCTTAAGATCATTGTTCCAAACATAAATGCGATGTTTCCTTGCTTCATTTGTGTAAAATTGTCTGAATGATCGAAGGGAGTGGGAAATCTGAAGTAATTGTTTGGAAAAGTCTTGGTTGTTTTTGTCTCCAGAATTTCATTCTTCAATCAACTGATCATTTCTTCATATACCTTCTCACCAATTGGTAGAGACAAATAGGAATAACTGATCGCATTACATCTACAAAATGCAATACCATGTAACTCTTTCAAAGCCATGTTAATGCTCATTGATTGTTTTCATCTTTGGGGCGTGATTGGCGTGTGAACCTCATTGGGTCCTCTTATCAGCTGCATTTTGGTGAAATTAGCCACATTCATTGAGGGTGGAGTAGAGTGAACCTCATGTGGTCTGCAATAAGATCCATGTGGAGGGAATCCAATGCAGCTACAACACTTGTTCCTCTCATATCTTTCAGACTATATTGACTTTGCCAAGTGTTCTTTCTCCCCATATTATGGTTCTCTTCTTTGACAAAGAAGTATAAGCAGGATACTTAGAAGGCAGCTAAGTGCACAAGGCTTTCTCACTGCAGGCCAGGGAAGGGTACATTGTTGAAAAGGGCTGTGCACATTATTTTAAGCAGTAGACCTATTTTAATTAAATAGGGCTATGCGCATGGTTGAAAAGTCATTGGCCTTCCATAATTTAGTGGCTCCCATATTTGCATCTGCTTCCTGCAATTCTTATAGTGTGTATGCTTATTGTGTTGTAGACTCGACCCATGGACATTTTCACCTGCATATGATTAATCTACGATGTGTTTGAAGTTTGGGCAGACAGTTCATAATGACTCGCCTTAAGTTTTTCAATTGTGTTCAAGAAGCCTTGTTGTCAATCAAGTGTTCATTCCTTACTGGTTTTGATTCACTGATTTGCAGATGAGGCAGCAGAGGGATGTTTTTGGCCGGCATTGTTTTCTATTTTTATCTAATTACATATGGACTTATTCGGGATATGGTCCTCTTAAAACAGGCATCAGAAGGTTGTGTCTGGCATTCTTATGTTCAACTTTAGTTATCATTGTTAAAAGCATAGTAC
>JAULJZ010000006.1:433350-452230 GCA_032270985.1 Heliamphora pulchella
GAAAGGAAAGCCTTCACGACCAAATTGTGAAATGCCGTGTAACCACAAGGATCTTTTAGACGTTGCATATTAAACACTTCTTACCCTGCATACAAGAATTTTGGTTCTTATGTGCATGCTATAATTTTGGTACCTATGTGAGTTGTATGCGTTAAAGTATATAAGATTTTGTCCTGTATGAAATTAAAGCTTTTCGTAAAATTAAAAGGGCACTAGCACCTCTAAGGTTCCTAATAGTTACAAACAAACCCTTCAACCGTTTGAAATTACAATTTCCCCTCGATAGGATGCTAATTAGCTGAATGCAGAATGAGATTGCAATTTTGCCCATCAAATTTAAGCCTCGGATGGGATAAAAGTTTCCGTTTTGGTTTGTCTTTTCTGGACTTCATGATTTTTTTTACTTTTTTGGTTCGGCTTGATGGGAGTAATCAGAGAAGTAATTTTTTTTAATTAAATGATGGAAAAAGTTTACCCACTCCCCACCCAAAAAAAAAAAAAAAAAACATAAGCCCCTATTTGGGATGTCTCAAAAAAGCATGGATTTTAAGAGGTTTAGCTTCTTTAGAAAAAGAGGAAGAAAAAAAGTTAGATTGTTCGGCATAATTTTTTTAGCATAGCTTTTTTCTTTTTGGCTTTTTGTTAAAATATCTAATATGTTCTTACATTTTGCTTTTAAGTTGTATATAATTATCTCACAACCTGGGAGGCTAAGCAAACAATAGAGCATCACAAACCCAAGAGTAAAGAGACCAAGATCACAACTGCAACTATTTCTAAGGATTGATAGAAGAAATTAGTCATTTTCTTTTGCAATCCAAAGATTTTCAATTTTTTTAAGAAGGTTCTTTGCATTTGCACAGCTTGAAGACGAATTCTTGTAATAAATAATTAATTTTCGATCTGAAAGAGATTTTGGGGGCCCTTTCAAACATGTAAACCAGCGTAGCGTGAATTCATCCACTCTCCCTAGCAAGCTCATCCTTTTTAATTTCTCATTTGAATACTTTTTGCTTGGAGTGTTTGTCTCAACCATGCTATTTAATAAACTCGAAAGACCATCACTTTCAGTAACCTCTTTGGCATACTCTCCTTCATGGGATAACACAAAGAAGGAATCTCAAAGACATTTGAAGATGACATTTGAGTTTCAATCGTTTGCTCTTTTGACGAGCCGGTTGCAACTTCTTTCCCTTTCTTCTTTTTGGTTTCATGCCATATGTAACTTTCCTTATTTTCTACACTCTAACTCCATTCTTTATTGGGGAAATGAATTGGCCCCCTACTGAGAGAACCCTTGGCTTAGGCTTTAAACAAGAATTATTTGAATGACCAAAAGTCTTCCATTCATCACACTTTTGTGACTTATATGGAACTTTCACTCTAATCTCATAAGGTGTCCCATTTCCTAATTTAGTATGAAGCCTTGGGGATCCTTGTTAGCTTGAGCTTCAACACACACCCTAGCAAATGTGAGCCTACTTTTTAATTGGGTATATCTATCAATGTACAAGGGAGTACCAATAATGCTATCCGCACCACTCAATCTAACATTAGTCCTAAGTTCAAGAGGAAAAGTATAACATTTTAGCCAAATTAGCGCACTAGAGAATTCATCCTTAGATAATTGCATCCCCGAGTACCATTTCTTGACAATAATTAATCTACCACCAAAGTGGTAACTACACTAACTAGTAAGAATCCCATCAAGAACTTGTCCAAGAGATTCATGATTCATCACTCTTCATCTTGAAGATAAAGTACCTACTACTAAAGAGTGACAACTTCACTAAGGTTTTCCTACCACAAATTTTCAGCCCAAGCTTTAACACTGTGAAAGGATAACCTTTTGTCAATGAAAATCTTTACCAAAATGTGTTCCCATTGAGAGCACCCATAAATATATTTTCAGAAGATTATGAAGTTGATTATTCTCAAAACCCACATCAAAAGGACCATTTTTTTTTAAATTTTAGCAGCCTTGAATTTTTATTTTTTATTGTACCTAATCAGATTATGAAGCAATATTCCTTAAAACAATTGACTCACCAGACCCAACAGCTAACTTTGCTTGCCAAGCTATCCGAATATTCAACTTGGGTTCAGTGCTCTTCTCAGTACTTTGACCCACTGCCACATGGCCATTCTGGATCTCTCTCTCTCTCCCTCTCACACACACACACACACACACACACTGCAACCTACAAGGCTAATGAACGGCGTGGTCTCCTCCTGCTGTTCTAAGCCAGCTGCACCACATGTAATCCTAATTCCATAACTCATAGAGTTAGCGGCAAAATTGGCGCTTTTCTGGACATCTTCCAAATGCACCTAGGACAACGTGCGGGCTGAGTTCGCCTCCTCCACTTGCTGAGCAATTACCATAAACATACCATCTCAAGCTTCAATTGCATCTACCTGCACCCGATCAGCTCATTTCACATGATTTTGGTCTCCATCTTAGCGGCTTAACATAATAGCAGAGGTTGGCTGTAAATCATCATGATTTATCTGAGCATTTTCCTTGTCCAGCATTCATATTGTGGGCTTCTGGATTGCCATGGGTACCACGGGCATCTTGGCCTTTTGTCTGATATGAATTGCTGATGTTTCTGCTTTAAAGTGGGCATTGATTAAAAGCTAGCTTTTTATTTCTTTGTTTGATTGTGAAAATCTTGAAAAATGTTGAGACAGATGCTTGATTTTATTTTATGACTAGTTATGTAAGATTTTTTGTGTTTGGCTCAATGCTTTGTAAATGACTGGGCGAGTTTGATTGCAAAGTGCAACACATTAGCACATAAATGGTTTTGTGTTCAATTAAACTACTTTGAGCTAGTTATCTTCTTCCTAATACTAAAGATGTCTGTTTATCGTATCACTTTGCAGGAACTAAAGAATCAAAGAGGCTTGCACTTGGAAAACTTGGCAAAGATCCAACTGTAGAAACTAGCTTTTTGCCTGACAGGTATGGAATATCTCTCTCCCTCACCCCCCCCCCCCCCCCATCCCACCCACCATGTTTTGGGCTTAACATTATCTTTGGCGTTGTGAAGCACTCTTTCAGTGAGAGGGAAGCAGAGGAACAAGCTGAGCGTGAAAGGCTGCGGAAACAGTGGCTTCGTGAGCAGGAACAGATTCGAAGTAATTCTACATTTTTACCCTGTTGTCTCCATGTAATCTCTGGATTAATTATATGCGATCATGTTTCTGGTGTAATTTTTTCAGACGAGCCACTTGAAATCACTTACAGTTACTGGGACGGAGCAGGTCATAGGCGAGTTATCCAGGTAGTTTATGCTACTTCTGCTGTAATTTACTGATCTTCCCCACTTTCTGCGCGATGCAACTATTCCGACTTTTTCTAATGGCACTTATACTGGTTTCCTTTTTCAGGTTCGCAAAGGTGATACCATAGGGGAGTTTCTCCGGGCTGTTCAGCAACAACTTGCACCTGAGTTTCGAGAGATTCGAACTTCTTCAGTGGAGAATCTGCTTTATGTAAAAGAAGATCTTATTATTCCTCATGTGAGATGATTACAAATTGCAGCATTTATTGTTATATTTCTGTACTTACCTTTAGATGAGCTAATTATTCATTACTTATTTGTGATCATGGGACTTCAGCAACACAGTTTCTATGAGCTGATTGTTAACAAGGCAAGGGGGAAAAGTGGGCCGGTAATCCTCAACTTTATGGCTTTGGTTTTCCTTTACATTTTGGTAATAAGTATGGAAAGCAAACTACACTTTTTGTGTTTTCTTCTATATTATTTCATCTTCCAATAGGGGAGAAGTATTAAAAATGGGGCATTGCGATCAATGAAATGATCACCCCACCATTACCCAACAAAATACTCCCTTTTGTTTTCTTTTCACGTGCTCCTTTTATTTTAAAGGAACTTAAGAAACATAAGGTTGCTAGTTTCCAGTTTCATATCTTTTACGTGCAACTTGTTCTTACTTGTTTTTTTCTTCTTTGGGCAGCTTTTCCATTTTGATGTACACGAGGATGTGCGAACAATTGCTGATGCAACTATAGAGAAAGATGAGGTATGGAGGTTTTACATTTACTGATACTCATCTTCCCAGATAAGACATTGTTTTAGAATTAGAAAGCGTTCGGAGCAAAAACAAGTCCAAGGTAATTAGAAGTGAATTCGAATTATGATATGGCCAAAAAATTTCAAGTACTGAAAGATTGTAATACTGAATTTCTAGAGATGAAATATTTAAGCACTGAAAATTAGGGATGGCAACGGGGCGGGTTTGGGGCAGGGGTGTGTTCTCCCACCCTCACCCCGTTATTAGCGAGCCGGGATCGGGGAAAAATAATCAGGGAAGTGACGGGACAGGGGCGGAGGCGTAACGAAAAATATATTTTTCACTTTAAAAGAGATTAATACTAATAATAATGCCATGATAAGATATTAAAATAATAATATTGATTATTGACTAGAATTAAAAATAAAAAAAATAAGAAATACAAGTAAAAAATTAAAAATAAATATAATATTTTTGTATTTTAGTTTATTATATTATTAAAAAATAAAATTTATATACATATTTATATATTAAATATATTTAATTTATTTAATTGGAGAAAACGAGGTGGAGATTGCAAATACTGCCCCTACCCGTTATCTAACGGGTGCGGGAAAAACCCGCACAAAACGGGGGCGGGAAAAACCCGCACAAAACGGGGGCGGGTAAGATTGCCATCCCTACTGAAAATTATTATATATATATAAAATATGTCAGTTGAGTACGAAAATGAAATCCACCTTTCACCATGTATGATGTATTGAGAATTAGCATTAAATGATAGGTCAAGCCTTTTTGATAGAAACTTTAAACCCATTTTCAGTCAATTTTCTGATTCAAGTGGAGGTTGATTATGTGTCATCGAGCACACGACTGAAAATGCTGATGCATTCAATTTAGAGTGCTTAATTGTTATCATACAAATCCTTAAGCCTTGATTTATTAAGTTTCACATTTTATGCTTCTTGCGAAGCTGATTTGGAATATGAACAATCTGCACCTAGATGCATTCATTTTGATGCTTCATATCTGGTATGGCAGTCTGCTTTGTCACCCACCTAAAGTACTCACATGGGCATGTGTGTGCAGTAGCATTACTAGTACTTCCTCCTGGGAAATTGTCAGTAAGAAAGATTAATGATATGTTGCATTTATACTAACATTGAAATGAGTTTATCTGAAACCTTCTAACCCTACCAGTAGAAGTTCTTGGAAATTGCTGAGAAGTTGGCATTCGCACATAACACGGTGACCAAGATGTCAGAAAACCACCCATCATCTTGTATAAATATATCGGGATCCAGTTACGTTTGGTTCATGATCTTCTATAAAGAAACTATCCCAGAAGAAATAAATGGTTGAGTTCTTGCTGGCTTGCACATTTCTGTGGCTTCATTAAACCAGATAGTCATTTTATCTCCTTCTTGGTTACAGTCACATGCTGGCAAAGTTGTTGAGAGACACTGGTACGAGAAGAACAAACACATCTTTCCTGCTTCAAGATGGGAGGTTCTCTCTCTCTCTCTCTCTCTCTCTCTGTGTATGTGTTTGTGCGCGCGCGCGCACTTGACTTTTTCAATAAACGGCATCTCAGATGTTGCTGTCTATCTAAATGGTGTGCCACACTGGTCATATTGTAAATGAGCACAATATAAACAGGGGGCTAGAGTTATGCGAATAGGGGTGTGTTTAGGCTGCATTTGTAGGGGTAATTGGCTAGGTGTAATGTGTTTTCTAAACAGAATCATATTCTCGGTTTTTATTTTCCTTAAAATTATTGCAGATATATGACCCAACGAAGAAATGGGAGCGGTATACCATCCATGGGGATTGAGTAATCAATGGCAACATCTCAGACTTGATATTGCTGCTTTTTAATGAGCTGAAAATGTATTCCCATGCTTTTTATTCCTAGCTTTGGTGACGGTTTATGTGCACCTTACCTGGAAATGCAAGGGTTTGTGGTAACCATCAACCACCCACCATTTTATGTATCTCTACAAGGATTTTACAGGAATTGACAGCATATTATTAGGTAGTACCTTGAGATGGGCTGATTTGTGATTTAGAAGATTCATTTGCATCGCATCTAAACGAGGTATGTCCCTCAGGATGTAAGACGTTGAGCTTTTGCTTAGACCTTGTATCCTTCGTGGATGATACTCCACGCAGCCGAGTTTTCACGCTGCATGGCTTTCGCTTCGTTTGGTCGTTTAAAATCAGATTTTTTTGCCATTTGACTTTAATCCAATTAAACAAAAAGTTTGTTTTGACGGTTGCTTACCATTATCTTAAACAAGGATTGATCGTCTCATTAATCCCATTTAAATGACAACGTTTCGAATACCTTTTCTTTAGGGTCTCTTTGTTTGGAGCATATAGTACAGGATATAATCCCTTTATCGAATATGAAAAATTCGTGAACTCAAGTATTTTTTTTTGTGTCACCCATTTTTTTGTTGTATAAAATTTGTTAGCAAATGACATGATTTTTTAAAAAAATAATAGTCATAAATTTAATTATCATATTTGATTTTTTAAAATTATAAAAAATAAGAATTGAAACTTTGAATATAAAAACCTAAAAATATTTTATTTTAAATAATAGTATAGATTTAAAATTAATGTCAATATTTTTTATTTAATATTGTAATAAAGTTATAATGGAACATTCAATTTAAAAAATATTTCTCAGTATCTGTTTATTATATTCTATCAAAATGTTGTTATCCCTATGAGTTTAAAAGTCTCAATTTAATTTTTTTAATTTTTTGAATTATTTAACTTTAATAATAACATATGTTGATTTGTTTAAATTAAGTATACTTGAATTTATGTTAATTTATTTACTTTATTAAAAATGTTTGGCTATCTTGAATGAAGAAGTATATATTTTATATGAATTTATTTACATTTCAAAGAACATGCCTTAAAGTATGTATATTATTGTTTTAAAATATATTTTTGATTTATCTTTAAAAAATATTTGATTATCTCAAATTAAAAAATATATTTATCTAAAAAAATCTTAATTTCTTTATGCTCGGAACTCTCAATTCAATTTTTTGAATTTGAATTTGAATTTTTTAGAAGTAATTCATATGTCATCGAGTGATTAATCTAAAATTAACTCTTTAATTAAAATTAATTACCTAATTAAATTAATCATGACTACTTAGTTAAGTTTGGAGTTTAAAATTTGAGTTCAATACTTTAAAAACAAGTACATATCCCTACTAATTTAAACCGGTTTTCAAGTATAAATTTAATTCCCACAAATCAAGGTCTCAAATATAAGGAATTATACCTTTGTAGTTGTAGGGTAGTACTACTAATTTTTCGTAAATTATCGTTATTTCAGAATATGTAAATTTAAAAGTTTTTCTATTAATATTACGTTTTATATGCATTATACATATATATATATATATATATTGTATGTATTGTATAAGATCATGTCTAGGTTACAAATGGTTTAATGATTTTTATGATAAAATTGATTAAATACACTAATTTTTTAAGAGTTTATAGGTAAAAATTAATGTACAATAATTTTGCGATATCCAATAAAAGCTAATTAATCATATTTTGCATGTTCCAATAAAAATGTTTTAAATTAATATTTTATTATTTTTATAATTAAAGCCTGTGCAGGGATTGTGGTAGTTTTGTATAAACCAATTTATATGATGATCAATATGTACAAAATTTAAATAAAATGGATATTAAATCGATTTAACTCACTAAATAATTTTTATTTTACAAATTATATATGTTATTTTTGCATAATTGATTTGACGAGTTTAATCTATTAAAAATGTACATAATTTCAAATTAAGACATCACGCATCTATGTAATTTTAAAATTTTAGATTGCTAGCAATAAAATTTATTTAACAAAAAATATACCACATGTTGGAAAAAAAATGTTCACTATTTCATTATTATATGTGTTAGCCTAATGATTTTTTTAATTAATTAGATTTTAATGATTTTTGTAAATTATTTTCTAAAAAAAATATAATTTTAAAAGATATTATTTATTATTTTTAAAAAGTTAGTATTGACACAAAATGACAAATGAGTTGACACCTTTAACCATATTGAGCTGGCTCTTTTTTCAAGTAAATTGAAGTTGACACCTCAGTATTCTTGAAGAATAATATTTTGTATCGACCCAAATTGATATTGAAGTCGACACCTTAAGGCAAATAATACTTGAAACCTTCAAGGCTGTCAACACATTTAAACAAATGTGTAGACAACTTAACATGTTTGCCTAAGATGGTTTCCAGTACTCCAAGATGACTCTTCGGGACTCACTAAAGTCATTCGAAAATTTTGAGTCGACACCAAAATAAAGATATGTCTAACACAAATCAATTGAGATTTTCTGTTGAACTGTGAGTCGACATCTAAACAAAGTTAAGTCGACACAAAACAATCGTGACTTCCTGCATAGTTTTTAGTCGACACAAAATGCGACATGAATCGATACAAAAGAACCGAATCTTCTTACAGATTTATGAGTCGACACAAAATACAATATGTATCGACATAAAAAGGTTCTTTTGAAAAGCTGAAATATTAAACAAGTCGACGCCAAATAATTTTGAGTCGACATCGTTGTGTGGGTGATAAGGATGTATAAATTAGTGTCGACACCAACGAAGAAATGAGTCGACCAATTTACTTGAAGAACAAGCCCTAAAAGATTCGTGTTAACCCAAAATAGATTTGATTCGACATCTGGGACGGAATTTCAAATCTGGTGTCGGGTTCAACGGTTGAATTTTTTGCATTTAATACTTCTATTTACCTCCAACGGTCATGGATCCTCAAGAGGCCATATAAGAAGTTACTTATCAGACATTTAAAGTACTAGAGCTTCAATTCTATTATTTTATTATTTGAATCAAAGATCAAACTCTCAAGTTTTTTTTATTGCTCATTAACTCAAACTTTTGATCTCTTATCTATTGTTAATCATTTGTAAAAAGAGTGAGTGAGAATTTCATTGAATACTTTATCTATTGTATTTACGGGTGAGTCATCATTGATCCTTTGAGTGAGTGAGTGATACTCTTTAAAGAAGAGTTCAAGAGTGATTTGAAAAAAACATAGGTTGTTTTTGTAGGATCATCTTGAGACTGTTATAAGGTTTTTGAATATGCCCGTAAATATTTCTATCACAGTGGATATTATCAAATAGAATCTTGAGGACTGGACGTAGGTTTGCAAGAAACCAAACCACTATAAATCTTGGTGTTGTGCTCTATTTTTCTCTCATTTACCTCTTTAATATTTTCATTACTTTATTTCTTGTTATGTTTGTTTAAGATATTAAAAGATTTTTAATTTTTTAAATTATTATTATTATTCTTTTTAAACCCAATTCACCATCCTCTTGAATTGTTTAGACAAACAACGTGATAACACTATTAAAAAGAAATAGTGATAATTAAACTAATTTTTTATTTATAAGAAAAACAAATTGGGGAATATGGTTTCAAGTAAAATATTATAAATATAAGAATGCCTATTAACCCTGCTACATATATTTTTAAAAATATGTTGATACAATACTATTTAAAATATTGTCATGTACATTGATTAAAATACATTTTATACTTTAATTTTTAATAATATTATCATGTTAATATTTCACTCACTTTCTCTATATAATGCTATGTAAATTTTACAAATTAAGAAATTAAATAATATTATCATATTGGTCATATAATTAATAATTAATGACCAGCTTACATAACAGTTTTATCTTAATATCTAACTCACTTTTTATATATAATACTAAATAAATATGACAAGTTAAGAAATTAAATGATGCTACCATGTTAGTCACATTATTAGTGATTTATGAAAAAATTAATAATTTGTTTACATGTGTAAAATTGTAAATTTATATTTTGTAAATTAAATTTTTTTAAAAATTTGGATTAAGGCCCTGGAATCACAAAAAGTTGATTTTTTTCTAAAAAACTAAACTTTTAAGCTGATTTGTTCGGTATAACAATATTACACGACTTTCAAGACAATTTTAAAAAAATTAATTTTTTTTTAATTTTTTTTTCTTGTAACATCTATTTTTTTAAATTATTTCAAAACTTTCACTTTTTTTTTATATATTTTTTTATTTTTTTAAAAATTAAATTTTTTAAAAAATAAATTTAAAAACTAACACTAAGACTTTTAAAGTAAAAAAGCAAAATTTTGTAATAACACGAGTATAGAAGTGAGTATAAATAGATTATATACAAACATTATATGCATAGATCCATTGTATATAAAATTTTAATTTTATATCTTCTCCTCACGAGAATTATATATATCAACATTCTATATCCCGAAATATATATCCCCTCACCCTGAACTCGATTCTGTCGTCGTCTCCAACCTTCCCCCATAGAGCAGAGATCGCCTCTGGTTTCTGGTTTGATCCGCGCGTTAATCATTCGCCACTAATTCTCCTTACACGAACACAAAGCGACAGCAGAGCAAACGCCGTGCAGCTTCTTCATTCACCGGAGCGCGGGATTCGCTCTCTCCTCTTCTATCCCTCTCTCTCTCAATAAAAAAAAATGAAGATTAGGGTTTTATTTATCCTAGCTTTTCTCCTCTTCTCCTCTCCTACCTCCCAAGGTTCGCTTTTTCAGATTTGATTCAATTCTACGCATTCCGACAGTTTATTCATCGATGAGAATGTTCTGTATTCATGCGTGCCCTAGTTCCATTATCAAGTGAATTTTTTGCTTGTCTTTTGAATTCACCTGTTCTTGATGTTTCGAAACGAGGTCTAGTTTTAGTTGTGTTAATTGGATTTACAATAGGCATTTGTGAATATATGTCTTCTTTACGACTGTCTGATTTTGTATATCTCGCGGTTGATTTTTATCTTTATTTTTATGCATCCATGCAATCTGATCCATTCATATTCTGAACGAGCAATATGAATTTTGCTCCGATTGGAGATGCCAGTGAATTTTGTGGATTCCTTGTTGAATACATGATTGGAAGTTATATTGTTTTTTACTGCAGAAAGACTCAATAAAGCTAAATAAGTTCACGTGATAATTTATTCTGCTCTGAGTTCATGGCCGGCCCTGGGCATAAAGCCATAAAGCCATAAAGTGATGTAGCGGAAACATGTAGGATGAGGAAAAAAGTGATAAAGGACTTGAATTCGTTGATTCAAAGTGAATACTGAAAACAATAAATAAGGATAAGAACTTGAATTTGTTGATTCAAGAATGATTATTGAACAGCCTTCTTTAATACGTTGATTCACAATACCAAAATTAAATGCAAAGAGAAACTCTCACTATTTTATTAATCAACAAGAGCTGATCAGCTCTAATGTTTACATCATTTATTTATAGCCTATGAAGGTTTATACCAACTAGGAAATATGAAACAAAAGGACAACACTTGCCTAGCAAGGAAAATAAAGGAAAATTAAAAAATTACCAAAAATAGAAAGATTTGAATTAATCTAAAATTTGAAAACTAGATTAAAAAATAAAATCGTAAGAAAAAGTCTACCCTAAAATGGATTTGTTAAGAATAGGCAATTAACAAATCAATTATTTCCAAAAACGGAAAATTTGAAGATTTGATGGCGTAAATGATGGAATTTGGTCGAAAAGTGTCTTCAGTTGTGGCGTAGCGATGAGTCTTGTTCGTTGGGCCGCTTCCAACTGAATATGGGCTTTTTGAACTCAATTCTCCAACGCTGGGTCGCGCCTCTACTATCACTATTGGGCCTTTCGATAATTATAAGCCTTCAAGAATGAAAAACAGAGTAATTCTGCATCATAAAGCCATAAAGTCGTAAAGCCATAAAGCCATAAAGCCATAAAGCCCTTGCTTTACTTGGAGCAGATGTTTAGCTCGGATACCAATCTTATCCATCCGTAGATTCAAGTGTTGGATCAACAAATTGATACGCATTTGGGGGGTGGGCATAGCTTGAAAAACCAGTTGATTAGCTGCCAACCCTTGGAATTAAGTACCCCAATCCCACTATTTCTACTAGATTTTCCCCCTAAACATCATCTTTTTTATGCCCTGGCTTAGAACGAAACTCGAAAATCTGGCCCTTGGCAACGTAGGAGAGAAAAGAAAAGATAGTTGTTTCTTTCCTGTCCTGTTTGGTTAATCTCAAGAAAAGAAAAGAAAAGAAAAGAAAACATCTAATATTATTTACCAATTTAACCTTAAAATGAGAGTGCTTAAATTTGTTTCTTAGAGTTAGTTTTGGCATTATAAAATTTCTCTCTTTTCTCTCCAAATCTTCCCATTTTGGAGAGATTCAAAAAGTGCTCATTGAGGGAATTAAGGGCTCCATTTTTGTATCCATATACTATATTTATAAATAAGACTTCATTTTTGTATTCACATACTGTATATAAATATAGTATTTTAGCTTTGTTTATTTGATATATAATCTTATAATTTTTAATAGTTAATTTGAATTTTTTTGTTGCTTAACTATTACAATTTCCATGGAAACATTTTAGGTTCAGTTATTATTATAGTTTGGTCATTCTGTTGTAATTTCTAGCAGTTATTTTAAGAAATTTGTTGCTTGACTATTAAAACTTCATGATGAAACATTTTAGTTTTAGATCACTATCATATTTTGTTTGTTAAATTGAACAATTTAAAACTTGTGAAATACTCATGTTGAACATTTAAATTTAAATAAGGATACGCAATATCAGTGTGGCATGTCTAGTAGGCATAGCATTCATTTAGTATTTTAAAATTCTAGGAATGACAATAATAAATGAATCGTAATTAATTTGTTGTTTTTGGTTGTTCTTTAGCTACGCCATCATATTTAAAAAATCAAAAATTTTAATGAACAAAGTGAACATATTATAATGACAGGTATATCCTTTTGACTTCTTCTAATTATTTTTTTTAAAAAATTGTTTTTAAATTTTAATTTGTGAAAATATAGAAGACCCCATCTTAAAATTAGGCTTTAAGCCCCATAAAACTGAGGGCTAGCCTTGTGACTGAGTTGATAGTTACTTGATTTCAATAGTGTTGTCCTCGAAATCACGATGGAATGAAGTTAAATCTCAGTTTTCAATAATTGAGCATTCATTGACTTGATAGTTGCGAGGTATCAAATGGGTTTTTCATATTATTTTAGGCGTGGTCATGCTTTCTTTAAGTCATTGTTTGTTGAATTGATAATGGTTGGGGTTGAATTGAATTCTTGACACTTTTCCATATTGGGTTTGAATTGAATTCTTGATGTGTAACTTCGTTAATGTGTTTGTATGCTGCTCAATAGTTGCTAGGTCTCAATCAGATTCAGATACTGAAGTTACTGAAGTTGCCGAAGCTGCTATAGAAGCAGGTGATCTTGGGATTGTTGGTGAGGATGCCCAAGATTTTGAGGACGGGAATTTTAGTCCAGCTCCAGGAGTAAAAACTGTCTGCGTTTTCCCAAAAAATCCTACACGATGTGAGAATGCTGAAACTATGTTCATACTATGCAGTGTTCTCATTGGCTTTCATTAATATCCGTTTTTAATATTAAAGTTTATCTTTCTTTTCCCCTGTTGTATGTATAAAATTTGTTTGTTTCTTTATGCAGTGGTGACGGCAGGGGAAGAGAGCGAACTATTAATTGGAATGAAAAATGAGGGTAATGTTTTGTTATCGTGTTTGTGTTATTTTTCTTTCTTTCTTTTTCAACTTATTCTTGACGTTTTATTGGGGCATTATGGTTTGATATTCTGATTCTTGTGAAATTTTGAAAGCTTATTGTGTAAATATGTAACTTTGCACTCCTTCATAGACAATTTCATTGATCTTTCTAGCCTTTGTAATAAATGGTATCCAGTTAGGAACTGATCTCTCTTGCTACTGCCAATAGGGGAATCGAGTGTGAATGTTATTGCAGTCAAGGCGAGCATTCATCTTCCTTTTGATCATGGTCTTTTGGTTCAAAATCTTTCTGCACAGGTAATTATTGGCTTAATAAAGTTTCTGCACTGTTTCTATATGATCTATATCATTTACAACTAGGTATTAAAGTTTCCTATACCTGCTTTTCTTTCTCTTTCACATATTTGGAGGTTGTGTTAATTGCTCAGTGTTTCTTTTTAGGTATGTCATTCGAACAAAGTCTTTAGAAGCGTTTGGTTGGTTAGGTTAATTTGGTTGTATAATGTTTCAAATATATTTGGGCTTGTTGGTGGCAAAGGGTGTCTTGGGGTATGCTGATAAAACATGTTGGATTGATCATGAGCAATGGACACTAAGCTTGATTAGAGTGATATAGGTTTTGGTGAGAGAGATATGAGGGTGAGGGAGACTTAGAGAAAAGGGGATGGCCTTGGCGGATTGTGGATAACAATAACACAAGTATCTTTTGGGATGGGGAATGTGCAAAGATGTCTTGGAAAATGTTATGGAGAACACTTTCTATGGAGGATTTGAATGGTGGATCGTAGTTGATGATTCGCGTTGGGGCATGTGTTGCAGTTGGCACAAGATATAGTTTGTAGACTTTGTCAAGCTTTACACCTCATTCGTAGTGTGTCCTGAACCGGCTGTGGAAATGTTGTCCAGCGGATGTTGTAGATATATTTTCCTGCCTTAAGGATATTTTGGGAAGTAATTGTGTCACCATGGGTTGGAAGCCAACAACCGAATAGGCATCTAGAGGTTTCTCCTTAAGTTGGCCATGGTGCGGGTCATGTTGAGGGGAGGGGGACCATGCCTTATTTCTTCACGACTATGGTGCTTGAAGTTGTAGATAAAGAACATTGATTGTTTCTTAAAGGTTAATGCTCAGGAGTGAAACGCTACTTTTGTGTCAGCCAACATTGATAGGAAAGAGGAAGACAATGAAGTAGCAACTAAGAAGCAAGAATACTTCTAAATAAGGGTAATATTTTGTTGGGCACATCAGACACTCCGTGTCACGTGTTGGACACTTATCCAAACATGTCTTACAGTTTTTTTTTATAAATATTTTAGAATTGGACACACTTCAAACACTTGGGGAAAGCACATGTTTTCACGTAAATATACTTGAAACACCTTACAAGTTTCGGAAAAATAACTTAGGATCCAATAATAATAATATAGATTTTGTATCTACGAGTGCCAAATTCTCTAGACTTTTAAATTTTATGAATCTCGAATCCCAAAACATTCTGCTTGGTTATGGGAAACTTTTTTGAAATGGATATTAGGACTTTTTGTTACTTCTTTCTAGTATGTAGAATATAGAAAATGATTTCGTATTATTTTGATTTGGATAACATATAAGTTCATTAGTAATGTTAAAAATGATGCAGTTGTTATTTTGATGTTTTTCTATATATATAGTAATACGCACAAATGTATGTATGTACTTGTTACAGGCACATGCTCAACTTAAGTTGAAGCTTGACATTTTATAAACGTGTGTGTGCGTGTGTGTGTGTGTGTGTGTGTGTAAATTTAAAAGATAAGTGAGTGACAATATTTGCATGCATGGAAAAGTATTATGCTTATATAGAAGGCCCATGGCACATCAACATTGTCAAATGAAAGAAAGTACAAACCAAGCTTCCCATAATCATTCCCTGGACGGTTTAACAGGGTTGATTCCCTGTTATGAATAGACATTTAATAAATTTAATAATGAGAAAAATAAAAAAATAATTAATATATTATTTTATGCCTCGCAAAGTTTCATCCCTCGGAGGATTTAACACATGATTTGTCGTCCTCAATAGACATTTATTAAATTAAATGTTGTGAAAAAAAAGAAAAAATAATTAATATCTTTATTTAGGTTTCGCAGAGTTTCATCTCCCGGAGGGTTTAATAGGGTTGATTTCCCGTCCTTAATAGACATTTATTAAATTAAATGTTGTGGAAAAAAAAACAAAAATAATTAACATGTTTATTTAGGCTTCGCAGGGTTTATCTCCCGGAGAGTTTAACAGGGTTGATATCCTGCCCTCAATAGATATATAATAAATTTAATAATAAAAAATAAAACAAAAATAATTAACATGTTTATTTATACCTCGCAAAGTTTCATCCCCCGGATGGTTTAACATGGTTGATTCCCCGTCATTATTTGTTATTTAATATCTATACATAACGGCAAATCAACCATGTTAAACCCTTCAGAGGATCAAACTTTACGAAGTATAAATAAATATGTTAATTGCTTTATATTTTATTTTTTAATTATTAAATTTATTAAATGTCAAATAAGGACGGGAATCAACCCTGTTAAACCCTCCGGGGGATGAATAAAGATATTAATTATTTTTTTAATTTTTTTAATTATTAAATTTATTAAATTTATTAAATGTCCATTCATAACGGGGAATTAACCTTGTTAAACTCTTCGGGGGATGAAATTCTGCAAGACATAAAATAATATATTAATTATTTTTTTCTTTTTCTCATTATTAAATTTATTAAATGTCTATTCATAACGGGGAATCAACCCTGTTAAACCCTCCGGGGGATGAAACTCTGCGAGGCCTAAATACACATGCTAATTATTTTTCTTTTACTTTATTTTTCTAATTATTAAATTTATTAAATGTCAAATAAGGGCGGGAAATTAACCTTGTTAAACCCTCCGGGAGATGAAACTCTGCGAGGTATAAATAAATATGTTAATTATTTTATCTTTTCTTTACTTCTTTTTATCCATTGCATTCCATGCATTCTTTCTAATATTTTAATTTATTTTAATCTAGAACCACTCTTTAAAGAGTGGGCATAATCTAATGTAATTTTGGACTTTAATAATAAAAACTTCTATCAAACTTTATTAAATGTTAAGTGTGAATTTTAAATGTGCAAATGAAGTTTCTGAACATCTCATTTGCTTACAACATTACTCTTCTCATCTATAATTACTTCTTTACTCTCATTAGTATTTTTAACACTCATTATTACATTTTTTAATATATTGGAAAGCTCCTGAGGGTCCATGATTACAGAACCCCTTCGCTCAACTTCATCTTTCCTGACTCCAACCTCAGAAACGGACGGTCCAGGATCCAACTCAATAATACCAACTCCTCCTCTGCGTATATTAATCTCGGACACGCTAGGACGAGCTCTGCGTTTATCAATGACTGATCCATATTCTCCAAAACCTCCAATTAACATATTGGACCTCCTTTCCGGTAAACACAGAGACATGGAGCAGGAGAGAATTGGAACAGCACTACTAGCGGCACAGTGCCAAACATCGACATGTTCTCTACTATATTTTTTTGACATCACATTAATAGATGGTGGCCTCATCACAGCATCTTCCGGCATCTCACTTGTAGAATACTTCAGATACCCCTTCATTTTACAATATGTAACACCCATTTTGATATTAGATTCTTTAAGACGGTACTTGACTACCCATGGGACCTGTCTATCATTAATAGAACATTATCCATTCCCATAATATATGTTACACATCGACAATCTATAAGCAATACAAAATAAGCCTGCAGGCTATCATTACCATTTAACTTCCGGTCGTACACATCTACTCTGACCAACCCACTGGCGTTGGGAGCACATAAAAGTGAATATTTTATTAATATTTTATCCACCTTAACACTCTTGTGACCATATCGCAATCTCAATTGATAAAACAAATTAGGTAATGTAAGTTTTATTGAAGTGAAATCACTGGCTGATACACCTTCCACAACACCGGTTTTTATATCGTCCACCTCCATTAACCTGAACATTAAATAACACGAAGAGGGTTAACTTACCCCTTGAAATTAATAAACTAAATAGTCTTAAAATACACCTGACATCTTAAGGTGTATTTACATTATTTAGAATTAACAGTAGCAGCCACTAAGTATAGAGCCCCCTTCTGAATACTTCTCACGTTTCCTAACAAGGTGTCTTTGTAATCTGTCCACACATCAATAAGGCAGAAGTGATCCACAACCTCTATTCCATGCCGAACATATTCACCATCCTTCCCACCGATGAGCTTATACCTTAGTTTCTTCAGCATACGAAACCTATCGAACTGATCTGGGTCAACTATCCAAGTCTCTGGATTACCCCCACCAACACCAATAAATATCTTATCAGGTGTCGGGACAGCATTTGATGGGGAATTGTTACTTACAATGAACAAAAGAACATGCTGTACAGCATCAAGCTTATTTCCATCAGTCCACAGCGATACATTCCCAATCAATTTTATCCTCTTCACAACAATTTTTTCTGACTGGCGACCAGACCTTTTATTTTCCAACTCAATTCCATTAAGCAATCTCGACACACCTTTATAATTAAAAAATATCTCCTTCATCTGTTCATCATATACTTGGAGCTTCTTGGCACTCCTCTTAGTCCTTTTAATATATCTGAGAATATTCTACACAACGTCTGCAGGTAGGATAAGGGTGAAAGGGAGCACGTCCACGGTAATTACGCTTAAATCCACTGCCTCCCAAATTTCTCGTTCTCCGATAAGCAAGGGGAGTACGATACTGACTGCTAGCCGCTCCGTCCATTTTTAATGAAACACTCCAACTCGTTTATTCTAACAGATCGGGAATTCCTCTCACCTCTACTAATCCTTCTGTTTAGGGATCTTAGCTTTGATATTAACTCCATCTCTTCCTTGCACGCTGGAGCAAATTTCGCCAGAGCTAACCGTCAGCTCTCACTTCGAGTTGCTGGATGAATGACAACAAATCACTAACCACACAAACCATAACACAAACCATAGTACATCTAAATATAATCAAAGAGAAGAAAGTATGAATTATGTTTTCCAGTGCCACTTCAATCAAAATCCACT
>JAULJZ010000006.1:508457-519447 GCA_032270985.1 Heliamphora pulchella
AGCCCCAAGTCCCAAGCCATAGGACCCCGAACCCCTAACCCCCAACCTCTAGCCCCATACCCCAGAACCGTCGAACCCCCACCTCGACCCCCAAGCCCTAGGCTTTGAATTCTCGGACCCACAAACTCCCGCCTTCGATCTTGGGCCCCAACTCATGACCTCGATCCGTAGTACTGAATATCAAAAAATGAAAAAAATATTTTTTTAATTTATTTTTTGTCCAAATAAATAGAGCCTAAAACTTGTTTAGGACAAGGTGTAAATATAAATGCGTATATATATTTATCAACAAAATATAATCATTTAATTAATTGGCCGAAAAAGTTCATACACTTTGGAAAAGGTGAAGAAGAAGACGCACTTGTAGGCATTGGTAATGGAGGTTGATTCACCACATCAATTTCCACGTGGCCTTATCTGTTTGATCGATGAGTTGGAATTGGATTATATTAAATTATTTTTGTGCAATTTTTATTTGGAATAATAGTTTATATATTTATTTTATTTTAATCTTAGTAAAAAAAATTATTATTCGATCAAATGCTTTCGTCATTTATTTAAAGTGATAATATATTGGCCTCGTTTGGGTAACCTTACTTATTTGTTTATGGGTTTATAAGGGTTTATAAGTTAAAAAATAAATCACGTCGTTTGAATAATTAAATAAGTCAAAAATTAAATAAACAAATAAACTCGTTTGAGTAGCCAAATAAGTAAATAAACAAGTAAGTAAATAAGTAAATAAACTCGTTTGGGTAGTCAAATAAGTAAATAAACTGACTTATAAATCAAATAAGATCGTTTGAGTAGCCAAATAAGTACATAAACAAATAAACAAAGAAACTCATTTGGATAGTTAAATAAATAAATAAGTAAAATTAACCAAACAAAGTGACTTAAATGCTTTTTAACTTATTTGTTAATAAATAAATAAATAAATTAATAAACAAATAAACAAAAGGTAACCAAACGGGGCCAATTGCAATAAATCTTTTTAGGGTCGTCTTATTTTCAATTGAATTGGGAGAGTTGTTTAGCATGAATATTAAATATTAATTCCTAGCTGGCCATTTTGACCACTTGCATCATTTACATTTTGTGATAAAATAAGTGTGCACATTTGCTAATTTTCAATTTTCTTCATTATTGGATAAGAAAAATTATTTTTGAATTTATCTTAATAGGAAATAAAATGTTGGGAACGAGAGAAAAGACAGAAAGAGTAGTGAGATTTGAATAGAAATAGACAACGAAAATAAGTGACAATAAAAAAAATGAGAAAAAGTGAAAAGGGATAAAAGATTTTGGAGTAATTATTATTTAAATTTTGTACTTAATAATTTTATAAGAAATTAATTAATTATTAATTTTATTTAATCTTTTTATAAATATTGGTCCAATTACTAATATTTTTACATATAAAGTCCTATTTTTCAATATAAAAATTGATTATAACAAATTTATCTTTATTTATGGATAGATTCTCATTTACTTAAATTTTTACTTGTAAATTTTAAAATTTTATAAATTTTAATATATAAATTTATATTTAATTAATATTTTTAAAATTTGCTTTCGATACATATCAAATAAGATTTATATTGCATAAAATCATGTAAAAATAATAAAACTTAAAAAATTGAAAAAAAAATTAACCGATAATTTTTTTTATTTCTTTTGAAATATAAAAATTTTAAATTTTAAATTTTAAAAAAAAGTTTTATGTTTTTCGAAGTTTAAAATTAGCATGGTATTAAATTCCCACAGTAACTCGGAATTAACACCTGACTGGCTGACCTTTCTATAAATCAAGTGGTTCTGGTTTAATCTCCGTTTTTTGGGCTCATCGTCGTTTCCTATTTTCTCTCTCGTATATATAGATACCTCTCTTTCTCTCTCTTAGGTTTTCCTGATACCTAACGGAATCCATGTCGACTTCGAAGATCATCGTGTTGAAGAGCTCGGACGGCGAGACGTTCGAGGTGGAGGAGGCGGTGGCGCTGGAGTCGCAGACCATCAAGCACCTGATCGAGGACACCTGCGCCGACACCAGCGTTCCGCTGCCGAACGTCACGAGCAAGATCTTGGCCAAGGTCATCGAATACTGCAAGAGGCACGTTGAGACCCCCAAATCCGAAGACAAAACCGCCGAGGACGAACTCAAGACCTTTGATGCCGAGTTCGTCAAAGTCGACCAGGGCACTCTCTTCGATCTCATCTTGGTTTGGTCTTCGCTCTTTGATCTCGCTGATTATTTTGATTTTAACCTTTTCATCACTTAACGCGCTTGGTTTTTGGTGATTCCTTTTGAGTTTTGTCATACTAATACCCTGGCTAGATATTTCTTTTTTGAAAAATAGATTGTGATTCTGGATCTTGTTTTGATTCTATTTTTTGGTCTGTTTATACGTGGTTTCAAAAAATTTATCTGCAACGTTACGAAAAATCGTGAATTTGAGACTGTGAAAACTGTATTAAAACGGAGTAAACTGTTGTTTCATTGCAAACATAACCCGAAAGCAATAAACAGTTTTTGGGTACCTGTTAGAAGTATTGTTTGTTGTAATTTTTCTGCGTACTAAATTTGTATTCAACAATTTTTAAATGTGTTTTAATTAAAAAATTAAATTTATAATGTCATATACTTTTTAAACACTTAGCGAATACTTCAATAACAATTCTTGAACTCTTCGAACCCGTCTTATCGGATGAGTTTTTCATAACAATGTTTTGCATTCTTTAAAACGCAAATTATGTACACTAAATATGTTTTGAAATATTTATAAGATGAAATCCATGATTTCTTAAGTTTATTAGTGATATGTTATATATTTTTAATTATTATTGAATAAATTATTTATATATCGAACATATAATAAATATATAAAAATATAAATTTTTTAATGTGTTCTAGACGTGTCGTGTCTTGTATTTTTTAAAATTAACTTGTTTGCGTGTCCATACTACTTAGGTTGTCAACTTCTTGTAGAAAAATGTGAGACCTACGATCACAATTTTCTGGTGAGAAATGTTTTCCCACAAAACAAATATTGTAAAAAGTTCAAGATTATGCATCATGAAAAAATTGAAAATTAAATTTCTAGTAACTTTCTTGCAAAATGAACTTGTAATGGAAATTAATTCTCTTATATTTTCCTTTTCTTTTTCTTTGTTTCACTTATCCCGTGGACCACTTTCTTGTATGATTTTGGTGACAACTGATCATGGTCTAAAGTGATATCCTCGAGTTTGTTTTGTTTATAACTATTTATTGTCATATCTTCGAGTTTTATTTTATCTTATTTACAGGCTGCAAATTATCTGAACATCAAGGACCTGCTAGATTTGACATGTCAGACAGTGGCAGACATGATCAAGGGCAAGACACCAGAGGAGATCCGCAAGACGTTCAACATCAAGAATGACTTCACTCCCGAGGAAGAAGAGGAGGTCCGTAGGGAGAATGCTTGGGCTTTTGAGTGAAAGTTGAAGTCGATATACATGTCCCTAGTACAATAGGCTTTCTATATCATAACAGCTGCTTTGCACATTTCCTTTGTGTTAGTATATCTGTGGTATTTGAATGCTTTCAAAAGACAAGAAAAAAACTTTTCACGGTGTTTACCGAATGTGAACTGCCTCTATTATCATATGATGTTGCCTTGTTGGTCTTTATGTTAGCAAATTAGTTTTGATTTTTCTTTGAGCATGTTCTATTAAGCCGGTAACCCTGTTTATTAATTACTGAATTGGTGTTTGGGGATGGACATATATATGTGAGATGCGAATAAGGGTACCATGTTGGTTTTTTGTGATTTTTGTGTTAAGGTTTATGATCATTTTTCTTGCAGTATGACATTTGAGTTTTGTGCTGGAACATCATTTCATTGAAACTCAGGTATTAGCTTCACTGTAATGCACTTGAAGAAGGGCTAAGGTTGCTGGGTACACATGCGATTTTCATAATGTGGAGTTTCACGGTTAGGGATCTTTTGTCCTTAAATTTATCTGTTCTAATGCACTTTAAGCCATGAGATCGGGTGGGAGTTTTGGGAACTTGGAGAGATGATTCAACAAATTAGTTTGTGTTGGAATAGATTTTGGGAACATATAATATACTCTTTGGAGCCATAGGCATGCTCCAAATGCCATTTTTCTCTAGACATGAAAGGCAATGATGTATGTGTGGCCCTCCAAACAGCCAGAAGATTATAGCTTATTCCGCTGGGAGTAGCAGCTGCTCTATCTTCATGCATTCCCTTCTGGGCCCTCCGCTTTTGAAGGAGGAGATCATCGCTTTATTGTCTTATTTTGTACCCGTAAAAGAGTTAAAAGAAGAACAAGGAGAAGCGAGAATCCCACCTAATGTCTTATCTTGTACCCAAAAAAGAGTTAGAACCGAGAAGCAAGAATCCATCCTAATGTCTTATCTTGTACCCAAAAAAGAGTTAGAACAAGCCACAAGGAGAAACGAGAACCCTCTCAAGACCGTCTCAACTACCAACTCTATGAACCCGTTTCGGCATTTCCAGGTTTGAAACTTCTTCCTTTTAGTGGTCTTCTCTTCTATCGGTCTAAATAGCTAACCCAACTAGAGTAGTCTTTTAAGGTTCAATCTTTCTGACTTACTCAATTCTGTCCCAGGAAATCTCTATTCTAAGAGAAGGTTGACTATATCACCTTCTACTAGGAGGTTGACCATGTTGGTAGCTTCTTTATTATGGTCTTGACTGGTAACTAGTTTAAAGTTTTTGAGTTTTTTTTTTTGGCTAAAAAACTGTTGGATTGAAAGTAAGTTATTTTTGATAAAATAGCATGTATGTTAATTTTCTAAAGTTGATTCTTTTTTCTTTCTCAAATTGGATAATAATAGTTTATTATAATGATTATGCATAGCTGATATTGGTAATAAATAAGTTATTAAGTAGTTATTTTATTATCTTTTCAAATGTGTAGGAGACTTGAATAAAGTGTCTTAGATATTAATATTTTTTATTTGATCTTTTAATTTTTTTTGAATTGTTTATTTATTTATTTATTTTTGCAAAACAGATAAATTTAGTGTTTTGACCAAAAAATAAAAAAGGCTAAAAAGGCAGTGAGGCCTGCACAAACAGATTTTTTGTAGATAATTCTTGCAAAATGATGTGGCATTCTTTATTTTTTATTCAAAGTAGATTAAATAATGTTAGTGGCACATTATTTTGAACAACTTTCTTGTATAAGTACTAGGAATAATGTGCCTAAAGACATTTGTACTATTTTTTTTTTTAAGATCGTTTATATATTTTAATACTTAATTTTAAATTTTATTTTTTCATGATCGCTCATGCACTCGCATCAACTTTTTTTTATATGGATTGTTTTTTGAAAAATAAAGTTTGAAATTAAGTATTAAAATGCATGAGTGATAAAAAAAATGGTGGAAATGTCTTTAGACACGAGTTATCCATAGTAAAAAAAATAATAGAAAGAATCTTAATCTCAATTAACTTCGATATTAATAAAGAGAAAAAAATTATTAAGCAAAATAATAAAATACTAAGAGTATTGAGAAAAATTTAAATATTACCACCGAAAAAAAGAGAGCATATTTTGCTGTGATTACACAACTACGCAAATTACTTTTTTTTTTACTTGAAATGCATGAACTACTTTTTTAATACAAATGCAATCGAATCCATTGATTGCTTCAAGCTCTATCTATCGTTAGATTACTATATAAAAGTCACATCAAGCTTGTTAACTTGTCAATTATTTAATAATTAATTAATTAGTCAGTTTTAAGATACTCAACTAAAAATACAACTTTATTAGTTTATTAATTTGTAAAGGTAAAAAAAATAGTAAAACTCACGCGACATTTTCTCAGATACGCCATGTGTCGACTGTCAAGACCATGCCACCCTAACTACTCACTTAAACTCACGCGTCGTATGGGATGCACTATTCCTAATTAGTACCGTGACGGATTAGGGGGCTCTAAAATGCATCTTGACCTTTCTCAAATCTGTAAGACGATGCGATTTTTTCCCGAGGTGGCTAATAAGAGGTTGATTATAATATTCCTAATCAGATCTCTTGCACTGGCCACAGAAGGGTAGGCCCTATTCACCGCAGATTGGTCCTCTAATGGACCTGGTCCTTATCTCCAACACTCATCAATGGTTCCGTATTCTTAATCAGCGTGTCTCGAAGAGCACAATGAGAAAGAATACATGCAAAGGTACACTTTACCCTTTTTATGCGCGTCTCAATGCACCCCGATGGGGGGGAGGAAAATTTATTTTCAAGCCAACGTTTCAGTGGCCATGCCCTTACAGCTAATGGGGTGGCTATTTAACTTCTCTAGAGAGGCGGCGTGGCTATGGTTTTCAAGGGAAAGTTAACGCTGGCCTTTTTCCTACCCCTTTTTGCCGCGTATCAATCATCGTGTAGTAGTCCTAAAGCGATCTCGATCGTTGATACTTGGGGCGCCTTTATTGCATTTCAAACAATTGCAAAAATATATTACTTTCACCTTTAATGTACTTAGAAAAAAGAGAACTTCTCTGAGTTTCCCCTTTGACGGTCAACGGAGCGTGAAGCACCTTCATCGCAATTTCTCATCTCAAATTCGATTAATCCACTATTCCTCCCTTTTTTTAGTCCCATTGTCGTTTGGTCTTCATAGTGGAATTGTACTCGTAACAAGTCATTTCGTATTTTTCCCTTTTCTTTCAGTTCGATTAGGGTTCTAGGTTTTCAAGTTTGTTTTTGTCATTTAATAAATTGTTTACATTCCGTTGCTGCCAGCAAAAACCTTATGTTTGGTGGCATGAGACAAATCATCTTGTCAAGTGACTCTGATGAAGAGATGGAATCCTCTTTGTTAGAGATCAGAGAGAAATATCTCGTTGATCCTCTCGCTACTGAGAATTCATCTTCCACATCCACCTCCACACCAATAGCTGATTATATCTTGCGAGCCAGTCTTCCTTTACAAGTTGACCTGCCTTGCCTTCTTCCTTTGAACACCGTAAAGCCTCAAACCAAAGTTCCTCTCTTTACTCTTAAGGATAAGAGCTAAAAAATAGAGGTCCCTGAAGAAAACCTGGTTAAGTAATAGCCTACTGTCATGAACCTACTCTTCTTCACCCTTTGAAAGGGAAAGAATTAGCCTCTTTGGAGGCCTCAGTATCTGATCACGCCCATCAGGAAGCTCTCGTCCGACGCCTTTATCTCACCCTAGGCCATTTCCATGTGCCCTTCACAGCTAATGGTGCTTCTTCCTCGGTTGACTCATTTAAACTTGGCCATTTTTTGCTTTAGTTCTAGATCCCGAGTCTTGTTCTTCTAAGTGCTCCTGCTCAAGACGAATAGGTCTGCTTTGACCTTATTGGTGAGGTTTGTTTCTTTGAAAGTGCCTTTCAGAGAGGAATTCGAATCCCTCTACCACGACTTGTGAGGGAATTCTTCAAATTGTTGAAGCTTTCATTGGGTCAGGTGGTCCCTAATGCGTGAAAAGATTCTTGTCGGATGCATGGTTCTTTAGGCAGCCTGTAGCGATTAAAGATTTTTTCTAACCATTCAGGAGTTCTAATGGTGCTACGAGTTGGTGGAGCTCTTCTTGGGTTTTATCAACTTCCAAGCCTATGATCGACATTGACTCATCACCAGTCTGCCCCAAGCCAACAAAGGTTGGAAGGATCGTATTTTTTATTTTTTGTCTCTAGAGATGGTTGGGAATTCCAACCGTGGGAAACTTTAGATGAATCAACACCCAGGATCCAGAGAGTGCGGTCTAACTTGAAAAAAGGATGGTCAGTGTCACACTTTTCAACTTTTTTTCCTTTTCTCTCATTTCACTATAACTTTTTACATAAGGGTTGCAGTAAAAGGTCTTATTTTGTCTTTTGTGGGGTCTTTTTTTTGGTTGCGGAAGGAGTCTTGATATCTCTAGGGAAGAGGAGGGGAGGATACAACTCGCTCAATCTTTCGAAGATAGAAGGTGGTCCACCCTGGTCATCACAAAGAGTTTGAGTATCTCTTTAGTCCTGAACCTTTATTTTTTACATTGTCATTATTTCTCAGCGTTGAGCTCGCAGAGGTCTCCAAGAGAGAAGGTGAAATATATTAATTCTATTAGTTCTTTCCTTACATTCTCTAATGAGCTTGTTGACCTTATGGATGTTTTTCGTTGCAGGAATGGCTAGCTGAGTAGATAAAGAAGCCTTGATAAAGTAGAAGGAGAAAATAGTTGCTCACGGTGTTGCAGGAGCATCGCTCCAATTTAGGCATTAACCCAAAGGACTAAAGTCATGACTCATCATCAAAAAGACTTTGATGTTTCTACCTTCAAAGAGTACATCCTAAGGGTCACCCCTTCCAAAAAGCCTAGTAAAAGAAGGGTAAAAGCCTTTCTTAAGAGAAGTCCTAGCCCAGATCTGAGGGAGATCTGGCTAACAAAGCCCTTGACCCTAAATCATGCTAAGGGAAAAGAGGTATTCCTCTCCTCTTTTCCCTCACTTGACTAACCCCAAGAGACTCGTGCGCTCTCTGTCTTCACTGACGAGGACACTGACTTGAAAATGATCAAGAGTTTCGTTCCTCTATGTGACCTAGAGGCTATGAACTCGCTGACTAGCAACTGAACTAGCACTTCCACTAAGAAATGGAAAAGGTAAATTCCTATCCCATCTTTCATGCATCGCTTGTGGTGTCGTTATTTCTATATCAACCGATTGAATTAGTTATGCTTGTTTCACGTGGCTTTTAACCATGTGGTTGTGGGTTTGATAACCATAGACGACGCCAATTGATGGTGCAATTTTCTGGATTGTCCTTCGAGAATCCAATTTCTCACTAAAATCACTAAAACGAAACCGTTAAGATGCGCGCCGGTGTGATACCAGTGAAATCCCCCAAACAGTCAAGGCAGTTATGTAATTAAGTGAGAGCCAAGCAACTAGAGAGAGAAAAATATATAGAGGATGAAACTTGAATTCTCTATCAACGACATTTGTTTGATTGTTAGACCACGTGGCATATGCGTCGTGTGCTGACCGTTAGTACCGTATCACCTTAACTACTCACTAAAACTCATGTGTCGTATGAGGCACACGATATTCATGCTTAGGACCTTGATTGAATAGGGGGGCTCTAAAAAGCATCTGGACCTTTCTCAGATTTACAAGACGACACGACTTTTCTTAGAAACGCCATATGTCGACTGTTTAGACCGTACCATCCTAAATACTCACTAAAACTCATGCATCGTATGAGGCACTCTATTCTTGATTAGGATCGTGACTGACTAGGGGGCTCTAAAAAGCATCTGAGCATTTCTCAGATCTGCAAGACGATGTGACTTTTCTTAAATATGTCATGTGCCTGCCACCCTAACTACTCACTAAAACTCATGCTAGAGGCGTAAATTTGGCTCGTGGTCTGAGGCCGCCACTATACGGGCCCGGCTCGGCCCGCCCGAGGCCCGAGCCCGAGTACTACTCATGCAGGCTTGAGCCGCCTTCCTCAAGCCCGTGGGCCGACCTATAAGACCCGCTCATTTGGCCCGAATATTAACATATATTAATATTAATATATAATAAGTAAACTATAAATTAATAAACTTATAATAAATATAAATTTATAAACTAATAAACTATATACTTATAATAAACTATAAACTTAACTAATTAATAAACTAATAAACTATAAACTAATAGAATATACTTGTAAAGTGTAAAATATAATGTTTATGTAATTGGTAAAATTTAAATTTTGAATAATAAAATTTGTATTGTATTTAATTATTTAAAGTGTTCAAGCTTCTTGCATTTATTAATAAACCAATAATAAACTAATAAAATTATAATAATATAAACTTTAAATTTATAAATTAATAAAATATAAACTTATAATAAAATAGTAAACTAATAAACTAATAAAGTATAAACTTATTTAATAAACTAGTATTAGTATAAACTATAAACTAATCAACTAATAAACTTATAAAAATTAATACACTTATAATAAATAATAAACTATGAATTTAATAATTTATAAATTAAAAACTTATAATAAACTTATAAACTTATAATAATATAAATTATAAAAACTAATAAATTTACAATAAATAATAAACTAATTTATAAACTAATAAATTCTAATCTTGTAAACTAATATAAAATATGAACTAATAAACTTATAAACTAATAAAACATAAACTTATAAACTAATAAAATATAAACTAATACAACAACTAAAACAAAAAAAAACAAAGGAAAAAAACAAAAAAAAAATAGAAAAGCCCGCCTAAGACTCGCCCAAAGGCCTGAAGTCGATGCCTAAGCTCGAGCTCTATACTCCTGGGCCTAGGCTGACCCATCCCCCAAAAAGCCCGGCCCGATCCAATTCGAATTTTTTGCAGGAGCCCACCAAGCCAGGATTAGACTTGGCCCGCTTGAGTCACGACCAGACCGGACCAAAATTATACCCCTATCACGTGCCGTATAGAGCATGTGCTATTTCTGATCAGGACTGTGACTAACCAGGAGGCTCTAAAAAGCATCTGGACTGCTCAAATCTGCAAGGCAATGCTACTTTTCCCTAAGATGGTTGATAACATTATTCCTGATCAGATCTCTTACACTAGCCACGGAAGGATATGCCTTATTCACTGTGGATTAGGCCTCTAATAGACCCAAGCCTGATTTTCAACCCCCTATTATGCTTGAAATCATAATTACATTTTTTAACTATAATATATAAATTTATAATCTTAGCTACACAAAATACACGATCTCTCTCCCTCCCTCCCTCCCTCCATAAAAGTTAGAATTTTCACTTTGGAAGGAGGCTTTGACAATGATCCCTGTCTATTATTTTTCTCCCTCTTCTATTAGTTCTCTTTTCTTTTATTTTGGTGTGTGATTTGTATTTTATTTTATCCTTGTGTGTGTATTTTTTCTCTTTTTATTATCTGTTCTTCACCACTCTATGTTTCTTA
>JAULJZ010000006.1:527272-550626 GCA_032270985.1 Heliamphora pulchella
TTCATGCGAAAGACTACGTCAACCCACCACCGGCGCCACTCATTGACACGGCGGAGCTCAAGCTCTGGTCCTTCTACAGAGCCCTCATCGCCGAGTTCGTCGCCACCCTCCTCTTCCTCTACATCACCGTCGCCACCATTATCGGCCATAACAAGCAAACCGGCCCTTGCGACAGCGTAGACCTTCTCGGCGTCGCCTGGGCCTTCGGTGGCATGTTCTTCATCCTCGTCTACTGCACCGTCAGCATCTCCGGTAATGAAACTGTTATATATACATGTAAAACTCGATTATTTTAGGAGGTTTCGATTCATGATTCAATTCGTTTTGGGAGATACTACAGTTTTAAGTAAGATTTTTTTTTTTGAAACTTAGTTCATGAAGTGGAAAATTGATGCATTACTAGTTTTAGGTCAATTACATAAATTGTGTCTTTTATATATGAAATTGCTTGATTGTTTAATGTTGTGAAGAAATATATGCTGACCAACCATCCAAATCGAACTCGACTAACAGAAAATTCCCAAAACCACCCGCCAAACCCTTTTGAAATCTCGTATGTGTTTCTTATAATAATTTGCGTATCAGTTCTAGTACACGTACAGATTTAAAATAAAGAATTAATGGCATATTACTGTTTAAGAACGTGTTTTGTTAGAAAACAAATCATTTTACCGATAAAAAACAATAATCTATGATTCGATGTGTAACTAAAATTTGTGAACGTAGACTTTTTGTTTGCCTACATGTGTTTTGGACTGTTAATTACAGGCGGTCACATAAACCCGGCGGTGACGTTTGGGATGTTCTTGGCAAGGAAGGTTTCTTTGACAAGAGCGGTGGCTTACATGATCGCTCAGTATTTGGGTGCGATCTGTGGAGTTGCACTAGTCAAGTCCTTCATGAAGTCGTACTACAATTCCCTCGGCGGCGGCGCCAACTCCGTCGCTGCCGGATACAATAAGGGCACTGCTCTTGGCGCTGAGATCGTCGGCACTTTTGTGCTCGTCTACGCTGTTCTCGCCGCCACCGACCCCAAGAGGATGGCCCGTGACTCTTACGCCCCTGTACGTAACCTACACATACCTGAAATTTTCCCATTTCTTGCTTAATGATCTTCTACCATGCAATTTTCATGCTTTGCACAATGTATCGCACAATATATAGGCTCTCATTGGGAATCTTAGTTATTTTTGGCTTTTTCACTAAAAATGTAAAAAAATTAAGATTGTCTGTTTAACAAAAAAATTAAAAAAGATTAAAAATCAAAAAGTCAAATCAAAATGTAAATTCTTAAAATATTTCGTTCAAACTCTCATCACTTTTAAAATACAATAATACCCTTATTCATAACTTATTTACTATCACTACCAACTATATATAATTATTAATATCAAATACATAAAAGGGTAAAATTGTCAATTTTGAACAAAAAGCTAAAAATCTAACTTTTTACCCATACAACCAATTTTAAACAAACTAACTTAAAAATTAAGTTATCAAACAACTTACTTTGAACTTAATTTAGTTTTTGGGCCAAAACGCAAAAAAATAAAAAAATTAGCTTTTAAGTTTTAAGCTAGTTACCAATCGAGCCCATACCCCTATTTAGGCTATATTTCGGAGATTTTGTTTGTTTTCATCTTCTCTAAACTTTTTTTTAGATTACTTGTTTTTTTTAAAAAATTTCAAATCGTTTTGATGAGATGAACCAAAAGGTAAGAAATCTTGATGAAAAGATGAAAATAGTTCATTGAAAACAAAAAAAAGCAACATGAAATTTAGCTTATTAAACTTTTTTTGTCTCTCGTGATTTTTTTTATATTTGATTAAAAAAATTTATTTTTCTGACTCGTCTTGATGAAAAGAGTCAAAATTTTAATAATTTAACTAAATAATTTAAAGGTTATAGTACAAACAAAAATAAGCAATTATACAAACAAGGCCTATATTTGTGTAATGCATGCAAGCGTGTTGGATTATGCATTACACAATAATTACATAATAGCGGACCCATACTCTAATTTCTTGTTTTTATGTATCTTGAGATTATTGGAGATTCAGGAATGCTATAAATGCATAAATTTTTTTTTCATAAACTAATTTACTCACAATTCAAAAGAAAAAATGGTTCAGATTCGCTCGAAATATAATTTACATCACAAATAATTTAATCTTGACTATTTAGTTTAAATTGTGGGTGAGTTTATGGTTACTTATTATGGGTTTTTAGCATTTCGATCCGTTGGAGATCTAGCTTTCAGTTTCTGGACATACAATATGTGCATGCATGTTTCGATTGGTGCAAACAGGTCTTGGTTCCTCTACCTATTGGTTTTGCTGTGTTCTTGGTTCACTTGGCCACCATCCCCATCACTGGCACTGGCATCAACCCTGCTAGGAGCTTTGCTTCTGCCCTTATCTACAACAACAAAAAAGTCTGGGATGATCAAGTAAGTTCTATCTTTTTTCCTAAATGGCTTCTTTTATTAGTTTGTCATCTATGTACGATGAATAAATCTAAGTGTACAAATGCAATCAAGCAAGTCACAGCCTTCTCACAGGGTTGGAGAACCCACACAATCTTGTGAGAGCACAATGCACTCACAGAACCAATCACGACTCTCTTGTAAAGATGTGGAATTTGCGATCAGCTTCTCTCTGTTATGAAGATGTGGAATAATGTGATCTGTTAGACGAATGGAGATACACTCACAGAACAATCACAACCCTCTCACAAGATTAGGAAACCGTACGTACAATATTATGAGAGCAAAATGCGCTCACATAAACACGTTGTCAAGAATTTTATTGTCATTTATACTTGTTAATTACATAAAAAAAACAAAGTTTGAGATTGTTAATATTATTAGTATAACTTTTTTTAAGTAAAAAATATATCACAACTAATATAAATTTTCAACAACTTGAAATATTTTGAAATGTAGACTTCCATCTTATACTATTTTTAATATTTTACTGGTGTTAATATTTTAAATACTAAAAAATTTACATAACTATACATAGAAAAAATTCTTTTAAAAAATTTGAGTGGGTTCAATTGAACCCACTCAACACTATGTGGCTACGCCCATGCCAATCACAACCCTCATATAAGAATGTGGGATCTGTGATCAGGATCTCCATCTTATAAAATTGTGTGATATGTGTTATCTGTTAAGCAAATAGAAATATAGTTACAAAGTCAGTCACAACCCTTTTACAAGATTGGAGAACCCTTTTATTCTTGTGAGAGCACAATGCACACAGTGAACCAACTACAACTCTCTTATAAGGATGTGAGATTTGTGATCAACATCTTCCTCTTATAAGGACGTGAGATATATGATCTGTTAGGCGAGTGGAGCTTGATTTATTTTTTGGGGATTCGATTTGTATTTAGGTATTTATATTCGTTATTTCTACTAGGGTTTTGTGCCGTTGTATCTATTGCCTCTTCTTATATTAAAATCGCCACAACTTTGCATACATAGTTCTAATTTTGAGTAAATCACGTAAATCGTGTTTTTTGTATGTGATTTCTATTTTTCATCTACTTAAATGGAGATTAATATATATAATGTGATGGGACAGTGGATCTTCTTCGTTGGACCATTTGTGGGAGCTTTTGCAGCAGTGGGATACCAGCAGTACATTATGGGAGGAATAAATTTAAATTTACAGATACTGATGTTCGACGGTGAATCAGAACAAGCCATAGATCTCTTACACGGCGGTAGAAACTACCATTTGGGTCTTACAGCCTTCTGATAGGTCTGTAACTAGATGTGAGAGCAGCAGTCATTTAAACTTCATCAATAATGCTACGGTAATTGTATTTTAGTGATCACATTTGAGTAATACTTAAAAATAAGTGATGAATATATAAAAAGATATAAGCAGTATTATAGTATTACTCTTAAAGCTTCGGTGTCTTTCCCTAATTACAATCTGACCAAATAAAGAGAGAACCAACTCAAAAGCAAAAAAGAGTTTCTTATTCTCTTTGATCTCTTCCTTGCTCTGCTCTAATATTCGTTTGTGTACTGTGTGAATTATGAGAGGACCATGGGCCATTAGCTCTTTCTTTTTCTTTTCATTTCATTTCTTTTCTTTTCTTTTGTGCCTTTTGATATAATTTAATCTTTTCTTGTCAGCTTTGGTTGCGTTTATTTGCCTTGGTGTGATAATGGTGTTTCTTTCGTCAGTCCCTGTATTGAATAACAATTTCTTTATCTATACTGTCTTTTTATCTTTCAAAACCATAACCACCATCATTATAACTGTCGAATAAAATCGTGCAAAATCACAAGAATACGAATTTTCTATTCTAAAAATTACACTTTTCTTTATCCCAATACATTGCACCCATTAGAGCATGTAAGAATCTCACCGCACAAAAACCTCCAAACATATCTACAGTTTTTAATACATTAAAAATATATATATATATCTACCTTTAGAGACAAGTTGTTCCTTGCCAAACGGCCCAAACCCACACCTCACGCCTATAGATCACCTTGCATTTGGTCCAGCATTGTTTTATACGCTTATGTTTGAATATATATAGTGGGCTATAATTTTAGCCCAAATGAATATACATTTTAAGAACAGAAAAGTAAAAGAAATGTATAATAATAATAATAATAATAATAATAATAACTTCTTTCATCTTTAGTAAACATTTTTTTATTTTAGACCAAACGAACTTACTTTTCAAGTTCTTTTCCAATTCTTTTAAAATTCCTCTCCAAGAATAAAAAAAAAACAACAAATTCGAACCAATAAAAAAAAGCCCAAAAAGAGCAGGGTGAAAAACAACGAAAAACTAAGCCAAACATAGCTTAGTTGGGCACCCTTGCTAATCAGGCTGGTACATATCCACAAGTGGAGGTGGAAATTGGGGAACTTTGCACTTTGTTTGGATTACCTGTGAAGAAATCAAATAGGTTGAGCACCAAATTGATCCATCAAATATATCTTAGGAAACACTGCCACAAGAATCAGTAGAAACCCTGTTTTTTCTCACAAATAGTCTACCGTAGAATGGGAGGAAAGAGGTTAATAAACAATCAATCCACAATTTTAGTTCCGGGAACTGGTAAAATATCAAGAAAAAAAAAAAACAATAAAGGATGAAAATTTTTAAGATACAATCCTGATCAGCAATCGGTACTTTTTAAAAATCCTGGGTCGTAAAGTATTTCATGCAATTTTATGAAATAACTTAAAAACCCTTTCTGGGTCACGTCAGCAGCAGCCACATTTTTGCCGCAACTTAAGGTCACCGATTTGGTTCAAGTACACAACGGTTGCCGCCTGACCCGCAAAGCTGGATCAAAGAGTTGTTTCATAACCAGTCAAGAATCTGCCATCCTATCTGCTGTCAGGGAATTTGGCCTCATAGTTCTGGGGCAGCTGCATCAACATCAATGGCATTAATATTATACACACTTTTGTGGAATAGAGAAAGAAAGGCAAACCCGCTAGAATAGCTCTGCGATTTAAAGTTGTCATTGAGACCAACCGTAAATTTGGAAGTCTTGTGTCTCAACTTTCCATGGAAGCGCGCTGACTTAATTGACACCTGTTCTCTACAGCTGATTTCAGGCTATGTTGTATGGATTCTTATAAATGTATAAAATACATGTGCCAAACACTCTACACTCAGATAAGGAAATGAGATATGTGTCCGGCATTATTACTTAGATATTTAACAAGAAAGCATATTTAGTAATTACTGTAATTTGAGTGTATTATAAAATTATGCATAAACTACTATTATGCAAGAAATGCTCAATAGAACATCGTAAATTATTTATCCTGAAAAATAAAAAATGATGCACTAAGAAATATGGATATTTCCATGTCCTTGATAGAAGATGAAATGAATCCAATGCTTAGACACGTCTTTTCACCTGACACTCGTATCCGAGTCCATATAACACAAATTGTAGGTATCCGGAGGTTTGCCCCTCAAGGGTGGGTCCCAAGGGCCCCTGCCTTAAGCGAGTTCCTCCGCTAACCAAAAAAAAAAAAAGACTGATAATTGATAAATAGCATTAAAAAAAGAAAAACATGCAAATTACCATGAATGTAGCAGTGATCATCTTGCCGGCAAACCATCTCCCATGCAGGGCACGCTGCGCACCTATTGCAGAAGGTGTATTTTCAAATCGCAAGTATACAAAACCCGCAGTATTCCTGTTTGCCAAAGAAAGCAGAGACCTCAATGTTACCAATTTCTTTCTATAATTGAATGAACAACTCCATGCAAACATTATTTAAATTTCCAGCCCTTATATAGTAAACTTTTTGAAAGCAGCGGTTGAGGCATTTTTGTAAGTTAGAATTGCATGTTCTGCATTATAAGGAATCAAATTTACTCAAGCTTGACTCATTTTTGGCTTCGCTAAAAGCTCGTTTGAAATTGCCTTATTAGGTAACAAACCAAACTTGAACACATTTTGCCGCTCGTTAATTTTTTGAGCTTGGTTCAAGCTCGGTTCGATATAAGTTTATTTTATAGGGAAAAAACAAATTGCTCGAGCTCAAACTCAATTGAATTTGTTAGAGATTGGCTCAAACAATAAACAAGCCAAGATTGAACAATCCACTGCTCATAATGTTTGCCTTACACTGCAAGTTCAACCATGAACAAGGTTGTATCGGCAATTCAATAATCTGAACCCAGTATCTCTTCTTAGAAGATGAGAGGGTTAAAATTCCTAAAATACTTTATCCAAGGAAGATCAAGTGTGCAAGGGAAAACAGTAAATTGCAGAGAAACCTGAACATTTTGAATGGCAAATTTCCATAAGACACGTCATTAGAGATTTTTAAAGTAGTTTATGAGATAAGGAGGTCAAATGTTTCCCTGTTTTTTTATAACTAATGGGAGTAATATAAAAGTGGTGTTAACAGAATGTCATTCGTATACTAAAAAGACCAACCACAAAAAGGTACGTGTATCGAAAAGGTCCACGAAATCTACAAATTATTCATGGATATCACTCCATCATCTCCCAACTATACAAAAAACTAACTAAAGAACTCCTAAGCTTAAACACAGGGCAAGGAGTTCAAATGTTTCTTAGTACATTAGCAGTACTATTACTATATGCCTTGACCAAAATGTAGCAAGACTTGAAGCATCAAGCCTCAAAGCAATTTACAAAGCACATGCTCAAACATGTTAAATCAAAGGGCATTACTTGAATTCTACTGCAGGTACATGTGATTGAAATGAAGAAATGATCAGTGTAAGTTGAATAATTCACAAACGAAACATGCAACACTAAGAAAAATATAAGATTCGGTTTTATTTTTATTCAATACAAACATTTTAAATGTATTATTCAATAAAGATCAACACTAATTTAATAGATCACAGAAAACTCTCTGACTATGTAATGACCTTACCAATTATTAGAAAAAGGAAAATATTTCTACCAATTTTGCTGTACACATAAAAAAACGACACATCATTGCACTATTTTCACACACGAGTGTTGGTTTATGTCAACTTGTATTACCAACAAAAAGTTGTATTAATGTCCAGTTAGAATAACAATTATCCCAAAAGCTAAAGCTATTAGGAAATGGACAACACATATCAACCTATCCAATACCCTTTCACATGTGCAACCCCGCCTCTCACATGAAGTAGAGATGCATTGATGCAAACATCCGTAAATGCTTGGAGCAGAATGCAAATAGAGAGAAGCATAAAGCAAGTGTGGAATAAATGCAAACAAAGAGATTTGAACTCAAATCCTCCCCGAAACCAAAGCAACAATGCCACATATGACCATTGATTGTCCCAAAAGCTCAATTTAGTAACTTAGCCAACAAGCTATGTCAAAGTATCTAATCCACTGGCAGTACACTAATGTCAACCCATTTAAATGTGTGAGGGTAGGAAAACATCCAAGATTTTCTGTTTTCTTTCCTCTTTTTTCCCCCTTCACAAAACCTGCAACACTGCAACAGAAGGAACTACCGAGCATTTCAAGAACACTGAGAATACAATTATGAAGGTCAAGTCAAGCATCAAGGGGTTCCATATCAGTATTCAGTACAGGGCAAATCCAAGTGTCCATAATGAAAATCCAAGGATTATCATGAAGTGTAAAAGAAGATGAAGATGGATGTTTATTTAATAAAACAGTTCATTGTTTCAAAATATATATGAGAGGACTTTCCTATGTGGCATGAATAATGATAGAAGATTAGAATGTTTTGGCTCTTATAATTAAGAGTTAAATTTGCTTGCCCAAAAGACTCATCAATTCATCTCAATCTGTCTAATATCGGTTTCAAAACTCCTCTCTCTCAAAAATCAAAATTCAAACAGAGATTAAGTATACAACATTTTTTAATTAGACTTTTTTTAGATTAATAATTTTTTCAGAATGCCAAACAATGACTTCACAGTAGATGCAGTGGGTAAGCATATACACACCTAAATTTTTCAGTATAATATTTCTCTTAATAATCTTAGTAATTAGTTGTTGTCCAGAATTAATCTTGAGATCAAATTATATTAAAACGTGCGTTTAGGCACAGCCAAATTCGCTAGTGGTAAATAAACCACATGAATACTTAAACCAAGTGGATACTTACTTGTCCACATATATATGTTTAAGTGTTCCGAACTTTGAGCATTCATCCTGAACGTCTTCTTTAATATCCAGATCGAAGTCTGGTTCCGTCTGTGAAATATGATACGGTTCAAGCATAGCTATTAACAGAAGAAGCAATAAAATAAATTCCATAAAAGTAGTTTATGGCCAAACCTCTATGTTCGGATCAAACATGTTCCTCAACAATAAACACTCGCTAGGAACACCAATGATATCAACAGAAGGAACAGTAACAGGGGGGACTGAAAGACCTGCACCTGGCAGTCCTGCAAGTGAAGGAATAGAAGCCTGTACAAGAGGACTGACAAGTGGAGGAACTGCAGGTGCAGCACCAAGAAGTGGTGCAGTTGGCAGTGCAAGACCAGGCCTGTTAACAACAGGGTTGGCTATTGAACCAGTAACGCTGCAGATGATTGAAGATGTAAGAACAACAAGATCAATTTAAAGGCAATCAGAAATTTGGCAAACCCAAACCTCGAAGCAGAGCCACTACGGTCCAACTTCTGCATGAGGAGTGCTCGGGAGCGTGCATTTAGAGCCTGAAAGTCATTTAAAATAAAAGAGTCAGCCAAACTGAGGACTCAAGACATGTATATATTACTTGTTAAATAACAATTCAGAAAAATAAGTGCATTTTATTATCAAAAAACAATTGTGTGCAGAGCAAAGAAAATACTTCAAGGACTAAGAGTCTGAGACAACCAAATTAAAATGAGTTTCTATAGACAATCCAAATTGACTTTTGTCCACTCTTAGTCATGACCTCATTGACTTTCTTTAAGAAAGAAACCTAATTGCATTTAAAGTGACATGACTAACCAAACCACCGCCTTCATCATCATCAAAATCACCAGCATTTGTACCTACATCTTGCATTCCGGGTTGATCAGTAATTGCTGACACCTACACAGAGAAAAAGCAGATAAATGGGTATCCAATAAGAGAATTCCAGCAGAGGTTTTTTTTGGTAAAGTCAACTCTTTTCATGGTGCACCAATAAACCAAGGATGCATGCATGAAAGACAGAAAAAGAATGCAACCTAGAAGGAAAGAGCAGCACAGTTCGGAAATATGAAAAGGTTTAATTACAACTAGCGGTTGTACCCACGCGTTGCGTGTGGGTCATGAATTGTGAGAATTGTTTTAAAATAGAATATAAAGGATGAAAATATCAAATTACTTTTGGGGTTTTTTTTGTAAATAAAAAGTCACAAAAGGCTTCACCAAGTTGAGTGTTTCTTTATTATAACAGTATAGATTATTGCTCAGGCATATTTTATCACCAAAAATGTCATTCATTATGCCTAAATGTTAGTTTTTTCCTCCCTCATGAGTAGGCAAATTCTGCGCATCCTTGGTGTCAGTTTTGTCAGTGTTTCTGCTCTTTGAAACAGAAAAAACCTGAACGCAAGATGTTAGGATTTTTTATCTCATCCCTATCTTGTATAATTCATCTTGGCAAGTCCTTGACAAAACGTCTACGCCTTGCTTGTTGATTTCTTGACATTTGTGTTTGGAGTTCGGTATCATTCAGTCCTAACCTAAGACCACTCGATTGGTCTGCAGAGATACTGCGAGTTGTTGAAGACCGCTTGACACACTGCTTGATAAAGATCGATCACCGATCAATTGGTGGCTAGACCGACCGATCGGAGTTTTGAAACACGGTGATACAACAGTTCATACTGCATCATTGCTTGACGACCCACTAGATTTACAAGGCTTTCGAGAAGATCATTGAATGCAAAAACCTCAATCTGTTCTTCCAGATCTTAAGTGGATTCTCAAGAGGTGAAGTCTACAGTGAATTCTAGCGGCACTCAAACACAGTTTTAGTGAACGAGGATTCGGCAAGAGTAGATTACATTAGTAAGTTGTGGAGTCAACTTTTATCTATAAGAACCCTTGTAGCCATATTATTCATAGTGCTAGATTTTTCTTGGGCCTGAATTGGTTCCATGGTTGTTACACGTCTTTGGGATTTTCCACGTTAAAACTTGTGTGTTTCGTGTGCTTGGCGTTGTTTACTTACCTGACTAATTGTGATATCGATTAGTGCAAACCAAAATTATTAAAAATGGGTTTTTTGAATAGGGACCTAAAGGAAGAAGCCTATGTTGAGCAACCTAAAAGCTTTGTAGATCCTTCGTACCCGAATCATGTGTTAAAGCTTAGGAAATCCATATACAGGCTTGAACAGGCTCTAAGGGCTTGGTACAAAAGATTGACAACCTTTTGATTGAAAAAGGGTTAACCAGGGGAGGAGTTGACCAGTCCCTATTCATTTTTTCTAGGAACAAGGATATTCTTTTAGCTCAAATTTATGTCAATGACATAGAGTTTGGGTCTACGGTAGATTCTCTGCTAAAAGATTTCTCTACTGCAATAAGCAACAAGTTCGAGATGGGTCTGATAAGAGAACTCTCCTATTTCTTGGGTCTACAAGTGAAACAGACAGGGTTTGGTATGTTCATATCACAGTCTAAGTATGCCAGAAATCTAGTCAAGAAATTTCGCATGAAAAATTCCAAAATGCTACAACCCCAATGTGTGTCTCCATTAAATTGAGTAAGGATGAAAGTGGCAAATCTACTGATCAGACTATGTATCGTAGTATGATAAGGAGTCCCCCACACTTGACTGTGAATCGACTTGACATTGCTTTCAGTGTCGGTGCATGTACGAGGCACCAAGCCTCTCCTAAGGAGTCACACTTTCTTGCCATCAAGCGTGTTATTAAGTATGCGAATGGGACTCTCGATTACGAGATTTGGTTTACCTACAACACCATGACGAATATTGTGGTTTTTTCGGACACTGATTGGGTTGGGAGTGTAGATGACATTAAAAGCACCTCTGCCTGGTGTTTTCACATTGGAAATAATCTTGTGTAGTGGCACAACAAAAAGCAAAATGCCATTTCTCTCTCCGCAGCTGAGGCAGAGTACATAGCTGCTAAAAACGGGTGCACATAGCTGCTGAAAACGGGTGCACTCAGCTTCTCTGGATGAAGCAGATGCTCTCTGACTACGAATTTGATTAGGGTTCGATTATTCTCTATTGTGATAACACGTGTGCTATTAACATTTCCAAAAACCATGTTCAACATTCCCATACCAAGCATATTCATATCTGCCATCACTTCATTCGAGATCTGGTTAAAGAGAGCACAATTACTCTTGAGCACATTGATACAGAATTCCAAAGAGCTTATCTTCTCACCAAACCTCTTGATCATCTTCGATCTAAATTTCTAAGACACTAGGAGTCTATCTTATCAAGTGACCTCATTCTCTTGTATATTTTTATTTTTTATTCATATAAAAAAATGTTTTGAGAACTTTTTTAAGGTGTGTGTACCGATTTTTATGCACTTTGTTGGTCACCTTTTAAACTGATTGTGTTCCTTGAGAGTTAAGATAAACCATTAGGTCCTGGATATTCTCATTCATATAGGTTACAAAAAATTTTCAGAGTTGATTTAATTGTAATACACCCTACTCTCGAACGTTTCCTAATGCAAAGGTCCTCCGAACTTGGGATCACACTTTTTTATGGGTATTACTCACCTTCAAATTATTGAGCTTTCACAAAATGACCTCATAGTTTTGTCCTAATATAACCTGACGACACAACTTCCCTTCTACATATGGTTACTGTATTTCATTAATATTTGGCTTGAGGAAAGAGCTACCTATACGCGTTTGTTTTACTTTTTACAATTAGTGTGAAAGCTACCGGTGAAATCCGTGTAAAAGTAAGTCATCAAAAAAAGAAGGGAGAATAGAAGGGAAAATAAAAAAGAAATCAACCACCACACAAACAAGACAAACATAAGAACTATATAGATATATAGATATATATACACACACACAAAAATAAAGAGAAAATATGAAGAAGATGGGGAGAAAAGGCATAGCGAAGGTAGATCCAAGTGTGAGAATGAGAGATCGTGAAGAATAGAAGAGCATCGCATTTGGATTGAATAGAGAGAGAGAGAGAGAAACTCAAGAGAATGGAAAATAAACCCTAGGCAGCACGAAGAAGAACACGACCTAGAAACAGACCAATCGAGCGGTCTGAAGACCAACTGAGCGGTCATCGAGCAGTTTAGCAATCTGTGAAATGAACGTTATTGGATAATTGCAGAGAGGGAAGAAATCGCGAGTGAAGACAAACCGCTCGATGGACCAATCGAGCGATTGAGCACATGCTACAAGATCTAGAGTACAGAACGAGAAACTGAGACAGACAAAAGACCGCTTGATAGACCGATCGAGTGGTTCCTCAAAAAGTTTGTGATCGAGAAAGACCAAGGAAAAAAACACGAGGGGAATAGAAAGGAAACACAATACAAACATAAAAAAAGTAACTAGTTTAAAGGACAAGATTAAAGAGCAAGTACAGGTCTTATGCATCTTGCGACAAATCGGAGGGCACAACGTCTAGTCAATGAGCCTAAGACAATCATTGTGCCCAAGATATCCAATGTTCAGACACGTTTAGAACTTAGTCAGAGAACATTCAATGTAAGGAAATGTGTGTGTGAATCGAACAGCTTCCCGAATCCAAGTTCGAATCATGTATGAAACTGATGTGGCTGAGTCACATTTACTTAGCATAATCCAAAAAGTCACAAGGTTAAACCAGCTTACACCCAAAAGACCTCGGAGAACAACTCCCCCTCAAACAAATGTTGTAATCAATTTCTTTTTCTTTTTTTTGTTGACTTGCTTTTACACGGCTTTCATCGGTTACTTTCACACTAATTGCAAAAAGTAAGACAAACACGTATAGATAATCCTTTTCTCAAACCAAATATTAATGAAATACAGTAACCATATGTAGAAGGGAAGTTGTATCCTTAGGTTATATTAGGAAGAAACTATGAGATCATTTTGTGAAAACTCAATAGTTTGAAGGTGAGTCAGACCCATAGAAAAGTGTAATCCCAAGTTCGGAGGTCATTTTGTAACGACTTAAGCGAATCATTGGTCCAATAACTTGAATAAAGAGTCTAACAACACGGCTCAAAAACTTAAGCCCAAGTAATTAGTAGTAGCTCATTATTTTCATGAGGCGCCTACGAAATAGACCAATCGAATGGTGGCCAGACCGATCGATCAGTCTGTTTCGCAGGCGCCTCATTAAAACATAAAACCATTAAGGTTAGGGCAGCCACAAGGTGTGCGTAGAATTACAAGCAAGAGAACATAGTTTTTGAAGCACAGTGCTACAACAGTTCATTCGCATCATTGCTTGATGATTAGATTTATAAGGCTTTCAAGAATGTTATCGAGTGCAAAAACCTCAATGTGTTCTGCCAGATCTTGAGTGGATTCTCAAGAGGTAAAGTCCATGATGGTTTCCAGCGGCACTCAAGCACAGTTTTGGTGAATGAGAATTCAACAAGAGTAGGTTGTGTCAGTGAGTTATGGAGTCAACTTTTGTTTGTAAGAACTCTTGTAACCATATTATTCAAAGTGCTTGATTTTCCTTGGACCTAGATTGGTCCCGTAATTTTTTCTCGTCTTTGGGGTTTTTCACGTTAAAATTCGTGTGTTTCGTGTGCTTGGCGTTGTTTACTTGCATGGTTAATCGTGAGAGATCGATTAGCGCAAATCAAATTTATTAAAAAGGGGTTTTTTCACAAGAGAAAAAAGTACGATAGTAGCATCACTGAAAATGTTTCCAACAAAATCTTAATAAAAAGGCTTATTATTTTAAACAGTTTCCTAAAATCTCATATTTTCAATTACAACAGAGAACACAAATAACTCTGAGCATGATTGTTTTTGAAAAATTTTCATCGTATTCATTTTAGAAGATTTCAGAAGTGAAAGTTGATGGAAAATGAAATAACATTAGACAAGCCAACTCTAGAAGCAACAAAGCTTCTATAGCAACCAAATCAACTTAAGAATACACAAAAACAACTAAATCACCAACATGACATAGACAACCCATTAACCCTGGTACAATTCAAAAGCCTGAAACTCTTAAATCAATTCCACGAGAGGATAAACGTGTTCTTTAATACTATAATTTTTATTTGGCTGGACATATCCATTTGTGTGTTACATATTGGTCTACTAGACAACTCAGAAGAAATGATCCTATGGGTAGGTTGTGAGAACATATTATTGGGATATTTTTCCATTATTAAGATTGCCAAAATATACTATCATTATTATTGAAATTTTTCATTATTATGATTTTGTTTCCTAGTTAGTCTATTACCATTATTAGGATTTCTATGACCTACATATTTGATGTATTTTTTCATTATAATTCAAGTTTTTGTAATATAGCAATAATACTATTAGCTTTGCTATCATGGTATCAGAGTAAGGTTCCAAATTTTAATTTGCCGCCAAAGTCCCTTTCTCTCCGGCGCCGTCATCATCTTCCTCTTGGCAACTCAAAACCTTAGATAGGCAAAAACAAGTCGCAGTCTTCTCCCTCTCTTCTGTAAAAACCAATTGCAGCAACATCTCCCTTCAGCACCGTCGACTTCATCGTTTGCTTGCGCCGCCAATAACCACCAACACTAACGACTTCGTCGGGTCCTTCTCCGACCGTCATCGTCAACTTCAGAAACTCTAGATCTACACACCCATTCTTGCCACCGACATCCAAAACCCTAGATCGGTAACTCTTTGCCTCGAAAACTCTCAGTCGAAGCTTCTTGACTACCGACGACTTCGCCGGACCTCTTTTCCAGCACCAACAACTTCGCAGCTCTCTCTCTCTCTCTTCTACTTTGGTTCTCAATTCCTTGGATCTTCTTTGTGGGACTGATTCCTAACCAAGTGTTGCAAATCTGGTGATTCTAATAGTTGCAGATCTGGTGATTCAAATAGTTGCAGATCTGATTTCCTTACTTTATTCTTTATGGTTGAAGATAAATTACAAGCTATTAGCATCCGCCTCAATGGATCCAATTACTCTTATCGGTCTAGTGTTATGAAGAACTTTCTCCTTGGAAAAGGGAGATGGGGCTATGTCACTGGCTCCACCATTCGACCTACAAATCCAAAAGCTGAAGAGTATGATGCATTGATTGCAGTATGGGATATGGAGAATGCACAGATACTTACTTGATTTCATAATTCTGTGGAACCAAGTATTGGAATGAATTTCTCTAAATATACCACTGCCAAGCATGTGTGGGATTATCTTCAGAACATATATTTCACCTCTAATTTTGCCAAACAATATGAGTTGGAGTTGTCCATTCGAAATGCCAAGAATAATGATAAATCGATCCAAGAATTTTACAATGAGATGACAATTTACTGGGATCAATTGACTCTTATAGAACCTCTTGACTTGCAACTGGTTAATAGTTACCTCCAGTATCGTGAAAAGTAACGACTCGTACAGTTTCTTATGGCACTCCATAATCAATTGGAGCCACTTCATGGTGCTATCCTTCATCGCTCTCCATTGCCTTCTGTTGATGGGCCTATTCACGAACTAGCTGTAGAGGAGATAAGGTTTAAGGTTGCTCAAATGACTATTTTTTTCTCCGTCAGCCTTTGCCACTTCGTCAATTGGTTCCACTTCTTGTCCTCCACTGTTTCCCACTCCCTCTCCTCATTTAATTCAAGTCACGGGAAAACCGAAGCCTCGAGTTACAATGGATGAATGCAATTTTTGTCATCAGAAGGGCCAATGGAAGTCTGCCTGCCCTAAGTTAGCACTGAAGTGCCGCTCTTCCTCATTAGTCACCCCTCGTACCTCTGCATCGGCTTATTGCCCTCCTGCTGCCCTTGCCACACCTGTCTTACATGACACCACATCTCTCTCGTCTCAGTCGCTATTATATCAGTTTCATTAGTTTCAGGCTATACTCGCTTCTTCTGGGACTCAGTCACATGCTTCCATAGCTACCTCCTATTCAAGTCTGCATAATTCTTACATCCCAAATATATCACCCTCAACATGGATCTGACTCTAGCTCTTCCCATCATATGATTTATGATTTGTCATGTCTTCGTAATTGTGTTTCTCCTTCTTCCCCTATTACTGTTCACATTGTAAGTGGTACACCTATGCAAGTTATCTCTATCAGTTCGGTTGTTCCATCCTCTTTGTCTTCGTTGTCTATTCCTAATGTGTTTTATATAACGCAGTTACTTGTTAGTTTCGTCTATTAGTCAGTTTTCTGATTCTGATTTTGATATTCTTTTCTCTTCCACTAGTTGTGTTGTACAAGAACGAACGTCTAAAAAACAGATTGGGATCGGGCGTATAGTTGGCGACCTATACATTCTAGAGAATCTACACCTTCCGACGACTTCATCTGTTGCCATGTCATCCTTTTCTTTAGACCAACATTCTTCCTTTTTTTTCATTTAGCATTCTTGTTTGGGACATTTATCTAGTGACTGTTTAAAACTTTTGGTTCAGTCTAGTAAATTAGGCAAAGTGTCAGTTAGTGATCTTTCTAAGTACAATAGATGTAAACTTGCTAAATTATCGATGTTCCTTTTAATAAAAGCACTTCTATTTCTACTTCTCCATTTTCTATGGTGCATACTGATGTGTGGGGTCTTTCACCCATTGTCACCAAAGGTGGCTCCTTTTACCATGTGTCCATTGATGATTATAGAAAGTTCTATTGGGTCTATCTTATGTATCAAAAATTTAATTTATTTCGTATTTACCTAACCTTTCACTCGGTGGTTCAAACCCAATTTTTCACTACTATAAAGATTCTTCGTTCAGATTTGGATGGGGAGTACTTTTCGACTGAATTTAATGATTTCCTTGCTTCTTCTGGTACCATTCATCAGTCATCTTATTCTGACACCACGGCCCAGAATTGTCGAGCGGAACGAAAACATCACCATATTCTCGATACCACTCGTTCTCTCCTCTCTTCCTCTGTCCCCGCCATTTTCTCTCTCCTCTCTGGTCTTTCTCCTTATGAAAAGCTTTTTTGTCAACCTCCTAATTATTTTTTGCTTCGAATTTTTGGTTTTGTCTACTTTGTTCTTCTTCCAAAAAACGAACGGACCAAACTCAGTGCCCGTTCTACCCTGTCTTCTTAGGGCATGGACTTCAGCAAAAAGCGTATCGATGTTATGACCCTGTTTCCAAACGTCTGTATGTCTAGCGTCACGTAGTATTTCACGAGCGTCTCTTCTATTTTAATCTTCTTTCCAAGTATGCCCCTATCACCGAGGACGACTTGATTTTTTTAGATCATTTTCCTCTCGATATGCCTTTTGACGAGTTCATCTTTAATCTTGATATTACTCAGCTCCCTCCCTCATCTCGCCCCCCTTTGCCTTCCTCTTTCCCATTAGTCTACTCTCGCCGGATAGTTCCCTCTTCTCCCTCATTGCTCGCTAGCTCGGATCTTGCTCCTATTGCTTCTTTGGTGTCCGATCCTCCTGGCCGCCGCTATCCTTTATGCACCCGTACACCTCCAGTAAGACTTGGTTTCTCGCATGCATGTTTCTCTCCATCCTATTGTGCTTTTTTAGCATCTCTTCATGCCTATTTCGAGCCTCAATCTTATAAGGAAGCATATATTGATCCCAATTGGGTTAATGCCATGTCTAAAGAATTGACTGCTCTTCAGAAAACTGGTACTTAAGAGTTTGTTCCGTTGCCCATAGGTAAGAATCTCATTGAGCGTAAGTGGGTGTACAGAGTTAAAACTCACTCAGATAGTTCTTTAGAGCGTTACAAAGCTCGTTTGGATTATGAGACTTTACTCCCGTGGTTAAAATGACCACCATTCATGCCTTTATCTCCGTCACTGCCATCTGTCACTGGCCTCTCTTTCAGTTGGATGTCAAGAATGCATTTCTCAATGGCAATCTCAATAAAAAAGTTTATATGCAACCCCCTTTGGGTCTACCTCATCCCCCAGGCTTGGTTTGTCGCCTTCATGGTACACTATGGTCTCAAACAATCTCTTCACGCCTAGTATAATCATTTCTAGTCTACTGTTTCCCAAATTGGTTTTCATCTCAGCGCACATGATCCAGCCCTGTTTATCCGTCATACCTCTGCTAGTATTGTGATGCTGCTCTTATATGTGGATGGCATGATCATTACTGGTTCTGACACTACTACTATCTTTGAGGTCAAGCAATATCTCTTTCGGGAGTTTGAGATGAAAGACTTGAACCATCTTCGGTATTTTTTTGGTATTGAGGTGGCTATCTCTCTAAAAGGCTATCTTTTCTCTCAGACTAAGTATGCTCGTGAGATTGTTCACCGTGCGCACCTAACCAATAATAAAATTGTTGACACTCCCATTATACTGCATGCTAAGTTTTCTTCCACTAATGGTGTGCCACTTAAGGACCCTTCACTTTATCGAGAGTTAGTTGGGTACTTGGGTGCTTGGTTTATCTCACACTGACACGACTTGATATCGCTTATGATGTTCATGTCGTCAGTCAGTTTGTCTCAACTCCACGTTCTACCCAATGGGCAGCTTTATTTCGAATTATTCGCTATATTCGGCACACTATCTTTCAGAATTTGTTATTATCATCCACCTCCTCGTTGAATCTTCAGGCCTATGCAAATACTGATTGGGCTGGTGATGTATCCGACAGGAAGTCCACCACTAGTTTTTTATTTTTCTCTCCTGAAAAAATAAGAAACAATCTGTGATAGCACGTTTCACTGCCAATGCTGAATATCATGTAATAACCCATGCTACTACTGAAATTGTTTGGCTTCGATGGCTTTTCTCTGATCTGGGTGTTCCTTCTACGTTTGCTACCTCCTTATACTGTGGCAATAAAAGTGTCATCCAAATTATTCATAATTCTGTGTTTCATGAGTATACCAAACATATTAAGATTGATTGCCACTTTGTCCGTCATCATCTTCAGTTGGACACTATCTTTTTACCATTTGTTTCGTCCACCTTGCAGCTTGCTTATTTCTTTACCAAGACACACTGCGGCTCACTTTCGTTTCCTACTGGACAACTCTCGCTGCTCTCTGAGCTTGCATCATAAGTTTGAGGGGAGGGTGAAAATATATTATTGGGATATTTTCCCATTATTAGGATTGTCAAAATATACTATCATTATTATTGATATTTTTTCATTATTATAATTTTGTTTTCTAGTTAGTCTATTACCATTATTAAGATTTCTATAACCTGTATATTTGATATATTCTTTTTTTGTAATTCAAACTTTTGTAATATAGCAATATTACTTTTAGCTTTGCTAACTCAGGGAACATCACGTCAACATGCTAACATGGTGTGCTCAACAAATACATATACGCCATGTACTCTCTTAATGTAAGGTCACACAAACATGTAACAACCGATGGCCCTTATTGTAAGGTCACCTTCTAAACTTACAAATACATAGTGAGCGTGTATTGGTTGGGCACTTAGACGCCCATTTCTTATGTCCTCTTTGTTTGATCTCCCACCCCCCCAAAAAAAAAGAAAAAAAGAAAAAATGCAAAGCAAAGAAAAAAATAAAAACAAAATATATGTAAATATGATGTTTACCTAAAAGACGAACATATGTATTTATAACCTTTTTCTGGTAAGCGTTTATCACCAAGGTAAGAAGATATTACAATATAGCTCAACAAACTTTTAGACATCACAAACAGGGGACAGCTCTAGAGGGCACACTCTCATAGAGGGGAACCACACAGCCAAACCAAATTAAATATGAAACCCATCACAGACCATTTGTCTGAGGCATGAAAATATGAACACTGCTACAGGTCTGCAGCAGGCACACCCAACAACAGGTGGCCCAATACAATACAACCAGTGCAGGCCAGCTGCAATGCATAAAACAAAATCAACCATCATTTCACGTGCAGGAAAGATGTGCAAGAATGTATATTTTTGTAACCTTCCCCTGAGGAATAAACAAAAAAAAATTTGACTAAAGGTGATTTGCCAATGCAATAGCATCAGGCGCTCCAGTTTGTTAACTTCACAGCATCCCTCCAATAATCCATCGGAGACCAAAAAAGGTCCAAAGATGAATGTCATGCAAAGATCAGAAAGCCCATTGACACAAAATCATACCACTGTGTATAGAAAAGGATTTGGGGGCTTGCTAAAAACTAACTTTGCAGTCCCTACAAGCAGTAGGACCAATTTGATAGTTTTAATAAGAAAATTAGGGTTGAGTCACAGCAGTTGGGTTGACTTGAATGACTCTTTCTACAAAATCCTTTTCTATATGGTCCAGTGCCAATAAGCTTGCAATACCATACCAATTCAATTTGCATGCCAGTTTCAATAAGAACTAAACCACAAAATCGAATACCTCCAGAAAAGGAAATATTACTTGCATTAGATTGTTCCAATGCAAGGATAAGGATGAACATTATCCACCTAGTAAAAAATGGCTAACTTGACATTTTATTAGCCAAATCTAAACAACATTGAGTCAATCCAGTTGACTTTGAAGTTACTTAGTGTCACGGGAAGCCATTCGGGGCCCCACGATGCCCCAAGTGTGGGCCATGTGAGGTCGTGCCACGTGACACTTGGCCAAATCTAAACAGCATTGAGTCAATCCAGTTAAATTTGAAGTTACTAATGCAAAACAGTGCGTATTAACAGTGTGACTGAATCCCCACTGGACAAGGACATGGGGGATACATATTATTATTGGAACTTTTACACAGGATCTCAAAAAACAATTCCAATAAAACATAGGATGATATGAACCACTACTTGTCAAATAATTCAACCTTCTCTACAGAAAATTATGTCTCCTGAATACAACCTTGTTCCCATAATAAACTATACCGTTCAATAGCATTAAAGTTTTGACCTAGTCTTGCTAGATATAGGATATCAATGGCGCATGAGGCCTGATATAACTAGTTTCATGTCCAAATTGACCTTGATAGAGCCAAAATGCATGCGGTTCTAATAAAGTAGAAAGAGCCACAGTGCATAGAGTGAAAAGAAATTAGAAAGGAGTCACCTTGATTATCCGGCCAGCAATCTCAAGCTGTCCGTTCAAGCTCTGTGCAGCTCTAGCATCTTCAAGTCGTGCAAACTACAACAAAACAATCTAATTTATCACTCAGTAACCTAAATTGGAATCAACTAGAGCATCTAGCCATCTACTAAAGAATTTCAGAAATAAAATCACTGCAAATTTTTTTATTACTAGTGTCCCAGAAGCTCCAAGTTCATAGCTGTAATTACATCTTTTGGGTAGTTTCCTTCCGAATATAATTATCCAAATGGGTTATGCACTGCTCTCTTATCAGCAGAACTCACTAATAAATTCAACAGGATTTGTAGGTTGCTCCAGGAAGTTAAATTCTCTCCTCACCTGAACAAAACCAAAACCTTTGCAGTTACCAGTCTCCGGGTCAGTAGGCAACTGCACCAGCTCCACAGCACCAAATGGTTCAAAAACCTGGATAATGAGCACAAGAAATTAATTTTTAGTAGGAGAAAAGAAAGCGCAAAACTAGATTACCTCTACCATCGTCCTAGGAGAGTGCATATCTAGAAATAATAATCCTATGATAAGAGCTCATGATAAAAATATAAGTTTAAGTTTGGAGTGCCCTTTTGAAACTCACCCCACAAGCCCCTGCCTGGAACAATTTAAATCTGAAAAACATTTGATAACCTAAACTATATTAACACATCAGACATCTGAGCATAACACCAAAACAATTCTACGCACAAAATAAGACTAAGTTATATACATCATCCAAACCTCAACTCTTTTATCTAAAATCTCAATTTGTAATTTCTATTTAATTACAAACACTGAATTGAATATCTCGACCTGACGAAGTTGATCTTCTCTTATGTTGAGATGCAAATTGCCAACATAAAGCCTTCTAGCTCCCCCTGAATAGGGGCCTATAAGCCCACCCGCAACCGCAGCTGTGGATGTAGTAGACTGAACCAGATTTTTTTCAGCTTCTGATGGTTTAACCATTACAGGCTGACCAAGAAGAGGCTGGCCAGAGAGTGCTATAGCCATAGGGACCGACATTGCATCAAAAAATTCAATATACCTGCAATAAAACTGTGCGGTAGTACCAGAAAAGGAAATGGACAACAATTCGAAAAAGAAAGTGAAGATCACTACAGCAAGTGTTAATACCAAACACACACGCGCACACACACACACACGGATGGAGAACGGAAAGGATTTATCTATCGATTATTTGTATTTAATCCCAGAGGATATTTAAATCTTCTAAGTTTTAATTATTTAGATTTAAGTTTAAATTTTAATTGTTTAGATAGGATTAGTTTGAATAAAATCTAATCAAATAGGATTAGTTTAAATAAGATTTGGTTAAATAGGATTAGCTTAAATAAGATTTTGTTAGATTTTTTAAATAGAATTGTTATCTTTTATTCTTATCTTCTATACTTCAGTAGCCTATTTATAGGCCTTTAACTGATATTCCAAAACACTGAATGATTGAATAACATATTATTTCTTAGAATATGTGTGGATTCCAATTCAACCCTAGGTGCGGATTCTTAAATGTCTTTAGGTGCGGATTCCTAAAGGCTTGTTCGTGTTTGTTCTGCATCAACTTAGTATCAGAGCAAACAATTTTTCTTTTTATTATTATTTTTGTCATTTACCTATCAATAGTGAGAAAAAAAATTAGTTCTTATTTTTATTTTATTTCTTTTATTTTGATAGTGTTTATTGTCATCGTTAAAAAAAAAAGAGAGAGAGAGAGATGTGA
>JAULJZ010000006.1:571540-596092 GCA_032270985.1 Heliamphora pulchella
ATTATTTATATAAATATTTAAATTAATTAAATATTTTAAGTGTATAAATAAATTGTGTCATAAGAAATTTAATTAAATTTCTCGCATCAATAAATTTTGCAGCTCTATTTACAAATTAAATTTTTTTAAAAAAAAGATTATACAAAAGACTTAAATAATTTAGTTATTTAAAATAGAATCCAACTTCAACCCACTTAACAACACGATGTTGTTAGTTATTGCTTAACATTGGACGGTGTGTCTAGCTTTTCTGTTAATTTCGGCACCAATATTTGAATTCGAAGCTATTAAGTTGCATGGAAGAGAAAATGTACGTGGGATAACTGCTAATAACGGCTGTGGCTCTGTAAATACCAAGCAAGACATCATAAATACCGTTGAAACAATCTACCAACTTCAACATATTCAACATATTTTATTTTCTTCTTTACAAGTCTTGTAAGAGTATTAGTAGCATAGCATTAAATTTAAAAGAAAAGGAGTAATCTTTGTGCACAGACAAAGATCTTGACAAAGCTCTTGTAATCTTATGTTTTTATTCTTGTTCTTTCTTTTCTTTACTCTGGTTTATTTTTCAATCTCTTCACTGTCTATAGGACTGTTTTGTCCGCATGCTCAACTTGCTATCTTGATATCTTCATAGCCAAAAACTGACACAAATTCTTTAAAAGGTTTTTATCAAAAAAATAAACACCTCACCGAGATAGTAGTATTTTCTTTGGAGAACATCTATAAGATTTGTGTAGCTTTTCTCTGCTTGTCGTTCTCAAGGTCCTTTCCACCATTGTTAGCTTTTGTATGTACCTTTCATGAAATTTGCAACATATTTTGAGGGAAGATAGCTTTAGATACCATTGGTTTTAAGGAAAGGATATTGAGCTTGAGGCTTTGTCTGCCAGCTCATAAGTTTAGGGCTTGTTTGATAATCAAACAATTTGAATTGAACTAAATAAGATAGGAGAAATAAGTAATGCTGTGAATTCTATATATATTTTTTATACCAGGAATTATAGATAAGATTATGTATACTGTGAAAAATTTAATTCATGTTTGGTTAGAATGAGATAAAAAATCTGATAATTGGTTATTAGATAAAGAAAAAAAATCCGAAGTCTGATACTAATACACAAGTTGGGTGGTAGTATTATTAATACCAAGAATTCAGTACTAATAATTCCGAATACATCGAATTATCTAATCCAATTCAATCCCATCCTGCGAGACAACCACAAAATTGATAGTGAGAAAACAAACCCTTACAAGGTTGGTTCCGCGTGTTTTTAGCCTAAGTTCAGTAATAGTAAGAGGTGTAAAGACAAACACATGTTCCAGTTCCCACCAGATTATGACAATGGATGACTTTAATGGATTGATTTCAACAACATTCCATTTGAACAGTACACGGCAATACACATCCTAAAAGATAAAACATTTTACAATCATACAAATGAATAAATGTAGGTCTAGTAATTTAGCCACCATCGCGTGTTCTCTTTTCCTATCTTAGGTACAAGGAAACCAAAAATTGAGAGAAGATTATAAACTCACTAACTACAACAGCAGGGGAGTGTATGCCAAGTAACGGGACAATGTCTACCCGCAACCAGTTCTCCATAGCTGAACCCATCACTGCACCTGCTACCAGCCCTCCTATGGTAACTAAAGTTGCTTTCCCTGAAAAAAAAAAAAGAAAGAAAAAAAAACAAATAAAACAAGATGCCAACCACTCTAAGGCTATGTTTGGTGCATTAGAATGAACAATACAATAGAATAATGATTTTGTCGGATCATTCATTCCAATGTTTGGTTAGCCAAATGATCACTTTTATTTCATTTAATGGAATGGGAATTGCAACACAAATACTGAGGAATTGTCATTTCATTCCTGTACAAAATCATTCCATTGAACCAAACACTAGAAAAAGTAAACTCTAAAATGACGTCAACATCCCTAGAAGGGCAGATTATTATTATTATTTTTTTAGAGTAACCTCAAATTGATTGCATATGCAGAACAATACAAGAAACTAATCTCAAAAAGCTATAATGGTTTGATTAAGCCTCAATCACCACAAAGAACATTAATAGAAAGCAAAACTGAATGCTCATTATCATATTCATCGTACAGCAACCAAACCTAGATCTATGGCACACTTTGGACAAAATAAAGCTTTCATGGAACTCAATTTTTCTTTTATCACTTGTGGGAAGAAAAACATCGGAGAGAACAAAATCAGTGTCGAACAAAGAAGAAGAAGAAAGGGTTTTCTTACACAGCTCTATGCAACTACCCAACAGCTTCTGTGTCAAAAAGTATGCTCTTTCGCAAACGTTGGAGAGCACATACTGTTCACACAGAACATACAGGCAGGTCTCACACACGAGATTTTCTTTATTCTGTTGAGTTTGGATAACAACCAAAAGAATAACTTATTAAACAAAGAACACTTACGATGGTGTAGAACACCACACACAAAATGCTCACAACCACTCTACACACACAGACTCCTCACTTATCACTCACACACTTGTTTAGAAGATTCACCAATACACACAAGGAACACTCACCTCACAGCATATCAGATTGTACACAAGATTACACACAACGAAAGCAGAGCCGCATGATGCAGAATGTGGAGGGGTGAGAATGGTGGATAGGTAGTGTACAAGGGTCAAAACCTTAATACAAGACCATAGCCTAAAATCTCAATTAATTCGGCTCTGATTAATACGTCAAATGAGCCTCTTATTTATAAGTTTAAAATTCTATCTAAAAAGGAATTTAAAATCTTAAAGAAATAAAATAAAATCTTAATATAATCTAGAATCCTAAACGAAAAGAAAATAAAAATAAAACCTTATTTAGAAGATACCTATAATCTTAAACTAAATAAAATCCTAATTAATAAAATTAAATCAAATAATAAATAATTAAAATAAAATTGTAGATGTTCCTTCGTATTTCGCATCCCCCAATATTTATAGTTGGTTCCACCGACTCAAGAGTCGGTTCTTCTTGTGCTGGAACGCTCGAGAATGTCGGTCGAAAAGAAGGATAGATATAGGAGGGAGAGAGAGAGATAAATGAACTTAGAATATTCCAGTAGGTTTCGGAGAGTAGGTGATGACAATCTCAACACTCTCCCTCAGCACTGCTCTTCTAAGTTAAACCTGATACTTCAAGTTCATCCAACCCAACACCAAATCCAATGTTTTTTTTTTATAGAAAAGATGACATGCATAAGTATCCATTATCACAAAATGAAACTTATCTAGATTTAACACAATCCATTTAAAGATCAAACGATAGCTATCGATTATTGGGAACAATCCTTATCTATCGTTATAATAAATTATAAAAATACCTGAACAAAAGAAAAATTTCTTGATTATAATACAGCAACACTTCAAGGTGATGCTTTGCAATGGCTATGACAATGGAAAACAAAATAGAAAAAGGAAAAATTCATAAAGAGGCATTACTAAGTCATTTCCTTACTTTTGATAAAATTCTAAATAAATTTGCAAAAATCATAAAAGAAAATTTATATGATTTTGCAGGAATATGCAAATTATATTTTATCAAAACTAGAATTATGTAATATTTGTCTCTTTGAAGAATATGTTACAATGCTTAAAAAAAATTATTATCTTATTGTTCCGCCAACCAACAAACATTGGCTCAATTAATTTTTGCACAAACTCCGAAATCCATGGGATGAGTTATATTTTAAAAATTATTCTAATTTGATCAAAAATTAGGAAAAGAAGAAGACGATAATGTAGGCTTTCGAATTAATTTTGTTCTAAGACTGATAAGCAATCAGTGTTCAGAAATAAAAGTAAATAAACAGGTCAAAAATCAAATAACCTCCTCTAAATATGGATAGCAATGTTGTGATAAGATTCTAAAGAGAATTGAAAAATTGGGCGTCCTTTTCACAACCCAGGAAAAGATTCCATAAGAAGAAGTTTAAGTAGAAACCATGGCAGAAGAATAAGACTGTTTCAAAAAAGAAAAAGAAAGCTTTTAGTTTTTCAAAAAAGAAAACTTGAAAATGCCATATATGTAATGAGAAAAGACACTATGCACCGAAATGTCCTACAAAAGGAAAAAGTGCAAAGAAAATGATTAAAGTTCTTGAAAAACAAGACCTAGAAATCTTCTTTGGGGAAAATATTTCCAATGAAGAATCATTTCTTTATGAAATAGAAAGCAAAGATGAAAATTCTGATGAAGAATTGAATGAACTAATTATTATAATGCAACACCAAGAACAACAAATGGGAACTATAGACCAAGAACAAGAACAAGTGGGAACTATAGAACAAAGTCCCCTAAGCTAGTTAGCCACCTTACGTCTTGGTGATATAATTGGCGAAGAAATAACTTTCGCCGATAAAAGAACTCGAAAAATTTGAGAAACTGCAAGAAGTCAAAAAAAGATGAAATTTATAAATTCTCGAAGTTTTCATTTTTCTCAGCCAGAGTTTTTGAACAATATAGTAGAAACACCACTGCAAAGTTATCTGGCGAAGGGAGAGTAATATTACTCTTTTCGACAGAGTAAAAGTTGCACGATGAAAAAAGAAATATCCTGAAATGCAATATATTCATTTTAGATTAATTCAAGTACGGATTAATGCTCTATTCAGTTTACTATCTGTTAGTTAGCTTTTTGATTCTAGTTTTGATATTTTATTTTCTTTCTCTGGTTGTGTTATTCAGGATTGAACGTCCCAGAAGCAGGTTGAGGCCAGGCGTCAGACTGGTGATTTGTATGTGTTGAAAAGTTTGCATATTCCTTTGAACTCTTCCCCTGCGACTCTTTCTTCTTTTTGTTTAGATGAACATTCTTCTCTTTTTTATCTCTGACATTCTAGATTAGGCCATTTGTCTAGTGAGTGCTTAAAACAGTTAGCTTAGTTTGGTTGTTTGGGTAATGTGTCGGCTAGTGATATTTCTGAGTGAAGTGGTTGTAAACTTGCAAAAATGTCAGCAATCCCTTTTTCTAAAAGCACTTCTCGTTCTACATTTCCTTTCTTTCTTGTTCACACTGATGTATGGGGTCATTCTTTTATTGCAATAAAAGGTGGTTCAGTGTATTATGTTTTCTTCATTGATGATTATAGTCGTTTTTGTTGGGTCTATGTTATGTCTCACAATTTTTTTTTTCTTCATATTTATCGTAATTTTCTCTATCGTTCACATTCAGTTTTCCACCACTATAAAAACTCTTTGTTCTAATTTGGGTGGGGAGTATTTTGTAACCGAATTCACTGACTTCTTAGCTACCTCTGGCACTATTCACCAATCTTCATGTTCTGATACTTCCGCTCAAATTGATTGAGCTGAAAGAAAACATCGGCACATTCTTGATACATCTCGTTCCCTTCTTCTTTCTTCCTTTGTCCCTGTCAGTTTCTAGTGAGAAGCCGTCCTTACTGCAGTATATCTTGTTAACTGCATGCCCACACCTCTTCTCTCTGGGATCTCTCCTTATGAAAAATTGTTTTGGTCATACTCCTAAGTACTCGTTATTATGTGTATTTAGTTGTGTTTATTTTATCCTTCTTCTAAAAAAGGAACGCAGTAAACTTAGTGCCCACTCAGCTCTTTGTGTCTTCTTAGGATATGATATTCATCAAAAGGGGTATCGATGTCATGATCTTGCATCCAAACGACTTTATATCTCTTGTCATGTTGTGTTTCTTGAGCGGCTCTCCTACTTTACTCTACCGTCCAAATATGCTTATGTTCTCAAAAAGGATTTAATTCATATTGATCATTTCCCAACTGATGTTTCTGTTGAAGAGTTTACTCATACCATTAATGTTTCTGACCTTCCTTCTCTGTTTCCACCTTTAGCTGTTTCATCTCTCTTGTTGGTTTATTCTCGCTGGCATCCTCCTCCTCCTCCTCAACACGTATCACCCAGCTCCAACACAGTTCCCATTGTCTCTATGAATCCTGATCCACCTGAACAACGCTATCCTTTGCGTGCTCGTACTCCACCGGTAAGATTCGGTTTCTCTAACACTTGTTTATCATCTTCTTATCGTGCCTTTTAATCTAATATTCATGCCTATTTTGAATCTCAGTTCTAAAAGAAGCTTGCACTTATCCAAATTGGATTAATGCCATGCACGATGAATTAACTGCTCTTCAGAAGACTGGTACTTGGGATTTGGTTTATCTGCCTGCAGGTAAAAATCTCATTAGATGCAAGTGGGTTTATAAGGTTAAAACTCATTATGATGGCTCTTTGGAACGCTATAAGACCAGATTACTTGTCAAGGGTTTTTCTCAGAAGTATGGGATTGATTATGAGAAAACTTTTGCACTTGCACTTAAGATAACCACAATTCGTACTCTGTTTTTTGTTGCTGCAAGCCGTCAATGGCCTCTTTTTCAACTTGATGTCAAGAATGCTTTTCTTAATGGTCATCTTAATGAGGAAGTCTATATGCGTCCTTCTCCAGGCCTCCCTCATCATCCCGGTTCTATTTGTCGTCTAAGTCTTTGACGTGCCCTTTATGGTTTAAAGCAGTCACCTCGTGCCTGGCATGAACGTTTTCAATCTACTATTACTCAGATTGATTTCACTCCTAGTTCTCATAATTTTACCCTTTTTCTCCGCTACACTTTTATTGGGCTGGTTATTTTGTTGTTACATGAGGATGACATTATTATTACGGGTTCTGATTCTGTCGCTATATCTGAAGTGAAACATCTGTTTCGTGACTTTGAGATGAAAGATTTGGGTTATTTGGGCTACTTTCTTGGTATCGAAGTTGTTTCTTCCCCAAAAAGCTATCTTTTATCTCAAACCAACTATGCAAACAATCTTACTGGGCTGGTTATTTTGTTGTTATATGAGGATGACATTATTATTACGGGTTTTGATTCTACTGCTATCTCTGAAGTGAAACATCTGTTTGGTGACTTTGAGATGAAAGATTTGGGTTCTTTGCGCTACTTTCTTGGTATCAAAGTTGTTTCTTCCCCAGAGAGCTATTTCTTATCTCAAACCAAATATGCAAATGAGGTAATCCATTATGCGCATCTCACTGATGATAAGATTGTGGATACTCCTATTGAGTTGCATACTAAGCTCTCTCATTATGATATTTTCAATCAGTAAAAAAACTTCATTATAAACAATAGCAACTGCAACATACTAATTGACCTTGCCCCTTCACATGTTCGCATCTTCCTGCAACATACTAATTGACCTTGCCCTTTCACATGTTTGCATCTTCCATCTAGAACCCATTAAAATCTTCTTTAAAAATAGCAACAAGTTAACTTTACCAAAATGCACTCTCCACATAACTTCTATCATACTTATTTGGGGAATTTGATGCAGGTGTTCTCCAACATATAAAAAGAAAAAATTAGATTGATTGATTTCACTTAATGGCTATCCATTTACCAAATTTGATCTTTGTAGGGAAAGCATTTTCACTCCGTGTGCAGCAGCACCAGCATCAAATTGATGCAGTGCTCCACCTCCACAATTAGATAAAAATGAAACGTACAAGTGATATGTAAAGTATTACCATCACATGAATCGCCCAACGTAGCTCCCCCCCCCACAAGCCACAGGCCAGGATCCCAACAGATTTTATTTGGGTAGGGTCAAGGAAGGGGCTCAGTATGGCCCAGGTGGCTGTCAAGGGTTGGCTGACATTGCGTCACAAGCCTAGGCCTATGTAGACATTCTCGTGATGATGAAAAAACAAATAACATACGGCATGGGATTTTACTGTTTTGAATCATAACAGGAAACAATCCAATTGTACGTGCATGATAAAGAATAAACTACAATAAGCAATGCCAGAGCTCAATTGTACGTGCATGATAAAGAATAAACTACAATAAGCACTACAATAAGCAATGCCAGAGCTCAATTGTACGTGCATGATAAAGAATAAACTACAATAAGCAATGCCAGAGCTCGTGTATACAGCAGTACCACCTAAAAACAACAATGTAAGTTGAATGATGAAGGCTTATTTTAGGTCTAGAAAATCCAATACCAGGGGGAAAATAAAGTAGAAAACATAAAAAAGCTTATTTTAGGTCTAGAAAATCCAATACCAGGGGGGGGGGAAATAAAGTCGAAAACAGAAAAAAGCAACCACAAAACGGCAAAACAACTAAAGACAATCTTAATATACTTTCAAAAATGAAGCCAACTAGATAGAAAGACTTCTCACCTAACTTGACATTCTTTTTGGTCATGAAGTATAAGGACGCTCCAAAACTAGTGGCCAAGATCAGCCCAGGAGCATCAGCCGCAGAATACGGTGCCATGGAAGATGTAGAGGCTCCATTGACGTAGATTTAGGCCATTAAAGATCCATAAACACCTGCCTGTATCCCCAAGTCGCCGCTAGATGGTGTTTCAAATGAAATGGGTGAATCCTTAACACTCGTCTGCATCCACTGAGGCATTGATCCCATCCCAGAAGGATTTACATGTTTAACATCAGCGTAACGAATGCTGCTATCTACAACTTTTCCAGCTTGGCGCTGTGAAAAGCTTTGCATAAGCAGCATATCATATGCAGCCTCCCCCTGAAAACATTTAATCATATCAAATATATGGCACAAAAATAGAAGTTACAAGAAATTCTATGCATGTCGCACCCTTCTGATAATCCAAAGATGCATGTGATATTTGGTAAGAATGGAAAGCTTGGAGTTGGAGCCCACAGCTAGTTAAATGCCAAACAGAAGTTCAAAACAGAACCTTCACTAAAATTGTCTGAATGAGACTAAAGAAGCACATGTCTTCCAAACAGATTAACATATAATCAGATGGTTAGTAGATGTGGGGTCACAATCCCTGCATAATGTTTAATGTGCACTGTACGTCACTGACTGGTTTTAAGTAGCATGTTCCTTTTGATTATGTTACTTTTCCACCAAGTTGATAATCTCAAGGTAAAGATGACAAAATTTTGATAATCCTAGCGGTGTAACTTTTTTGTTTTTTTTTGCTTGTTTTTGATAATTAAACAAGAAACTATATTGGAGGGGTATAAAGGGCATGCCGCCGTATACACAGGGAGAAGACAAAAACTCACTCAAAGGAAGGAAAGCAAAAAACCTCTGACACATCACCCTACCAAAAGCGAATCTATAAAACAACTGATTCTTGAATAGAAAGAAGGCCTCTTTGAAAAAGGCAACTATATAAAATGTTTAAAAGGACTCCCTTTAATCTAAAGATTCTATACAAAGGAGTCCCAACCCCATCAAACAATCTCCTATTACATTCTCACCATAACAACCACATCAACCAAAGGAGCATCATCTGCCAAGCCTTCCTTTAGTTGCAGGATCCTTCTATTAGGGGTGATAAATCAACTTCCGAACCTCGCTCTTGCGGCCAAAATAAGAATCTTGTAAGAATCTCGCTCCCATCAAGAAAAAAGCCTTGCTCCCAACTAGAATGGAATCTCTCAAACATGTAAATCCCAAAAACATAAAAGAAAAGCTACGAAGTAAAAAAAAAATCTATAGCATCCATAAGATTATAGAATAAAATCAACTCAAATATATTATAGTACTTTATGTTTACATAATTCTACAATATGTATTCATATTTTAACTTATGTATTATAATTAAGTAAAAATATATCTTAAAATATATAAACACTCCTATAGGCACTCCCATCCGTAATCTCTTCTATATGCCCTCACTCCCCTACTCCTAATCTCGCCCTTGCTCCCGCTTTGTGCAACTTAGAGCCTTTCTTCGACTATTAGGCATCCTTGCCCCTTTTCAACGGAACAAAACTTCTCCCATCTCTTTCTCAAAAACCCAAATTATACCAAAAAAAACTCGAGCAAACCCCCACAACTCCCTAGTAATGAAATTTTTGACGGAATCAATTCAATAGAAACTAAAGACGTAAACTACTATTCAGTAGTGGAGCAACCTTAAGAAAGGTCCGGATAGAATCAATGGACACACATTGATTGTCACATCAATTATCAAAAAATAAAAAATAGATGTACAAAGTTTGCCTCCACGGACCACCACCATATATAAAAACTTGTAAAACAAAATTAAAATATCTGAATAGAAGTTAATGTTATCTCCTCATGCTTACTGAGAGTTGCATATGACAATTAAGGGTTTACACATTGCAGCACAACTTAAGACGCTTAAATGCACTAAGGCTCGGTGCTTTATGGCTTGTCACGTGCACGAGACCTCGTGCCAGGCTTCTTGCAAGGTCTAAGATGTGGCTCATACACTAATCAAAGTGTTGGGGATTGATCACGATGAACAATCCAACCCACGAGCCACACGAAGTATGCACAAGCCACTAAAAAATAGAAAACGAACAAAAAAACAGTCACAAGAATGCAACACACAGATTTATGTGGTTTGACAAGTTGTGCCTACGACCACGAGCTCGCACTTTTCACTAAAATTTTTGTGAGAATACAAGAATGATGTTTTAGGACAAAATAGTAAGAGACACTAGATCTAACACATAAAACACCCGCAACCCTAGCAACTTTAAAAACGCAATCCCAATACAAACCGCTCAATCGGTCATCGATCTCAATCAGTCATCGATTCCAATTGATCTGTCTTTGCCTGCTTGCAATATTGTTGCAAACCGATCGATCCGTCTGGCAATCCTGATCATTGTGTAATTGCCATATAAAAGATAGAGTCAAAAAATAGAACAAGAATGAACTGATGCAAGACATGAAGACTTTACGTGGTTCAACCACCAATTGGGTTACATGAACATGAATGCTTCCCAACATGCACAATAAACAGAAAGAAAGTTCAAAGAATCCCAATCCCTTTTTGGCTGGAGAATCGGTGAACCACTTCTTGTTGCATTATCCGATGGCCTGGCCTTTTGGAGTCTGGCTCTTTCTATTTTTAGAGTTTCTTGGATGGTGCCTACATCGGTGAAGGAATTGTTTTTTTCTTGGCAAAGCAGTTGTCTGAGGAGGGGAAAGAAAATGGCTGGAACGTGGTGCTTCTTTGCATCATATGGAGCATTTGGAGAGAGAGAGAGAGAGAGAAAATGTAGATCTTTTGTGGGTCTTGAACGCTCTTTTCATGTTTCCGATGGTTTTCCCCCATTCCGCCCCAATAAAATAGGGGATGGGGATGAGATCTCATCCCCATCCCTGCACCCTATTGTCATTCCAAGACAAAGGATCTTAAGCCCCATTGAACAACCAGTAAACTCAAAATTGGCGCAAAATCACGCCTTTATGACTACACCTTACCTGCGTAATTGTCATGAAATTCAAAACCCTCGAGAGAAATAAACAAGTGGGAGCGGTGAATAACGTACCTGTGCAATAGTATCTTGGTTATCCTTACAAGTGGCAAGAATCGAATTCTTGGCTCGAAGAATATCATCAAACGAGGATCCTTCTGAAAGACCCAGCAGTTTCAGAGCATTCTCCACGGACATCTCGAACGGGGCCGAGTCGTCGGCTCGGGAGCCAGCGAGGAGTGCCGTCGGCAATTTGCGGCGGGAGGGGGCGGAGACCGTCCTCCACCACCACCGCCGGCTGTTCTTGATCGTCGTCATCTTCCCAATTTGACCCATCTCCGGCCGGACGGGATGGATTACACCGGGAGGATTGCGAGAAAAGATGGCGCGGTTGGGCCGCACCGGGAGAGTGGTCGCCATTCGTGGAACTGTTGTGTTGCGAGAAGATGAAATGTGAGGTCGGTTTGGTTTTCTGTGTCTCTGTTTTGTGGAATGAAAAATAAGAAACTTGTTCGTGAATTGACGAAGCTGATGAGTATTGAGTATCGTAGAAGGGAGGAGCTGGGTTGAGTGTTCTACTTCTACTTCTACGTCCCGACGGCTTCAGCTGGTTTTCTGTAACCACTAAATTTTATAAGTATAAATGGACTCACTTTTAAAATATAAAACTTTAACTTCTACTTTTATGCTTTTTAAGATTTAGTATTTAATCCATCCAAAAAAAAAAAAGATTTAGCATTTAAGATGCTGACACATTTTTGTATTTTTATAAAAAAAATTTAATATTTATTAAATGGACTCACTTTTAAAATATAAAATTTTAAGTTTTATTTTTTATTTTTAAATTGTAGTGATATTAAAACAGTTTTTTTTTGTTTTTGTAAAAAAAATTAACTTTTAAAATTAAATGTATTATAATAATTTTAGATAAAAAAAAACTAAAAGAAATTAAAAAAATAATTAGAGTAAAATGATTATAGTAATTCTAGAAAAGATTGACTTTCTAAAAAATAATTATTTTTTCTAAAAAAAATGTATTCACATTTTAAAAATATTAATTTTTTTAGAATAAAATAATTATAATATTTTTAATTTTAAAACGTCTATTCTTCTCATAAAAAAAAATTATACTAATATTTTAAATACTATAATTCAAAAATAAAAAGTAAAAATATTTTAAATATTTTAATAAAAAATTATTTAAAAAATTAGTCTATAGAAACGTAATTTTTTTAATTTTCTTTTCAGGAAAAAAATTTATATCCATTAAACGCAAAACTTTTTAACCATCACAAACAAACAGACACATGTGGATAAATAATTTCTGGACGGCAGAACGCGCTTCAATAGCAGTTGGGAATAGGTTTTAAGACTCCAAATGGATAGATAGATAATAGAAAGCGCAAAAAATGCTGGGTTGTTGGAGGGTTACCCCTACCTTGTCAAGCGAGTATAGAAGTGGGTTTTCTTGCAGAGCAGAGGATGCACAAATCCATTCAAATGGGTTGCAGTTGCAGAACAAGAAGAAGGTGTTGGTCGTTGGCTCTGGCTGGGCTGGCCTTGGCGCCGCTCACCACCTCTGTAAACAGGTCCTCTCTCTCTCTCTCTCTCTCTCTCATCTTACCCAAGAATCGGAAAAAGATCGAGAACAGAACAAGAACAAATATACGAAATATAAAATTTATGTAGTTCGCCTAATTAAGACTACGTTTTACGTTTACGGCTGCTGTAATTATTTCACTACTAGCGTTCGATGCGCGTGCAATTTATAATTTATTATAAATAATGTTACATAAAAAGATAAGCAAATCAAATGTAATATTTTAGATTAAAGTTGTAAAAGCATTAAGAAATAGAGAATGTAGAGTTTTTTTTTAAAAAGAAATTATAAGTAATTACGTAAATCGATTTTATTTATGCCAAATAGAATGTTAACTTTAATTATGTATACAAATTAACTAAAAGATAATACATCAACATATTACAAAAATAAAAAGGAAGGAAGGGAAGAAGTTGCAGAACCATGGGTTCTGGAAATTAGACAGACTGAAATTGAGAAGGGACGGAAGTTATGTTTTATATGAGTTTTTTATTGTTAATTTTTTGCCCTTGCAGTTAATGGGTAGGAAATTATAGAGAATGAAAATATCAGTTTTTTTTAGACAATTCTAGAATGGTAAAAAGTGTTTTGGCTATAGATTATGAGAAATAAAAGTTACATTGAAATTTTCATATGGTACAATATATATAGTTAAAGTTATGATTTTTTGGAAATACTACCTCAGAATAGCCCCAAACCCCCACTTTTGGGCAAGAGGGCGCTGCTCGCTTGCAAACCCCTGCCAACTTTCCACGGAATTGAATCTAAGAATGTGTACAATATTAATCACGCTCCACACAACTTAACAACCGGTCTATGTAGTGTGTGTTTGTATATATGCATACACCCATAGATGCCCCAAATTCAACTTTGGATGGCAATAGATGTGATTATGGTATCTGATTTCAGGGCTTTGATGTGACTGTCCTTGAAGGTGGTTATGATTCTAGACCAAATAGATTGGCTAGTAGTCCCGATGATTTTGGAATCAGAGGTAATCAAACGCGTTATATGCTTCACTTCTTGAAACCAAGTGGAATTGTTGCTTTTCTTAAGGAATTGTTGCTTAGGTGCCTATTTGATTAAAAAAATGATGGAAAGTGAAAATGGTACAAAGTGAAGTGAAAGAAAGGAAAAAAGAAAAGAGAATTTATTTTCCTGCATCCATTTGATTAGGATAAAATTTTTGTAAGAAAGTGATAGATTTTTTTTTTTTTTTGAGTTTGATGGGGCTGGAAAAACTTCAATATGCCCAGATTCACTAAAAATCAGGCCGTAGACAGTTCTAACCGTTATTCCTTGCAATCATAAGTAGATGTTACAAGAGGATGATGTTGGTGGTGTCTTCTTTCGTATGGAAATTTCGAAGTGGTAGAGAAGTTGTACAGAAATAAGTCTCATTTTGGAAATTTATAGATGGTTCTTTTGTTTTAAAGAGAAAGGCCTCAAATTTAGCCACGTCTATGTTTGTATATCATTACCCCTTTTTTTCGTTTAATATTTTTTGCTCAAGGTTAGTTGTGGAAGTAAAATTTTGAATTTATAAGGTTGGCTGAGGCTATTTCCAGAGCAGTTCATTGAATACTTGACAATAATGCTTTAGCAATGTCACTTCCCCTTATGCCGTTCCTTCATAAGTTAGTTACATAAATCAAATTACTTTTTATCTCCTATCATTGGAATTTTGATCTCTAATTCTACTTCGTCTTTAGGTTTCTGGTATCCCTATCGAAATATTTTTAACCTTGTCAAAGAGCTTGGCATTAAGCCATTCACGAACTGGATTAAATCTGCACAATATTCAGGACAAGGATTGGAGGTAATTTTTACCTGTTTGCTTTTTAATACACCAACTGCATTCTGAAATAGGGTAAGGGTTATATCCTTGCCCTCATTGTCTTGCTGGATGAGTTGCATTATGAAGATGAGTTCACACTTTTCCTGGCTTTTGTTTCCGTAACTTTTGGGCCAATTACGTAGTAAGAGAAGTTTTCAAGATTTTTTTAAAAAAATAGCACTTCTTAGTGTTTCATATTGCTTGAAGTGATGCTGCTTCTTGACAGAAACTTCATTCTCCAGGTTGAATTTCCAATATTCCAAGATTTACCCCAATTGCCAACTCCATTAGGGACTTTATTCTACACAGAGGTATGCCTTGAAATGCATCTTCATATGATGTGTGTAATAAATTGTGCAATTCATAAGAGAAATGGAAGTAGCCATCTGATAGATAATTACACGCTTTGATAAATGTTTTGCAGTTCATCCGACTCCCTCTGGTAGATCGATTGACATTGCTTCCATTAATGGCTGCAGGTGTTCTCTCCTGTTATTTTTTTAATAAATAATCAACTATGATAGTCGAGGAGTTATATATATATGAATGAAAAGCATATGTGTGCTCTGTTTGCAGTGGTGGACTTTGACAACACTGACGCATCCTGGAGAAAATATGATTCAAGTAAGGATAATTTGAGTTGGGTAGATGTAGTTATTTGTGAACTTTCTGGTTTATATGAATTATAGTAATTTCAAACCATTGAATTCGAAAATAAATTGTTCGAGGTCAACTAAAAAGATTTTCACTTGGTAGTTACTGCAAGGGAGCTTTTCAGACAATTTGGCTGCTCGGAGAGGATTTATCAGAATGTTTTTAATCCGTTGCTTCAAGTGGCATTGTTTGCACCAGCAGAGCGATGTAGTGCAGCTGCCACTCTGGGAATGCTATACTATTTCATTCTTGCTCACCAGGTTTGAGTGCATTAGTCATTCTCCTGCAATCAACTGGATAATTAGAAATTGTTTGAATATAGTTCTCTTTTGTAATGGACAGAGGAAAATGGCTATGTGAATCCTGAACTAGAGATACAGCCAATGATCTCTGGCACCTCATCAAAGAAAAAGAAAATCCATTTTCTTTTATATAAGCCAGGGAAAATCCTGATTCTTATGTCTTTAGCTATTATCTATACCAAAGGCAGTTTTATGTTTATTTAATTATGAACATCCATCAATTTTTTTATTAAGAAGTTTTTAGAGTTGCAAACTGATAATAATGATAATTACAAGCTTACCAACTTACCAAAAAATAATGATAATATATTAATAATTACTGCATGTTTACCAACTCAACGCAGCTCAAGGACAAGCCTGGTCTCAACTAATTGGTTTCCATGAATGACATGAGCACATGCAACATCACTCATTAACTGGGATAAAGAGAATGGACTAAACCACTAACAGTTTGTCTCAATACCACGTGCCCTCATTAAGGCTATTTGGAATGATATATTCTGGTAGATTCTTAAATCCATGGACTTCTTGGCATAATTTGTATTGAACTTGTGAAAGTTGAGTGATTTGTACTAACCTATACCTTATGTATTCCCTCATTTCTCTTGTTAGTTGGTTTTTTCTACAGAAATTTATAGATTTCATTTTTATGGATGGCAACAGAAAGATTTTGATTTGGTATGGTGTCATGGGACAGTTAAGGAAAAGATTTTTAAGCCATGGATGGACTCCATGAGGAACCAAGGTTGTAAATTTCTGGAGGGAAGAAGAGTAACGGATTTCTTATTGAATGAAGAATCTGGGTGCATTTCTGGAGTGATATGTGGGAAAGAGAGTTTAAAAGCTGATGCAGTAATTTTGGCTGTTGGAATCTCCAGTCTGCAAGAAATAATTCAGAACAGGTCTGTTGTTTTGTATTTTCACCTCTATGAATCCACTTTTGGTCCATCAGTTTGTGCAAGTGTTTTGAGTTGGAATGCTTGCTCTATATCGTCCAGTGTCAATCATATGTCCGATAGTCCGTAGAGAACATTAGTCTTCAAACTTCTATAATATATTTATGATACCTTTCATCCCATATCGGTGGGATATAGAAAATAAGTATGGTATATAACGAAACATCTAGACTACTACTAATAACAACTCGGGCTTAAGATTATGGGTCGTGTTATTCAGCTCTTTATTCAAATTATTAGGGTAGTCCAGTTGGGTCGATACAATATTCCCCAAACAACATATAAGAGATTTAGTTCTGCTTTATTCTTTCGCTCTTCTTTTAACTGGGATTGTGTTCTGTAGTGCAGCATTATGTACAAGGGAGGAGTTTCTGAAAGTTCTGAATTTGGCTGCCATTGATCTACTCACTGTTAAGCTACAGCTTGATAGAAAGGTGTGCGCCGTGGTAGCATTTATTTTTACCTATTTGCTGTAAAGAATTATTGTTATTCTTTTTTGTGTCTAGCAAAAGCATTTGTGTTCAGTGTCTCCTGAACCAAATTGGTTGCTGCAACTGTAAAGGGGCCAATTCCATGTTCACTGGCTGAGCTGCCTGCCCTGTGATAGGATTACATGACGCTTGTGAACTAAGAAACGGAATGGAAAAAAGTTTGAATGAATAAAGAGGAAATGAATATATAATTATTTTCCCCTTATTGTTTGACTACATATTTGTTTGAAGCAATTCGGAAGAAACTTGTGGTTGGACCCCACCGGGATCTTGGGCCGATTCCCAAATTACATGTCTAAACATCCTTTATGTCAGGTTTTGAAAGAGTTGACGTTTGTGAAGGTGATTCTAAATGCACTCTTTTTTTGGGACACCCACATTATGCATTGAGATACTTGTAGAAACTTGGACTATTCAGACTATATGAAATTATATCGATACTTCTACATATTATTGGTAACGTAGGAGGCCTCTCTATTTGTTACCAAGCCATTTGTGCCTATTACTTGCTCTATGGAAGAGGTTTTTGGGCCAGAATCTTACTAAATCGAGGGAACATCATTGTCCACTTTTAGATTTCTCAAGGAGTTCCTTTGCCTAGCGCCGGGTTGTGGAGCACAAATCTAAAAGGACAAAATGAATGGGTCCCTTGCCATGTTGCCTCACATTTCTTAACCACATATTTAGTATGGAATGTATGACTTGTTCGGGTCATGTGATCTCTCTTTGTTCTTCGCCTGTGAGCATCTACTTCATCAATAGGGTTATCGATTGCCCTGCAATTATCCCATGTCTGTCAAACTAGCACCCTTGCCATCTTCTAGTTGTTGAGAAAGCTCGAACTTGAGTTTCGTTTCCTTTGTGGTTGTAGTACTCTGCATATTTTTAAAAACATAGCTGATTTATCATATGAACTTGGCACAAAACCAGGTTAACATTCCAAATGCTAGCAACGCCTGCTCTGGATTGGACTATTTAAATGGTTGGACTTTCTTTGACCTGAACACGATTCATGATGAGCATAAAGATGATCCAGTCACAGTCGTTCTTGCTGACTTTGTGAGTATGTGTCTGTTTTTCCCTGCGAGAAACAGGATATTTAAGTAAAATAATTTTTTCTTTATGTTCTGCGTTGTAATGTCCGTTTGTTTTATTATATTTTTGTTAGTATAGTTTCATGCCAACCAGTTGTTGCCTATGAAAGATGACGACATAGCTGCAAATGCAGTGTCTTACCTTTCGAAGTGCATTAAGGACTTTGAGGATGCGACAGTCATTGACAAAGAAATTGGAAGATTTCCAAAATCTTTGACTCATTTTTTTCCGGGTGACTTTTTGAATTCCTTCTTTTGCTAATCAATTTTTTCCAATTCTTTCGACAAAAATATGCATGTATGTAGTGATATGCTAGGAAGTATGGACATGCCAAAATAAGTGTCTTAGCCGTGTCAGACAGGACATGTTGGGTCGGACACAAAGACCGTGGCGTGTCCAGCACGTGGAGTGTCCCAATTTTTATTATCTTTTTTTTTTTTTTCCTGCAGGACACGACTGAATTTTAAAAAGATTTTATAGGGGGGTCTAATAATAAAACATGCTGGCTGATACTGAAAAACAAATAAAGCCCGAAATATACCACTCATCGTGCAAGCACTAAACATACCAATCGTTGTCCAAGTCCTAAACATGTAAACATATAAATAAAAAATATACATTTTTATTGTATCCCTGCTTGTCTGTCTTGATTTTTTTGAAATTCTCATGTCCTATGTCCGTGTCTATGACTGTGTTGGTGTCTGTGTCCGTGTCTACGACTGTGTCGGTGTTTGTGTCCATGAATAGGGCACACCGTAATCGGACCATAATTCTAACACCCCACTAGGTTTTGTTTAGAAACACGGAAATTTCATTTTTTGATTTTCATTAATTCTTTATATGAAATACAGAATTCTCATGTGAAGTGGAAGTCAAGTTTTTGAGGCACACTGCATCAATAATATTTGTGCAATTAGATGAAAGAACCATGCTTTACCATGTTCCTGCAATTTTTTTAAAAAAATATAGTGGATATATATTGTTGCTTTCTCAGATTTCTTTTATTTTACTTCTTCTGAAGGTTCATACAAGTATATGATGCGTGGATCTACTTCTTTTCCAAACTTGTTCATGGCTGGAGACTGGATAATAACCCGACATGGCTCGTGGTCACAGGTTTAAAACTTGAACCCCTCGAACTCTTCTTTCAAAACTTTTCTTTTGGGAACTCTTTTTGGGATCGATATAGTTGATATTGTCTCTTGAGCACGTGCACCTTGGTTCTTTTCTTACAGGAGAAATCATTTGTGACAGGACTTGAAGCTGCAAATGGGGTGGTGGACTATCTGGAAGAAGGAGCTTTTGCTAAAATCATACCAGTAGAGGAGGATGAGCCTCACATTCAAGCACTGCGCAGTGTCAACAGAAACTTTAATGAGGTAATATCCCAACTTCCATGGTCAAACTATTTCATTCGGTGAAACTACTTCCCGACTGGATCTGCCTGAAGTTACTGTCAAGACTCGTGGAATTATTAGTTTGGAAAGCAACTATTTTGATGAATTTGCATTACTTGAAATGCGGAAGGTATTTTCTGCTCTTTTCTTGGGAAATGACAACCCAATAGAAGGAAAAAAGAAAAGAAAAAAACAATACCACCTCTTGTCAATTTGAGGTTAGAATCTGCAGGGACTACCTGCAATTTACACATGTACTGCAATTTGTATATACCCTCTTCACTGAATATGGGAGGCTTGTGGTGATGTTAGAAAGGGCTATAAAACGAATTAAGATACTCAATTTCGATTGGTGTTTATTTTGTGGAAAGTTGTTTAATGTCTAGTCTGGAATTACTTAACAATTTTGCATTGCAGGCAGTAACAACCCTGGCATAGGGCATACAGTAGTTACGAGATGCCACGGTTTCATTGTATTTGTCTATGTCGTAGGCGCAAAATAAGTTATTATTTAAAGTTCTTGGAGCAATGTTTTATACCATTCATTTAGGGATGTAATTTTGGCTCGTGGCTCGTGGGCTTGCCCCGGACCCGTACAATAGCGACCCGGCCTAGGCTTGCCCCTAGCCCAAGCCTGCCTGAACCCAATGATGTATGGGATGGGCCTTCCCCATGGAGCCTGTTGAGCCGAGCCAGAGGCCCTACCCAATGTTGCCCGTGTTCTAACCGCATGGCTCGAAAAAAAATAGCCCGCCCCAAACTCCTCCCAACGGTCATTTTTCCTTCGAATCGGCCCGAGGCCCGCAACCCCGTGCCTGCAATGCCTAGTCCAACGGATAGAATTCAAATTTCAACGGCCGAGATCAAACAAACCTTGATCAAAGGGTTGGGATTTAGTAGCCGTTGGTGGCTCACGGCCTAGCCCGGCCAGACCTGCGGCCTCAATGGTCACAATTTAAAAAAAAAAAAAACTCAAGATTTTACCTATAAAGGCCCATTTATATTTCAATTTTCCCTTTACTTCAAATCTCCAACTCTCTAAGCTCTCTCAACTCTCAATTCTTATATTAGTCTCAAGTTCTTTGCTTTTTAATTATAGTTCTATTCCAAATATTGAAGAATCAAAATCAAAATTAAAGTTCAAAAAGATTAAGATCAAGATTGAATATCAAAATTCTTACAAGATTGAGAAATAAATATGTCGTCGGTTGTATTTAATTTGTGCAATTTACTTTTTACATTATTGATATGCTCTTCTTGGTTCTTAATAATATTTGCTTTTAATATTTCTTAGGTGTTGTTATAAAAAAATATTCATTTTAAAAATTCTACTATTTTATTTTATTTCCTACTACGAAGTAAATTATATTCTACTTAATTTTTCAATTATATTATTTTTCTATGAATCCTAATCATCTTAACTATATTAGTGTGGGTGATTACATTTATCTACTTACTAGTAGCTCTAATCCTACTCTTCTTACTCTATATAGTGTTTTCAAATCATTATCTCTATTCCCTTACTATTGATGTAAGTGCATCTGCATCAGTATTTGGTACTAAAAAGCCTTCAATGTATGTAGTTTTTTTAAAAGAATTATAAGAAAATAAAAATAATGACACCGTAGTTATTAAAGTTAAATATAAATTTTATAATAAATTACTTAGTGGTAACACAATAAGTGGTACTAGTCATTTACGTAGACACGTTGATATACGCATTAGAAATAGATGACCTAATTTTAACTAATTATATAGTAAAACGTAAACATCTCTTTACAATGAGTGAAGAATTCGAATTTGCCGAATTAGTACAAGGGATATTTACGCCTCAATTCCTATGCTTTTCTAAATACTACTAGAAATAAAGTTTGATAAAAATATATATATGAAAAAAAAACCAAATTAGGAAATGTAATAAAAATACAAAAGGTAAAATTTGTTTAACTTCTAATTTATGGACAGCACGACAAGGTGTAGAATATTAATATATTGCTGCCCATTTTATAGATAATGATTGAGATTTAAATAAAAAATTTGTATCATTTAAACCTATAGAATCTTCTTACACCGATCACACTTTAGGTATTAAAATTAGAGCACAAATATGTTAGTGAGGCATCAATATATAATAAAATATTTTCTGTTACTTTAGATAATGTTTCTTATTATAATGAATGTGATAAATATTTAAAATGTAATTTACAACTTCTTAAATATGGCAAATTATTTCATGTTTATTATTACGCACATGTATTAAATGTAATTATTAAAGAAGGGTTTTAACGAAAATAACCCTTTAGCATAATTAATAGTAGTTCTAAAATAGTAGATATTAATAGAAAAATGTTTATTGAAGAATATTTAAAAGTTAACAATTATCGTACGATGTAAAAATTAGATGAAATGTTGTATATAATAGGTTATAAGTAGCAATAAACCAAATAAAAAATAATTGATTTGTTTTTTGAAACGCAATATTTATCCACCAACTAATCAAGATTAGGGTAATGTAAATTTATACAATTCTCTCTAATTTTTTCTTTTGAAGAGCCTACACTATCCTAATCTAAAGTTAACGAGGATCACCTCAACCACCAGCTATGGGGTTTGAACTCTAACCTCCACGAAAAAAATTCAAGAAGATGCCACTAAAATACAAAAGCCTTAGTGCAACTTTTTGTTGAGTATTTACAAAATGATAGGTATCGTGATACCATTAATAACATGAAATTTAAATTTGATAAATATTGTGGTATATTATTGCGTATTTTAGAATAACTATAATATTAGATTATGTGTAAAGATAATGATTTTAAAAATTTTTTAATTAAATTTATTAAAACTGAGATCAATTTGAAATAATCCTAAATACACTTAGAGAATTCTATAATTAATATAAACATAATATAATGTCATAACATATAGAACCAACACCATCCTCCTCGTGTTCATCTCAAGGTTGAGGTAAGAATATATTTTTCAAAAATAAAAATTATAAGACTTAATGAACACCAAGATAGTTTTATCTCATAACTCTAACGTTATTTTAGATATCGCTGAAAGTATTGATGAGGATAATTTTAAATATTTTAGAATATTAAAAATAATGCGAGTCGTCATGGCTAGTCTTATTCGTGATAACTTGTGATATACTAACAGTTTTTATCTTTACAGTTGCATTTGAGAGATAGCATTTATTGCAGGTAAACAGGTCGTCAGCGACTATAGATGTAGGTACAAGTCGGAGATGGTAGAAACATTAATTATCGCTTGCGTACACTATACGCATCATCTAAACAAGCAACATTTGGATGAGAAGACAAAACTTCAATAGAATTTGGAAACTATTATCGTAGAAAAGTTTTGAAGAATTGTCTGACTCAGATTAAATTTTTAATTTTTAAATTTTAAATGTTAAATTTTATTTGTTTAGATCATTAGATTAGATGTAGTTTTTTTTTTAAGTGAAGAATAATACAAAATGATTGGTAAGCTTGTAGGTGCAATATAATTGGAATGTATTTGATTTTTAGTGATGCAATTTATTTACTTTTTTATAAATAAAGTTGTACGCTTATAAGTTATAATATAAATGATTATTTTTCATTGAATAATAAAATTTTTAACTTGCAATTAATTACTTGAAGTGTTCAATTTTATTGTATTTTTTTATATTTTATTATATACAAGCAAAAACTAGTATATAAAAAATTAAATAACAATTACAAAGTAAGAATTATTAGAAGTTTATATTTAAAAACTAAAATAAATATAATAAAGACTATTGTTTATTAAGTTATAACTTATAAGTTATTAGTTATAACTTATTGGTTACTTAATAAATATAAATTTATAATAATTTAAAAGTTATTTTATCAAAATAATAAATTATTTTTTATTAAAATATAATTTGTATTTTAAATTATAAGTGAGTTCATAAAATATAAACTTATAATAAATAATTATTTATTAAATTAGAATATTATTGTTTTTTTAAATATTATATATATAAGCAATTCTAAGATAATAACTAACAAGTAATAAGTTTTAATTTATAAACTAAATTAAATATAAAAACCATATAAATGTAATTTTAAAAAAAGAATATATATATATATAACCTGGTCCGTTATGGCCTGCTGCCTTGGAGCTGTATACCTCTAGGACTAGTTTGGATCCTCCAAATGCTCGGTTTGACCTGAATATTGACGGGAGTTATTCGAACTTGAGTCGAGCCCGAGCTAGGCGAAGGACGCACCAGGCCAAGCTGGGCCAAATCAGGACATTTTTATATCCCACATTTCTTAACTTATTATATATTAGATAAAATATTAACAAAAACGAGATAAATCTTGTTGTATAGATCAATAACTATTATATTGGAGCACTACTTAAATTTACTACGAGAGTAATGAATAATTACTAGTGCAAAACTTTCTTGTGGCATGTTATGTAGTTGAATTTTTAAATTTATAAATTTAAACTGAAAATATGTAACTATAGTTTTAAACAAAAGTTATAAATATTTGTTAAAATTTATAAATTTATAATTTTAAATAATTAAATTTGTATTTATTAATTTAAAATTATAAATTACAAATAAATAAAAAGTTAAAATTTAAGTAACGACAAACACATGTAGATGGATACCTGCCAGGTTCGACATTCCAGATCATAATACACAAGACTCCAACGCCCATTTTTAATTTCCTTCGTCTTCTTTTTGTCCTTTCAAAGTCACAGATTATCTCCACCATTAGATGTTCAGTTACATTTTTCGTTGGCCCTTCTCTCTTCCCCGCTCTCTCCCACGTTCTCTCTCTGATCATAACAAGGTACGTTCATTTTCAGATCCCCTCTCCAATCTTCAATTTTTACTGTTCTACAACTTGATTTGATCACTTTTCGTGGATTACGTACATATATATATATATATATATATATAA
>JAULJZ010000006.1:596192-617715 GCA_032270985.1 Heliamphora pulchella
TGTTTTTTTTTTCTCAACTTACTTTTGTTAGCCAAATTGTAAGAAAAGATATTTCTTAGGGAATATAAAAAGGGTATATTAAGAGTATTTATGGTTTGATTTGATTTCATTTGAAGCTAAATTAAGAACTAAATTGTTTTAAACGGTTTATATAATTTAAAAATTATAATCAAATTGTAAGTATTATATATCTGAATCAAATTAAACCAATTAAAAATAGTTTGATTCCTATTTGAAACTGCAATTTTAAAACTTATTACCTATTTTATATTTAAATAATTTACATATTTATTTTGTTTATTTCTGTTCACTTTGGTCTATTTTTTTATTTATATTATTTCACTTTATACTTTTAATAACTTGTTTTATAATATTAAAAAAAGTTATTATTGTATCTATACACTATGCAACATATTTTATGCCTCTAGATTTTATTTATTTTTATCCATTATTAATAATTTATGAAATATATTATATTATAATTTCATAAAAAAAGAAAAAGAAAATAGATATTTTGAAGTTTCTTGTTTAAATGTAATACCTAATAAAATATAAATATATTAAAATTAATAAACGATTCAATTTGATTTCATAGCATAATTTAAGAATCAAATTATTATAAATAATTCTTAATAATTTAGAATCGATGCAAAACTTAATAAGGCCCCGTTTGGATAAATAATTTATTGACTTATTTGACTTATAAACAATCAAATAAGTAACATCATTTGGTTTGCCACATAAACAAGATTTAAGTTAATAAGTAAATAAGTCAATAAATCAAATAAGAAAAATAAATAAGAGTTTAGTCAAACAAAATGACTTATTTAAGCAAATAAGTAAAAATAAGCCAAGTAAACCAAAAAAGTCAAAAATAAGCAAATAAGAAAAAAAAAACTAAATAAGCAAATAAACTAATTAGTAACTAAACAAAGTGACTGATTCATATTTTTACTTATTTACTAATAAATAAATAAACAAATAAGTATATCACACAAGGACGAAGATGTAATATTGATCGAAGTATTGCCGACATCTCAATAGGGGATGTACTTCCCGGGGGGGGGGTTGTTCATACTACGTGGGTACCGTATGTATTTTCGTCAAATCACGGAGTACACTGTAATTTACCCACATTTAACAGTCTATAGGGGATGTACTTCCCCGGGGGGGGGGTGTTTCCACAATTGTTCATACTACGTGGGTACCGTATGTATTTTCGTCAAATCACGGAGTTCACTGTAATTTACCCACATTTAACAGTCTTTGAAAACAGCCCTCCTCCCCTCTCCTCTTGGTCGGCTCTGCTTCGCTTCTCTTTTCGTATCTTTCTCCCCAAAACCTCTCCCTTTCCAATTTCTCCGAATCCTCAATCACGCCAAAAACCTCGATCACTCTTTTCTTTGTTCTCTTTCCAAAACCTCCGCTAAACCCAGCGGCCAAAAATGGCGGCAACCGCGTCGTGGCAGCCCCAAGAGGAAGGGTTCAAAGAGATCTGTGGCTTGCTCGAACAGCAGATATCTCCGACTTCTGATAAGTCTCAGATTTGGCAGCAACTCCAGCACTACTCCCAGTACCCCGATTTCAATAACTACCTCGCTTTCATCCTCGCCCGTGCCGAGGTAACACTACCGATTGTTTGTTTGTCGAGAAAATAGGCATGATTCTTCAAGTGTTTGGTGTTTTTTTCTTTGATTCGGTCTGGGTAGGGTTTACTTGGTGACGGAGTTCGTGGTTATTCGCGCTTCTGTTTGACGAGCAATGATAATTTTGATATAATTGATTACTGGATTCGGTCCTTCTATTAGAAGCTAATTTATATTTCTGTGTCATATTTTATTTTTCTTTTTATTTTCTAGTGTTGCAATTCCTTTTTGTTTATGGGTTTCTGTTTTTCTGTCCTTGTTCTTTAATCAAGCAGCGAATAATATGTCAAGAATGGGGATAGGGTTGATAATTGGATTGGATTCTTTCAATGTGAATGATGTTCTCCGCTTCTCTTCATGTTTAACTCTTATGTAAAAAAATTATGTTTCTTTGGTCTATATATAATCATTGGGGTCACGAGTTCATAGTTTCAGAGGGGATAAGAACATTCTGACCAAGTAGAAGTTTATTTGAAACCATATCAGTTTTTTTTTTTTTTTTAAACATTAATTTCACCAGTGCCATACTTCTAGATTTTTCAGTTGGAAGCATCATTATTATACTTTATAGATTAAATTTGCACTAGGTTTGATCACATTCCTGTAAAAGTGTTTTTAAATGCTTCTCTGGTTTTTATTTTTCTACAATCTCTCTGTTGTTCGTTCTTTTGGCAGGATTTAGTATTGTTGGCAATTTGCCTCACTTGGAGGAAGTTAAATCAAAATTTATTTATCTGATGAGCCAAAATAAAAAAAGAAAAATAAATAATTTACTTGCTTGGCTTTTCATCTTGTTGGGGTTAATTTTTGAAGTAACAGTTATAATGTGTTTAGAAAACTATTTTGATAAAAATGAAGACAATATTTTCTGAAAACTAAAAAAATAGTTGTATTCTTGCAGCGGTGTTTTCCATTGAGAGTGGATTTGTGGTGGTAATAAAATTCATGCTCAGATTATGATGTAATTGACTTAAGGAAGAAACAAAGATTAATGTTCCAAATATCATAACATTTTCCATTTGTTAAATCATTTAGCTCAAGAAGCGATGGACCCCAAGTGCTAATGGGTACTCTAAGGAGGCCCAGATCTCTTGTTAGCAATGAAGAAAAAAAAATGAAAAAAAGTATTTTCTTGATCTTTGTTTTCTTAAAAATAGTGCTTATTGCCCTTGATTATGTTTCTTCGTCTTCCTCCTCCTCCTCCTCCTCATCATCATCATCTTCGTTTTCTCCCTCTCATTTGATTACCACTTTTCCACAACGAACAACCGATCTTCTTTCTCTTTATTTTATTTAAAAAAATGCTATTGCTAGCACCCATAGAATATATTTCTTCTCCTCCTCATTTGATTACCCCTTTTACTTCCATAGCGAAATGGCTATGTTTGCAATGATAAGCGGATGATCTCTGGTCAGTTACAAGAGTGGTCAGGTACTTGGGACATATTTTTATATATCTCTTCTAGTCTTCTTGTGTATATCTTAGGAATAAGTTTCACATACAGATGGTACCTCTAGTTTTGGTGTTGATTATTTGTTTTTTGTTGTTCTTTTTAAAAATATAACTCTTGAAACTTTTAAATAGGGTAAGCCAATGGAGGTTCGGCAGGCCGCTGGATTGCTACTGAAGAATAACCTTAGAACTGCCTTTAAGTCAATGGCTCCTCCACACCAGCAGTATATAAAATCAGAATTGTTGCCTTGTTTGGGAGCAGCTGATAGGCATATAAGGTCTACAGCTGGGACCATTATAAGTGTACTTGTTCAGATAGGGGGAGTTTTTGGATGGCCTGAGCTGCTTCATACCCTCGTTAAATGCTTGGATAGTAATGAATTAAATCATATGGAAGGTGCTATGGATGCTTTGTCCAAGGTATGCCCCTCCTTTGAATTATTGTTGAGAAATTATTGTTGCTATAACAATGGCTATGATATTCTTTTTGTGCTATCGTGATTGTATCAGTTTACTACCATGATAACATGTGGTAGTGGTGAGAACAAGTACCTGTTGTTATGATGATCTATTACTGTGGGAATTATTGTTGCTATAACAATGGCTATTATCTTCTGTTTGCGTTATCGTAATTGTCAGTAACTCAATCAGTTTACTATCATGATAACATATGGTAGTGGTGAGAACAAGTACTCAAAAGTATAGGGACATTAAGCCTTTGTTTGGATGGAAAGATATGAAAAGGAAATGAAGGGTTTGAAAGGAAAAAATTAGTTATAATGTTGTTTTGATTAATTTTAAGAAGCAGAGGGAAAGTAGATGAAACGTTAGTGAGGGGAGAAATGATCTACTTGTAATAGGTTTTCTTTCCCTCCAAATTTGAGAGGAAACGGAGGGAAAGTGAAGTGATGGGTATAATTACTTTTAAAATGTCAATTATAACTTATATATATGTATATACACACACACACATGCACACACACACACTCACTCACTAAATGTATTAAACATATCTCTTCCTTTTTTAATTATTATAAAACAAACACGAGTAAAGAAATAACACTCCTTTCTCTCTTGAATAAGAAAACAAGAGGAGGGATACTTCCCACCTTTTGTCTTCTCTTCCATTTCCTTTTCCTCATAACTAACACTTTTCTTCATTCTCCCTCCTCTCAATCCAAACGAAAGCTTACAGAGCATGGGTCCTTGTGTATTTTACTGGTCACGTGCAAGAGAAACAGGTAAATTTTAATTATAGAAGGATTTACACCCAGGATTGGCTTTGAGTCTTTATCGTTTTGCCTTAGTGTTTCTAGACCTTGTCCTCTTTGAATCTTGGCTACCTTTAGAGCCATATGCATCTTTCAACTGGTAACATGTACTTAGTGGCTATTGTTGTGAATTAAATTAACATTTGCTTTTTTTGGTTCCTCACTTGTATCCAACGCTGAAGAGTTGGTGATTTTTGCGGCTAAAGGGAGGGTGAGTGGGCCAAACTCAAAATCAACTACGAAGTTTAAGTACTAAGTAGTTATTAATTCTAATCTCGGATGTTACATATGATCTCAAAACATTTATTCCAACAACACGAGAGGCAAGCATGCACAAGAGTTTACGTATAAATTTCAAGGAGAAACCTCCGCAAGGACAAAAACCAAGGTCCTGACAACACAAAATATCAATTATTGAATCAACGTCACAATACTAATGACTCTAGGAAAGTAGGAATTACAATCCTTACTTGATGTACCTAATTTTGAAATTTTTGGTTGTGATTTTTATCTAGTCAGCCTCTTTTTATTCAACCACTCGACGAAGCTCCATATCTCGATCTCTGTTTTCCAATGGCTTTGCTAGAAACGAGCAAGGGTTGAAAGGATGATGTAATGCAAGTTTGTGTTCTTGAAAGAAAATCAATCTATATCATGTGTTAAAGAACTTACTGCAAAATTGTTTATAGATGAGAACATCTGAGATAAAAACTCTCACAGGCACTCTTGAAGGCTCACAAAAACTGCTAATCTCATGTTGAACCCTAATCAATGAGAAAACCAAGTCTATATATGAATTAGGAACTGGTAATAAATCAAAACACTTAATTTGGCCAATTGCTGCTTGCTTCCTCGAGCCTTGGTAGGCTTAGGTTCAAGCGAGACTCACTGGCCTTGACTCCAATTCAATAGACTGCTTGAGCATTGGTTGATTGAGTGAACTTACTCTTCATGAATTTTAATCTTGTCCTGAAATTGCAGTGACTTGCTTTACTAGTTTCACTGGAGTCAAGGCTTGATCGAGCAAGGCTTGCTGTCCTATTCAAGGCCCAATAAAGCGAGACCTGCTGCAATGACAAAACAAAATTTAACCTGCCTGTGCGACCCCTGGTTGGGGCCTCGGGAAGTGCAGTCCCATTTTTGTTACTGCCTAAACAAAAGGTGAACCAAAGACTCAAGTAAAGCAGTAAAGGCAAGAAACTACATAACTACCATCTGAAAGAGTGTTCGAGTTTGATTCTAGATGCAATGCATACTCGAGATTGTAATGAAGATCTTAAGTGTGGTCTTCGAAGCATTTACAACACATCTTCTATTCCATGTCTTCAGCCCAAACACTCCCAACTAGTCTAGTCTACGAAGCCAATCACAACACATCCTAATTACATGGCTTTAGTTTTGTCATATGGGAATCACAAACTCTGTCTAACCTAGATGCTATTCCATAGCTCAGCCATATTAAAGTTTTCGCCCTTCTCACACTTGGACAGCCATAATCATGTGGAAATGCTGAGGTCAATAAAGGGATGACACATATTTCTACTTTTTGGGTATTAATTGTAATATGTTATCGGTGCCAGAAATGTCATTGCTTGGGGATACCAAGGGCAGTAAACCATGGTAATGACACTTCTATTGGCTGACTCAATGTCTTCACTTTTTCTTTTCTTTTTTGAAGCAGATGCTTTCATGCGCAGTTCTTATATGTTCCAACCCCCTGTTGACACACAGAAAACTTAGTCTCTTAATTTGGTCAAGTTGACTATTTAAAGAGGAAAAACCTTTTGAAGTTTGAGCGTCCAAAATTTTGAAGTGCTAAACACTAGCTCAAAATCCATTCTAATTTTTCAAAAGAAAAATAAAAACACTTGAGGAAGAATTCTGTAAATTGTGGCAATATATTTATGTGTTGAGAGAGAATTGTCCCTTATCTGTTTTGTATTTTATTCAGTTTATTAGAGACACGTGCATCACCGTGGATGTATATATTATTGGATTTGGGCTGATTGAGTGTACATTGTTCATCCCTTTTCTCGTTTTGTTTATGATAATACTGTACTTATCGAAAATTGATTTATTTATGACTTGTGAGTTGGGTTTCATTATTACTAGAACTAGAAGGCGTGCGCTTGATGCTTCTGGAAGCAAAATTAGGTGTAAATTGTAGTATGCTATATATACATAGTATCTCCTTTACGCAGAAGTCCTTTGATGAGTATCTCTTTTTCTTCTTCTTCTTCTTTAGACTTGCTCCTTCTTCTTCTTCTTTAGATTTGTTCTTTCATCTTCTTTTTCCTAGACTTGCGCTTCTTCTTCTTGCAATTCTTCTTGTTGGATTTATAAAGCCTGATTAGTATTGGACTCAAGGCCCACGACTTCGAAAGTGTGAATTCTGGAGCTGTGCCTCAGAGGCGATGGGTAGTAAAGGTATTACTGAAATTTGTCAATATAAAGCCGAGGCTATATATTGTTGGCTACCCTAGTAACTGCTATTGTATCTTCTCTCTTATTTAGAATATGGTGAAACCTTATTTTGAGTCATAGACGCAGGCGTTCTTGTCGAACCATGTATATTTGTGTGTTGTTAGTGTTTGCATGATTATTCGTCTTCTTTTAAAGCGCTCTTGAGCTGAATCTACATTCTTGTACATGCTATAATAGCTTGTTCTTCTTCTTTTCACAAATGCTTCTCTTAAACACATGGATGACGTGGTGTATCACAGATTTGTGAGGATATCCCCCAAGTGCTTGATTCAGATATGCCTGGATTAACTGAGCGGCCCATCAATGTATTCCTTCCTAGATTATTGCAGGTGATAGAGTTGTTTCTGTTGTCATAGTTGCATGGCTATAACTTCAAAGTTTGCTTTAGTTGAAACTCCTGTTATGTTTTTGTACTTTGATATGGTTTTTCTCCAAGCAGCTTTTTCAGTCGCCACATGCCTCACTAAGAAAGCTTTCGTTGGGTTCTGTAAATCAATACATTATGTTGATGCCAGAAGTGAGTACATCTTTTGGATTATTTGTTTATGTATTAATTTATATTTATATTTTTGTTAATCCCTGTTCCCATGGGACCTAATCCAACTGTTGCCTGAAGGTTGATACTTATTATCAGTTTTATTTGCTTACAGGCTTTATATATGTCTATGGATAAATATCTGCAAGGTTTGTTCATTCTTGCTAATGACCCTGCTGCGGACGTTCGAAAATTGGTAAGTTTGTGTTTGGTGCTGTTGTTACTTCTGTTTTTATTATAGAATCCTTCCTTTTGTTGGTTGCATTGCTAACTATTTGACAATTATTTCTTGCTTTCTTGTGCATCAAGTCATTTGGATCCATGCGCCCAGGCCCCAGGGGGGGTGCTCATCACTTCTTATTGCTCATCATACAATAACGCTTGTATGATGTTTGGCAGCATTAAATTTAGTTGAGAATGACGTGTATGATGCGTTAAGGAACATTTGTGCTATCTAATTGGAGAAGCAAGTTGAAGTGTTAGTATGTACAAACTCCTTTTAGTATTTGCCTCTTGGTAGTTTTGTTGGTGAAAAGTGATCATGTCCTGATTAGTGTCATTGGATACTATTGAAATTTATTTTTCCGGTTTTCCTTTTCTTTTCTTTCTTTCTTTTTCTAGGGAAGGTGTTGGGAGGGGGTGGGAGCTACACATTGGTATTGAAGTACCATTATATCTTGATTCTTGGGTTGTTTTTCATCTTTTCTACTGGAACAATGAATGGTACAGTTATTCTTCTTTATCACTTGGGGGAGGGGATATTTAGCATTGTAGGAAACGAAATGTCAATGAGAATGGGAGATGATAGAGTGAATTGAAAAGGATCTATCTTACCCTCTGGTGAGATTGTTTTTTCTTGGTCTGGACAAGTACTCAGAGCACTAGGTTTCATTCTGACAAGTACATGTAATAGGAGATGTTATGGTAGGGGATAGGGAGTTGTAGGTGGTCGACTGGAGCATAGGAAAAGGGGTTAGGGTGTTGGTGAATTTGGCATGCATTAGCTATGACTGTATATAGAGACTGAAAGTTTCAAATGAAGATAATAAAGTTAGAATGGAAGAGGGTTTAGGGCCAACAGGTCAGGAAAAAAAGAGAGGAGTTGTCAAAGAGTTTTTGTTAAAGAATAGTCTGAATATTGTTGTACTTCAGGAAAATTGGGTGATAAGAAATTAATGGGGGCTGTTGGATTGCATTACTTTTGGGAGGATATTTGGTTACAGGAGGTTTCTGTTAATACTCTCTCTCCTTTTTTGTTTACTTTGGTAGTTGATGTACTGGGTAGATTATTGGATAGGGGTAAGGAGTTTGTCTTTGTAGATGTTTTGTGTGATTGGGAGGGATAATTCTTCAGTATTTGGTTTATTATCTGCTATATTTATTTCATCTTCCAATAAAGATGAGAAAATGGCACATTTGCTTTCTATATTGAGAATTTTTGAGGTGTTTCCTGGGCCTAAAGGTCAATTTAAGCAAGAGTGCCTTTTTGGACATTAAATTTGCTCAAGATAGATTGTGTAGGCTGATAGGTTATTACTTTGTGACTTTATTGGTGAAGTATTTAGTCTTCCTTTGTTTTTCTTTTATATATATATATATATATATGTATATATATATATTGGGCGGGGGAGAAAGGGAATCATAGGAGTGATTGTTTTGGACTCCAGTTATTGAGAAGATTGACAAAATAGTGGAGTGGTGGAGGCAGCTTTGATATCTAATATGGAAGGTATAGTTTAGTTCAATCTATTTTGTCTAGCTTAGCATTCTCTGTCTAGCTTAGTATTCCTGAACCTTGCATTGCTGGGTATGTTGTTATGGAAGATTCATCGAGAATGGGACTTCCATTGCACATTATTATTGAAGCATGAGATTCAGGCTATAGATCTCATTCCCAACTGATCAATTGGGCGAACTCTCAATCTCCATGGGAATATATTTCTCATGGTATCCATTGCTTTGCTTGGAACATTCTGTTTAAGATGGCGTGTGGTGAGAAGATTAAATTTTGGGAGGATGTTTGGTTAGGGGGTGTGTCTTTTGATTTTCTATTCCCTTGTTTGTATCAACTGTATTGTTTTCATAATGTTTCTATTGGTTTCATAGCTTTTTCTCAAATGGCTTGACTCTATTGGAACTTATTATTTTCGTTTTTAGAGATCTTAATGATTGTGAGACCAGTGATTTAGTTTCTTTATTATCTCTCTTGATAGTGTTTCTTTGAATCATGGAACTATTGAGTATTGAGAAGAGACTGTTGACTATTCATTTTTCTTCTTCATTCTCTTGCAAGTCCTTTTTTTATGAGGTTAATGATGATCCAAAAGTTCCATTTTCCAAATGTTCCATATTTTCCTTCTCTCGTAGGTTTATTTGGAGTGGATGCGTGGCTCTTAAGGCTAAAATATTTACATGGTTTTTGGCTTAGAAAACTCAGAAACCAATGACATCTTTCAAAAACAAGAGAGGAATAATTGCATTTTACTTCCTGTTAGTAGAAGGTGATTAGTTTCAACTTCTTGTGTCTAGTTACTCTTACTTGATTATGGATGTTTTGGTTCCAATAAGAATGCTTCTGTACTCTGTAATTGTATCATTTGTGCTGTGCTTTGGGTTCTTTGGTTGGAAGGAAATGAAAAAATCCAAAGATTAAGGAGATTAAGGGATACTTCTTTCTGGGTTTCAGTCTATTTTGCGTTGAGAGGATTCCTTTATTTATGACATCTAGAGATTGGAAGCCTATATGTCTTTTGTAATTTTGTTCTTCCCTTTTTGGTGGGCTTCCCAATCTCCTTTTTAATGCTTTTCCTTAAAATTTTAACAAAATTTTGTTGCCAATCAAATTTTTAAAAATTTATTTTGTTGACTTCAATTGTTGTGGTCAAGAATTGCAATCTTGGAGCTTTATTCTGCAATATGAGATGGTTATTCAAATATGTTTTGTCTTTTGCAAGGCGTTGCCGGGTTTCATCTAATTGTTGCTTTCCTGTATTTTATAGGTCTGCACGGCATTCGTTCAGTTAATTGAAGTTCGCCCAGATTTCTTAGAGGTTGGCATTTATACTGTTGTATATCAGTCTGAGTTATCTTTCTTTCCGTATTATACCTTGTCTGACATATTTATTGTTCTTACATGTCTCTAGCTTTCGTTTTTTCTCACGTCTAGTCCAAAATAGAACTAATACAAGCCACATATTTAATTTAGCATGATACTCCTTGTTTCTTCATTGTTGGTCCTAATGTGTGGTATTATATGCAGCCACTTCTGAGGAATGTGATTGAATATATGTTGCAAGTAAACAAAGACTCTGACGATGAGGTCGCCCTTGAAGCTTGTGAATTTTGGTAATTTTCCCTGTTATAAACTCTAGATCTAAATGATTTGGAAATGCAGAGCTGTCATCGTAATTTTATGCAAGAGTGGTGGAACAAGTTTTGCTTTGTGTTTCTTTTTATTAATTAATCACTCTTAATTCATAATTTATTCATAATTCCCTTCAAATGGTCAACTATGAACTATTTTTTTGTTTTTCACCTTGACTCAGTATATAGTGAGACCACAGAGATAGGGATGGCAATTTCTCCCGCTCCGACCCATTATGTGCTGATTTTTCGCCCTCGATAACAAATGGGGTAGGGATGGTATTTTCTTATCCCGCCCTGTTTTCCTTCCGTCTCGCCCCTGATTAATAAAATAAATTTTTTAAAATGTGAATACATGTATAAAATTTATTTTCAAAAAATATAATAAGTCTAAAACATTAAATTGTTATATTTATCTCTTATTTTTTAAATTTTGTATTTTTAGTTATATTAATTCATCAACTATTATTTTTTTATTTATTATATTATTTATAGATCTTATTAGTATCACTCCCTTAAACTTTATGAGCAATTATCAAAATATCACCGCCTCCGCCCCCGCCCCCGCCCTCTCCCCATTTCCTACTACTTCCCTGATATTTTCTTTTGTCTTTGCCCCGATTAAATAGGAGATCGGGATGGGAAACCCCATCTTTGCCCCGCCCCATTGCCATCCCGATGCAAAGATCCAATAGTTACTATGATATATAGTTGACCTTGCATCGTATATGCTTGGATTTCTGTTCTAGTCTGTAATGGGAACTAACGATGAATCTCATTCTAATATCAATTCTCTAGTGTTTGTTATTCTGAAATAGTGGAGACAGTGAAACATGGGCATGCTGGAATAGGTGTTGTAGCCGTATTAGACACGCCAGGACACATGTCGGACACGCCAACATGGCTTGTCCTATTATTTTTTAATTTTTTCCAGCCAGACACGTCGAGGGACACGTAGCGGAAATGCGTGTCCATTTTTGGACACGCCTGGACATGCCAAAGCCGACGATGAAATAAAAAAACCCTACAAGCCTCCGTGCACAGTTTGAAAAAAGATACTCGGCCTTTTGTCTTCGCTACCCATTGCGACCTTCACTGGCGAACTCAACGACCACCGACGATCTCAATCTCACCAGCGACGACAATCACTGACGACCTTCTGTCTCCCTCTAAGTAGGCACTTTCTTTTTCTTCCTTTTATTTTTTGGAGGCTTTTCTCTCTCTTTTTCCGTTTTACTTGTCCGTGTCTTCTTTTCCCCTCTTTTTTCAATTTTTGGTTTTTACTTTCTTGGAGTCTTTGAATGATTCAATGACGATGGCATGCTTAGTTTTTTTTTGGTTTTTTTTGTTTACTGTTTACTGTTTTTTGTTTTTTGTTTTACTTTTTTAGTCATTTTTAGTTTTTTCCTTTACCTTTTTAGTTTTTCTTTTTTGGTTTTTTTTCTTCACCTTTTTTCTTCATCTCTTTTCTGTTGTTTTTTTTTTAACTTTTTAGTTTCTTCTTTAACTTTTTTTGGAGGTTGTTTTTAATTGTTCTTTTTGTAAACATTGGTAAATATATAAATAAAAATATATTTTCTGTCGTATCCCCACCATGTTCGTGTCCTGATTTTTTGAAATCACCATGTCTTGTGTATGTATCTGTGCTTCATAGAGTGGAGTTATCAATTTTTTGTGGCACTATGCTGCAATTGTATTGGTTATCAACTTTTCATCATACCTCTTTAATATCTTGAATGATATGCTGAATTGATATTTATCTTTATTTATGTACGTATGCATTTTCTTTTCCTTGGAAAATGTGAATTTCCTTTTGGTCTTGCCGCTCTCTTCTTCTTTTGTTTTTAATTTTTAGTTCCAGATTCTGGCTTATTTCATATCATTATCAGTAAGACTTTTTGATGGTTTTGTGCTTGATTTTATGATCTGGAATTTCTTTCCAATTTCGTATATCAACTAATGTGGCCAAGGCCCCACATCTTCCACATTGCTTGAATTTATAACTTCTAGATGGTTGGCTAGTTTTCCGTGCTTCATATTTTTGCTGCTTCGTTCTGCATGCACTTCCACCAGATAAATTTCTATCATCTGCTGGCTTATGAACTTTTAACATATAGCTCGTAGAAGGATACAGTTGTATAACCAGATTAAAAGACAAGTTAAAAGAAATTCTACTGATTCGGTTCTACATTAGCACTGAAATGTAAAGGTAGAGGAATTCTTGAGTTAGGAGGATATGACATATTCTTATTCAAAAATAAAAACTAGACGAATTTTCAATTTGTCTTCGGAAAGAAACTTTGTCTTCGGAAAGAAACTTGTGATCATATCAGAGACCTGCCTCTCTTCCTATATTGGCACAAATAGTGTTTATTTATCAGTGTACTAACGTTCAGGGCACACGTTGTGTGTGTACTGCAATCGTTATTTTTATGCAAGAAAAGTGTTGAACCAAAAGAAGATAATTTAAATAAAATGAAATACTTGAAATTAGATTTTTGGAAGAGGGGAGGAGAGATGGGTGAAAATTTTGAGGAAAAATGTAGTTACACAAAATTGAATTAGGGTTTTTAGAATTATAACAAAAAAGAAAATAGAGAGGGAGTGCAGATTTATTTTTAAAAAAACTAAAATTGTGAAGTTTTATAGTGATCACAAAAGCGTGAGTTGGCTTCGTTCAACTTGGAGCACCATTAAATTCGGTAGACAAGATAGTTGATTTACATCAGCTTCTGTTGTAAGGAGTAGGTACTACAATCAGAGTGAATAATAACAATTTTGAACAAAAATGAGATTCCAAATCCAATTTTAAATCCACTCAAAGAATGATAGGTTTTAATTACTTGTGGCAGTTTCAGGGATTGATGTAGCACAGCCTTAGAATACTTGAATGAATGCTAAATTATTACCGCATGGGGAGGGCTTCTTGTTCTCCTTGACCTTCTTCATACTTTTCTTTGTTTGTTTTTAATAAGACCTTGTTTCTTATAAAGAAAAGCTTCCCACAATTGGTTGGTGATGGGTTTTGGTTGTGTAAACTTTGTACCTTCACGGCTTAAAAGGGATTGGGTTTGGTGTGGGTGCCAAAGTGGCAAGTTTGTGGGAATAGAGCAAAATTAATTTCCAGAAGGTGTGGACAGCAGCTATTTGTGCCGTGATCGGTGGAGATACCTACTGCCTATGCATGAATTATGTCATGATCCGTGGAGATACTCCTGGATCCACCAGAAGATGCATGTTATACCTTTGGTGGTTGTTTGTCTAGATGTTTTCCACCTTATGCTTTCCTTGAAGTTATCAATAATGGAGGGTGCTTCCTATTTCAATTCATCCTCGCACAAGTGTTTTTCCCTCTCATCCTCAACTCCAATGAGGTTTCGTTTGAGCTCGGTTGGTTTGAATCCAGTTCAGGAGATGATAGTGATCTTTGGTTGGCCATGGCTCTAATGTGCTAGATGTTTTTTTGTTCTAGCCCATTGATTGGTGCAATAACCTATGTGAAACATGTTTATTCATGTTGGCAGTGGGAATTATGCTGCTGCATAATGCAGGCCCCATAGGCTACCTGAGGCTCACCCTATGAACTGAATGTGCATGGTTCTATTTAATGATAGAAACAATAGTCTTGTGGGCTTTTTACCAAACCAAACTAGGCCGTGTCTCAATGAATTAGGGTCGGCTATATGAATCCTTTTATGCCATTATGCTTTGTTAACGGTCATATATTCAGCTATGTTATCAGAATCGTACAATTCATGATACATATCGTATGATTCGGTTCAATACATCTAGCAATCGATTCGTATCGGTAGAGTGAATCAACAAAAGTAAGAATAGTACGATTCACAATACGTATCACACAATTCGATATGATTTGGTTCGATAAATTAAGGAATCGATTCAACGCTAAGTAAGTCTCGATTCTTATTTCTTCTAACTTATAATTTTACATTATAGAGACTTGTCCCACGGCACTTTTCGAAGCCATCCAACCTTATTTATGTATTTTAGATGTCTCTTTATCAAATAGTAATTGGTTTTGGATTGAATGCCTATAAATTTTAACACGTTAGAATTAGTATCAAAGTTGGGTGGGGTGGGTTCGCGAGTTAAAGTTTTTACCTACTGTTTATTTCATTTATTTCGTTCATTTTTATATCATCTTCACATGCAATTGAGCGACATGTGCGGGGAAGGATTAGAGACATCCCACATCACTTTTTTAAGCCATTCAAGTTTAATTCATATAATTTAGAGATTTTTCCATCCAATGCCAATTGATTTTGGGTTGGATACCCCCAAATCTAAAAATGTGTCTACGAATTATTATAAATCATAATCTAATTAATAATGCAATATAAGATTATTGATCACGATAAAGCTGAGATTCACATCTCTTGCCTTAGATGCAAGCGTTTTACCTATTACATTATATGTTCATCATTCAAAACAAATTCTTTATTGATTTATGACTAAATCTTTTCATATTTATAATGCATCTTTAATAATTAACTAATTTAGATATATTTTTTGATGTATTTTAGAAATTTTAATCGAATTTTTACTATTCATGATTCGAAAAAAGGTAACTTCGATTCACGATTCAATTCTTGATTTGACAATTTTGATATTCAGTTAGTTTTAATAAATTCATATATTTTCTTAATATAGCATTCCATGTAAATTTAGGTTTACCTCTCTCCCTAGTATTTTCATTACTCATATTTAAGTCATTTTTTTTACTACTGCATCAATTGGTCTACGTTGTATGTGTCCAAATTATCATAATCTGTTTTCGTATAATTTGTCCTCAATTGGTGCAACCCATATCTTTCCACGAATCTTTTCATTTCTAATTTTATTTTTTTTAATCTTACCACACATCTACCTTAACATTTTGATTTTTGCAACATACATCTTATTTATGCGATCTCTCTTAGCAGCCCATCATTCTGTCCCATATAAAATCACTGGTTTAATAGTTTTCCTATAAAATTTTTCTTTTAATCTTATGCGTATCCGTTGATCACGTAAAATTCTGGAAGCATTCCTCTGCTTGAGCCAACTAACTTTGATTCTACGGTTTACATTATTTTCAACCTCTCTATCTTTATTAATAATTGAACCTAGATAATAAAAATATTCATTCTTAGGTATTTCTCGGTTTTGAATCTGTACTTTTTCACCATTAATACTCCTATTACTGCTAAAATTATATTTCATATTAATTTTGTTCCTACTTGAAATCTTTTTAATTTCAAAACTTCCCTCCACATTTCTAACTTAACGTTAACTCCAATCCCAGTCTCATCCACTAAGATAATTTTATCAGCAAACAACATACACCGTGGGACATCATCTTGAATATGTCTAGTCAATTCATCTATAATTAAGGCAAAGAGATAGGATATGATATCTCTAGGTACTCCATGTGAGCCTTTTTGTTGGCAAATTTAGAAGATTGACGTCACTAATCCCAAATATTCTTCCTTGGCGCAGTCTTTATCAGGTTCGTGGTTAATGATGACCCAAGGCAAGGTAGGCTCAGGGGAGGTAGTACATTGCTTGTATGATGACAAAGAGACTAGTAACTTTAAGAAGAGACTTGCCAACTGGGAAGAAATTTTTTACCTGATACCCATATCATCCAGGCAAACCTAGGTTTTTTAAGAGCTCAATCTCACCTATGTAAGGGGATTGGGCAATTGGAGTGTGCAATCATGATAGTGGATCGAAACAGCATCCCTGAGAAGCCAACAAAGGAGAGGAAAGTGAGTTGAACTATGTAAGCTGGAAATTTGGATATCAAGAAGTGATTGTAAGCTGAAGTTGTCAGCTTCTAGCTCTTAAATGAAATAACACTACAAATCAAGCAATTTTAAAATTTCAAATGAAGTTTTGAAAGGGAAAATCTCACCTTTACCCTTCTGGGATGGCCCGACAGATCATCCCCTTGATGCTCAAATATAAGCACACGGTTCCCATGGTAAATGTATGCCCACACCTTTAATGTCAATAAAAATGTCATTATACCCTCTTCTTCCTTCCCTGCTGCTGTAGCCCCCCATCTTCTCCCCTGCCACCACCGTCTTTCCCTATTCACTTGCTCTTTTGACATGTGGAGGGCAAACGAGCGTGGTATAAGGGCTGTAAATTTAGAGCAACAAGGAGATAAAGAAACAAGTGGTGAATACTTAGAATAAAAAATGAGTAAGAGAAAGAGATCGAGTCCTCTGGGGCCTTTGGGGCCACCGGATGTTTACCTGGTCATTAACTTCAGGCCTAGGATTGGGGTAGACACCTGGTATAAAAAGAGTAAGAGAAAGCAGCATTACGAACAGGGAGGGCACACTGTCAACCCCTACTTCTGTTTCCACCTTTTTTTTTTATCAGGTTCGATGTGTTGGGCTACACGAAAAAGGTAGTTTTTCTTCCATCCAATGGCCTGTCCACAATTAGCGGGAGACTTTAATCTTGCACCTTCCCCAAGTGGAGAAATATGAGGCACCTCTGAGCTAGACAGCTGGTGTTGACTTTGGCGCTTTTGAGGATGAAAGATGTGTGTGATGTTTATAATCAAGCTAGTTGTTTCCAATGAAGGCCGCCAAGGAGGGAGGATGGTGGTTGAAGGAAGAAAAAAGAAAGGAGAAGATTTTTATAAAGAAAAGGACTCCCACCCCGCCCTCCCGCGAATAGGTAAGAAGAGAAGGAGAAGAAATCTGGCAAGGAGCTTCTGCTTTTTGAGAACAACTATCAAATAGTCCTGCAAGTAGTATTTGGACATGACATTATGGTTTCTGAGGCCCTAGTAAGCATAAAATGAAGTACATATCTTAGATAGTGTAAATCTGTGGTGTTTAAAATTAAGAACTTAGAGCAGTTGTGCAGACTTGAGTAATATTGTTGTGAGCATGTGGCCACTTAAGTGAGGATTTGGATGCCCTGCAGCTCCACATCGTATGACAAAGTCAAACATCAAATTTATGTTCAAAAAAATAAAAATAAATCATGAATGTGAGTGTATGACATAAAAATTCCGACTGGATAGCTGGAAAAACTTGTAAGAAATATCAATCTACATTATTGCCATCTACTTGAAAAGGTTTTGTGATCTGTTATCTCATTGTTCATGTTATATCAATTTCATTTCTTTGTTTTGTTGTGGAAAAAGTATTATCTTGACTTATATTGCACAGTAATTTCTATATTGTAAATCATTGTTTTTGATCTATGGTGTTCGGTTCACTCAAGTTTTCTTTTCTTTGTGGGATCACTTTCCCACGAAAGGTACTGAGAAGAATTATAGAATGGATTGCTACCTATGCGTAGATCGCGGATAAATGGAAAGTTTCAGATTTAGAGTTGTTTTTAATGTTGCTTTTGTATTGTTGATTATGGTTCGCAGGTCTGCGTATTGCGAAACACAATTACCACCTGAGAACCTAAGAGAGTTCTTGCCACGTCTAATTCCAGTACAGCTCAAGTCGCCCTTCTTCTCTTGGTATTTATAATCACATTTTAACAGAGTATTCAATGTTGGTCATGTCTGGCACAATTTTGTAGGTTTTGTTGTCGAACATGGTTTATTCTGATGATGATGAGTCCCTTGTGGATGCAGAGGTTAGGTTTTCTGGGCCATCTTGTCTTTTTAATTTATTTTTAGTTGACACTTGAATTCTTTCTTTACCTTATATCAGTATATAACTGCAGGAGGATGGATCTCTCCCAGATCGAGATCAGGCATGGCTTTAATTTTTTATTTTCTGCATATGCATCTTTGATTATATTAAAACATCCGGCTTGATTTATTGTTTTTTAAAGTAGTATTCTCATTAAAACATTCCTTACAGGATCTGAAGCCCCGCTTTCATTCATCACGTTTTCATGGATCTGAGAATGCAGAAGAGGTACACTTTCAACCACATTATGTTTTCTCTGCCTTGATTATTAAAATTGTTTGAAAAACATATTTTTGTCAACTTGAATCAACAAATGACTCTGATTGCCTCTCTATAGCACTGTCAGGCAAATGAGACCATCGGATAGAATATTTTTCACTACACCATTTGATATTTTTTAATTACAGGATGATGACATAGTCAATATTTGGAATTTACGGAAATGCAGTGCAGCTGCTCTAGATATCATCTCAAATGTGTACAGGGATGAGATTTTACCAACATTGATGCCTATAGTTCAGGTAATTATCCATTTGTATGAACTTTAATGTTCAATTTGCTGGTCCCCACTGTTGTTTCTTTCTTCTTCCTCCTATCTCTGTTTCTCTCCTCCCCCAAAATTCTGGTAATGATTTCTAGAGCCATCATGTCCCAGCTTTGTTTTCTTGCCCTCATTACTAGCTAAAAGACATCGAAGGCTAGTCCCTGTTAACTGTCTGAAAATTACATGTTTTTGTAATGGGACACCTGCCAATCTTGATTTCTAGTCTTCTTTTTTTAGGTTGTATAAAGCCACAGGCTACATACTTTGCATTAGCTGAGGATGTTTTCTCCTTTTGTTTTTCAAGATTTAGTTTGAAGACCTGTTCCTTTTGTTCATTTTTAATTGTATGAGAGAAAGTAGAATCAAGTGCTGGATCTCTTAAGTATTGAGATGCAGGGTGTCATGATATTCTACATGTGTGATACATTTTATTCAGATTAATAAGTTGAAAAATTGTGAAGGTGTCTATTTAGTTGAGTTGAGTTAATGGTGTTTTTTAGTAACAATATCTTATTTAGTAGGAAAATATGAAACCATTCTTTGAGTCTCTTTCTTTTTGCGTATAGCCTTGCCACTTCCTTTGTCAGCATCCATTAATTCGGAAACTAATTTGTAAACTAGAGGGGGCAAGCTTATCAAGCAAGCAAGCCATCCAAGTTTATAGAGTTAGACAAAGGCATGAGTCCATAGGATCCTAGGGACGGGCTTCCGGTTAGCCTCAAGAAGGAACCAACCAATTGGCATATCCAACTTGAGAAGGCCACCCGATCGGGACTGAGAGGATTCATAGTACCTGCAGCTTCCTGGACTTCAAATTCATCATTTTTGAAAGCAGGGGGAGGGGATCTCTTTTCTGTAACGGAGAGAAAAAACGGAGCAAATTCGACTTGGCACAGCCTAACAATATATCCAATACCAATGATCTGTGCCTAGAATGTGCTGCTAGATCTCTGCTTTAAAAAGCTATACATGCAAGAACAAACACGTCTTGACCCAAGGTTTCCCTTTTATTTCTTCTTGTATGGCGAGAGAACCGTGTCCATATTAGTTGAAGTGGTGGAAAACCCCCTCCCCCCAAGGGAGGGCTTTTGTAAATCGGCTGAAGGAGAGAGAAGCCAACATTTACTCTCGCTGAGGGCTCGTATCTTCTCTTATTGAGGGAAAGGGGAACCGAGGGTTAAGATATATAAACATATGAATGAAATTTTGGGAAATTGGGAAAGGGATTATTGAAGTCTGATCGATTTAAGCAAGAATTGATGGAAGTTGTCAACATCAGTTTTAATTCATTGTTCGAATACCCAAGTACCGATTAATTGAAATGAAACTAGGAAGCTAGCTTGCTTTTCTTGAAAGATTTCTTTTAAAAATGGGAATTTACCATGAAACATATGGACAATTTATTTGTTTTTGGAGTAATAAGAACATAAAACACTGTAGACATATGGTCAAATGCATAGGGCCTCAAAGTTGACCCTTGGTGTAGTCTTACCATATGAGAAATTCACTTGTTTCTTTAATAGGTCATCTAATTAAAGTAATAACTCCATCATACATGTCTTTTAAGTTTTATCACATCGATGTATTCATTTGTCGGTCCCTTTCTCTTCAATAGCCACTATATTATATCTTTAGGTAGCCTATTATCATTATTTTCTAAATCTTTTTTTTATGTCTATAGAACTTTATAAAGATTTCTATTCTTCTCTCTGTACTTTTCCGTTAATGTTCTTAGTTAGTAAATTGCTTACATAGTTGGTGTACTAGGCATAAATCCAAACTGATTTTTTTACACTATTGTTATTACTCTTAGAGGATTGTCAATTATTTTTTTCCATAACTTCGTTGTATTACTCATCAACTTGATGCCTATATAGTTGTTCCAATTTTGAATTTATTTTTTATTTTTTATATACATAGGTACTAAAATACTATTTTTTCTCTCTTCTGTGATTTTTCTAGTTATTAGGATCTTATTAAATAAATTTATAAATCAAGTCACTCCTACTTTACCTAGGCATTTTCACATCTCAATAAAGATACAGAAACATGTATATTCATGCTTCAAAAACATGTTCTACCTATATTGCACATGTTGAGTACCGGTACTTTTACATGCGTGCGAGGTATGCAAAGCGTGTACACAATATTTTTTCTTCTTAATTTGTGCCATGTTCCAGAGGTATCTAGTATATACCCAAGGTGTATCCCGGCCAACATAGTATGTTTACACAGTGCTAAAGGTTGCTTCATAGGACTTCATTTATATGCTTAGCATGATTTTTGAATTAAGCTTTGGTTTGCAAGTTATTTAGTTATGACATTTAACTATAGTTTGTATTTTACTTTTGACATAAAAAATGTGGTTTGTAGGTTGGATCCTCAATCGACTAAATCATTACCTAATTTTTATATTTTTGGTTTTCTAATTGTTACATATAATGCATTACTCCGAATTTTAAAAAATCTGGTTATTGATGCACTGAGATGCATCCATGCCTTAACTTTTTTTTTCCCATCTTTACATATCCTTACCTTCCGCCCGGCC
>JAULJZ010000006.1:617815-642123 GCA_032270985.1 Heliamphora pulchella
TGGAGGTTTCGTGGAGGCTAGGGTTTTACAGTGGCTCTGATACCATGTTAAGAATAATGGAAAGCCGTACCCTAATGAGTAGGTGAGCTCTTATTTATAATCAATTTAGATAATACTATTACAATCATACACCTACACACGCCGGATAATAACAACATAATAGTAATATAATAATAATAAGCTACTAACAAAAATAACTTCAAATCCAGAATCAGACAATTGATTAACATAGATAAGACTTAAAGATAACTGGGGCACAAAAAAAAAAATTGGGGATAGACAGTGAAAGAGATGTAGTGGGAAGAATCAATCCAACAAAAACTACATGCATGAGGGAGCCATTGACAGTAGCACTGGTAATAAGGGACGAAGGAGAGTGACAATTTGTGGGAACAGACAGGTCAGAAGTCATATGATAAAAGGAACCAGAATCAAATATCCATGTGGTAGAGAAGTTACCAGAGAGATAAGAACCAAGCAAATCAGATTGAGTGATGGTCATAGCAGAAGCTTGTGGCTGAAAACCTTGGGCAACTACCATTAAGGACTGAAACTGCCCGAGCATAGACTAATCCCACTGTGATAGCTAATAGACTAATAGCAAAGGAGTAATGATCCTGCAAAGAATATTCCGTCCAATGCCAACAATAAAGTAATGGGATTAGGTGATATACCAAACTAACAGTGAACACCAGTGATGATGGCGAAGGAAGAACCAAAGGCGAAACCTATATCACAAACCAGCAATACCAAAACCAATACTACAAATTAACAATCAATACCAATCCGCGGGGAATCCAATACTAGTAATTTGTAAACAAATCCTCGAAAAGTATAAGGTCAAACTCGCAATAAACTAAGAACTAATAATCAAAGGTAATGATAGTAAACAACCGCGGCGGCTAGGAACCAAATGGTCTAGGACCAACAGAAAGACAACAATACAAAAAAAACCAAGATCTAAATAGCCGACTGAAAAAGTAGCGGCTCTGAAGAAAGCTGTGGCGAAGAGTTAACAATCCATGGCAATAATCCAAATCAATAAATAATGCCAACTTGTATTATTTGCGTGATTATTCAAGGCAACAATCAATTCCATCAATCCAGAGGGTGACGAAGTATAAGCAATACAAGAAGATGACAGCATTCAGAAGAGCAACAATCAATGCCAGACGATGATAGCACTGAAGTAGATAGCAAAAGATGCTTTGTCACTCAAATCACCATGAGAGCTAAGTGGAAGAAGAAGCGCGTGAGGAGGCTGAAGTGAAAGCGCCAAAAGATGAGGCAGCGAGCAATACCAGACAAATCAGAAGAGCAACAAATCACTGCGTGCAGAAGATGACAGCAATACCAGCAATCAGGAGAGCAACAATCAATACTAGACCACAACAGCGGCGACACAAAGGGATGACGGCAGCGGCGGCCACACAGAGGGGCGGCGATGGTGGCTGAACACAGTGGGATGAAGGCGACGGTTGTGATGCTTTCCGGTAAGGGTTCCGGCTACGACTGCCGGCGCGGCGGCGATGGCGGCGATGGCGGCTAGGGTTTGTACGGTGGTTAGGGTTTGGCTTTGATATCATGATAAACTATTAAGAGAAAAGAAAACCAAACATAAACTCTGTTATTTACAAAAGAATAAATTGGATTAATACAAAGCTAAGAGGGGTTTATATAGGCTAACCCTTATTAACATAAAGACAAAACTACCCATACTAAATAAAATAAAATTACATTTTTACTCCTCATAGTTGGCAACTCTAATAGGATGTGGACAATATCCATGGTGGACTTATAAGACGGCGCAAGACACACTCAACTTGGAGGTATTTTTTGGGTTATAGCTCAAAGAGACAATACTGGTAGACCGGTTGTGGGCCGGGCCAAAGCAAACAATACTTATAGGTGGGGGTTAGGCTGCACGTCTTATAGTTGTCTTATGTAAACTAGTTGCCACTTTTCTCAAAAGTAACCTAGTGCATGAGGAGAAAAATACAATGAATCTTTGGCAAGCTTTTAAATCATTTACTATCGTAGCTTTACTGATTTTGAACAATAAATGCTTCAAATGGTAGATTCAAGGCATAAATCAATGAGACACTACGTGATTAGGAAACTGGTGATTAATATTCTGTTGGTGAGATTTTGTGATTTTGAGGCACTGGGTTCACCGAGGGTTTGCAAGGAGCAAACATAATGAGCACAATTCTCCATAGTGGTGAGAAAGGTCAGGATTCTGTGAGTTTATGCTTTCACCATCATTGAAATGCATAATTTTCTTTATTACTTGACAAATCAGTGAGCTTTGAATATATTGTATAACTATATGTGGAAACTGGCATTTGTAGATAGATTATGTATTAATATTGTTGTTCCAAGGTGGTATTCTTTATGCATTGATGCTAATTGGGAGGTTTGGACCTTTTTTTTTTCCCCCAGTATATACCATGGTATCCTGTTTCATAAGATCAGAGCTGAAAACGAAAAATGATCTTTTAATTGATCAGTTTGACCTGTAGGCTGGCACTAACATTATATGGAGTGAGCCAGCGGAAAACAGTTATAGCCGCCTGTGCATTTATTCTTTGAAAGGGGCCCAAACTGCCTAGCGAGTAATGTTTTTTAGTGGAATGTTCATTATGATGATAAGTAGTCGATTAGGAGAACATCTATTTCACTATAGGGTATAGCATACCACTACTTCGATGGTTGAGTTTCCTTTGGATTCATATATTTTAAGTTGTGTAGTGAGGTACATTTTTTCTAGTGCATCTCGATATCTGTGAAGTACCTTGTATTTTGAGTGATCTTGTTATTTTCAAGTCAGTGATTGATGAGAAAAAGGCTTGATTTCATAGACACAATAACTAGGAATTATGTTCTAGATTAATAACCAGGAAATTTATAGCGGCAGAATAGTATAATCTGTTTTGTACTTTCTTGCAGGCATTGGGTACTGGATTTTCGCAGTTTGCTCAGCCTGTATTCCAGAGGTGCATAAACATCATCCAGTCCCAACAATTGGCAAAGGTTTCAATAAATAAGCAATTGTGTTGTTCTATGTATCAGTAGTTCTAAATTTTTTCTTCATTCATAAATTATCATCATTACTTTCTGTTTGTTTGAAATTTTGCTTTATTCAACGTTTTTAGTCCCCGTGCGATGGACAATTTTCCTTGTAGGCAAAACATATTTCCTTTGTGGTTGGTACACATTTTAGACAGATAAAACATGTTTACCTAGGGTCTCAGAGACCTAGTATCTTGTGTATACTGTATTCCATTGAATCTTCAGTTCACGTGCATGAAACTTGCTTTCAATGTGTAGTAATGAACTAGAACGAGCTTTATTCTGTCTTATCTCCATTAAATTTGATGGTGATGGGCCTGATGGCGGATGGCCTATGCATGATGGGTAGGGGTAGCACTCTCCATGTACTTTTAACTTCCAACTGATCCCACATCTCTGATACCCTGCTTATAGACTGAACCAACCTAGCCGTCCAGCATCATCTTGGCAGTTACGATATTGATGCCAAGATAATCGTTAAGCAAGAACTTCTTTCATATTTTTGGTATCTCCCTCTCAACCCCACCTTTCCCAAACCCCTTTAACAGTAACGTATTTGTTTTCTGCATTGATATCATAGTGAATTTCTAGGATATTTCATTTGAAAATGGAGATGAAATCAGGAAAGGCATAGTCACTTATGCAGAAATTCTCATGTGCTGCATTCATGATATGATATTTCTGCTGACAACATAGTTTAAATTGATTGATATGCTAGAGCACCTAGCAAATATGTAAAATTACTCTCTCAAAAATTTATGCCACATTCTTGTCTTCAACCTGTAGTAATTTACTTTCCATATCTAACTGTGGTAGAAGTCAGAAAGTTTAAGTTGGACTAGGCTTAATATTTGGGATATAGAAGTATATTTAATGTGACAAGATTGACCTTACATGATAGAGATTACCAGGTTCCGTGATTTATTATGTCATCTTTTATTTAACCTAATATGGTCTTCATGGAAATGGCTGAAATTATAATCTGTTTTGATGCTTAATTTTAATGTGCTTGGGAATTTATCGTGCTGGAGTTTCTTGTTTTCTTTTCTTTTCGTTATGTTGTGGTTAGAAATAGTATATCTAGATTAGAACTTAGAGAAGTTTTATTTCGAAGTTTTTCGAACTTGCGGCGAAATCTTCAAATCATTCTTTTGCTGTTCAAATTATTTATATGATGATTATATCTAATGGGAAAAAGAAAATATTTTTTTTTTTGTTTGAAATTTATATAGTTTTGTGTTTTTCTAATCCTAATTATTTATGTTTGTTGTAAAGTGACTACTTTACCTGAGTTTGGGCCCTGTAACTGTTAACCGGTTCATGATTTTTTGAGTTGTGAGGGAAATTAGTGAAGAATTTATCGAGAATTTGCTGCAAGAACATATCATTTCTATCAAGATATGTAACAAATTTCATTTGTATATTGGGGTACGTCCATCTACTCTTTTGACAATTATTACTGACTTGCGTGACAAAATATGGGCTCCATTTAGGAACAATGACCACTCGTGGCAATGTTACAAATTATGCAGGCTGCTTTGCTGGTTGCATTCCTTATCTTGGTCATACATTGTTTTTACTGACATTTGAAACTCTCATACTGTGAACATGATCTACACATTTGTTGACACTTTGGTTGCAGGTTGATCCCGTTTCAGCTGGGGTTCAGCATGATAGGGAATTCATTGTATGCTCTTTGGACTTGCTCTCTGGACTTTCTGAAGGTCTTGGTAGTGGGATAGAGAGTTTGGTATTCCTCATTCTCCAACTCTCTCTCTCTCTCTCTCTCTCTCTCTCTCTCATTGCAAAATGGTTTTAGCTTTTGCTGAATGATGCTTCTCAAAAATCTAAATGCAATTGATGCAAAGAAATTCTGGGTGGTGGTGGTCCATATGTTGCACACTCGTAAGGGATTTTTTATGAATAACAGTACCAATGAATGGGATTATCCGCTCAGAAAAAAGTGATTATGGGCAACCATCAGAGAGCTTCTTTGTTTCCCTCAAATGTTTTTTACATCCTCACACTGCGTGTCAGGAAGTACACAAATGGATTGTCCCAGTTGCTGCAATGTGGATGGTTTTAGAATTTTACCTTCATTGAATGCTAATTAGAGTCTGTTACAGGGATACATACTCTTGCAAAAAAAAACTGGGTATATTCATTGCTTCATAAAATTTGTTAGACAGACATCGAGAATATCGCTCCACCAAGCCTTAAATCTCAACTACTATATTTTTCCGTGTCTACGTATCCCAATCCTTAGGATACGTAGACACGGAAGAATATTCATATTATTATTATTTGCTATATTGGTTTAACACTAGTTTATAATGTGTTGTAGACTTGTAGTGCATTTCATTCCGTACCTTTGCCCAAGTCTCTAGTATCTGACACGTATACTTGATGCATTTTGAAGAGTCCATATAACATAGCTCAACTGCTTTAAACTCAGCCTCAATCACTATATAACTACAGCAACGGAAAGTGACTTGTACATCAGTACTGCTGTCCATAGGAACACAGCTTAACAAAGCTCTCAACTGTCTGAATAGGCCGCAGCAGACGATCAGTGAATATAATGGCTTGTGTATTAATTCTCCTTTCCATGTGTGCTGTCATGTATCATTCTACAGGTTTCACAGAGCAGTTTAAGGGACCTTCTTCTTCAATGTTGCATGGATGATGCTCCTGATGTCCGACAAAGTGCCTTTGCGTTACTTGGCGACCTTGCAAGGGTAAGGAGAGTGTACATATCTCCTAGGTTTTACAACAAGAAAGTGTTCTTGCCCCTACCATTAGCTTGGGTATTCCCTGTTTCTGGTGTAGTAGTTGCCTTGAAGGCTATGCTTCCACACCACTAAACCAGCTATTATGGGATTTACAAGCAGCATACTTGTGTGTGTGTGTGTGTGTGTGTGTGTGTGGCTGGCACGTGTGTTTGGCCCCGCAGGGGGGGGTGGGGGGTTGCAACTTGAAACTTTTAGGATGATAGATATGACTGGCTAATACGACCAGCAGGTACCTCTGGGAGTTTATACTTCATTTTATTTTATTTGTTTTTACTTCATGTGTATGTGTTTTTTTATTCACATGGGATATTAATGCCTTTTGTATTGTCTTATTAGGTTTGTCCCATTCATTTGCACCCACGTTTGTCAGAATTTCTTGATGTTGCAAGTAAGCAACTGGTAGGTTGAATAGATTTTCTGATTTCTGAGTATTCTTTCGGGTCATCTTATTATTTATATAGACAAGCTTTGCACAGAACACGCCTAAGCTGAAGGAAACCATTTCTGTTGCAAACAATGCATGTTGGGCAATCGGAGAACTAGCAGTTAAGGTAGTTTCACCTGTCTATTTGCATCATAACGCATCTTGATAATATTTCACTTTGATGCCCCATTCTTGAACTAGCTCATTCTGGCTTAAAAAGATTGTGGCTCACATTAAGGCTTATGCTTTTCATGACTTCCAATTTTGCATGATTATCAATTTTTTCCTGGTGGTATTTAATGCTTTGTGTCATTTTATTTTATGCTACCCCATGAGTCCATGACCCTAAAAAAAGATGTCACAGATGACTCATTGCTTATGTCAACTGGCATGCTGACCTTCTTGTTGATTTTGCTTGTCAATATGTGGATATGGAACATGAAGTGCATCGAAGTTTTTTAGCATGTACAACTTAGTTGGAAATGTATGAAAGGCAAGGTTTAGGTTCTTGTACATGTTCTATAAGTGGATGGTATGCAAATCTGTAAGCCAAGACATGATCCACTTTTGTATGCCAATACTTATTAGATCATTTTAATCAGGACCACTAAATTGGCTTTAAGACTCGTGTTATTAATGTTAGCTTCTTGACACCAGTGAAGGTTAACTTCTCTCTCTGTGATTTTGAAAGCATTATGCATGTCACATCTAACACTTATATTACAGTCTTTGATGCATTGTAAACGTTATACAGTTCAAAAATTGTTTGCAGGAAAGATGATATACTGTCTAAAAAATCTTGTGAATTGCACAAGTAAATTTGATGCTCAAGAGTGTTTATCTTGTTTTGTGGGTTTTATTCGAGAGGGTACTGTTACCTAGCTTGTTTTATATATATATATATATATATGTTATTTCAAGAACCTATCTGCCACATACTTTATGTTTTACAACCAATTTGATGCTTTGTTTCTCACCCTATTTGACGTGTCAGTTTACGGATTCAGTTTTCTGGTCAAATTAATTTCAAAATCCTTTGTTTTGGTATTATGAGCTAGCTTTATGGTCCAATCTATTGGTAGTTGTACTTGAGACCTTCTATTGCATTCCGCTTTAATATAGGGTGTGGAGGGTAAGTCCATGTTGATAGCCCATCACCATTGGACCCATAAAAAATAATGCTGTCCAATTATCATGTTCGATATATGTATTTAACATGCTAACATGAATTATATCTAGGTTGCATTTGATTGCTAATTTCCCCATTTACATGCATTTCTGCTCTAATATATATAATTTGGGGGGTGCGTTTCTTCTTGGTTTTGTTTTTTTGAATTTACCAGCAATTGGGGTGGTTGGATTTGTCACCAATGCCATTTCATACACCAAAAGTATTTTGACAGATTGCAAATTACTAATTCAGGTTCGTCAAGAAATTTCTCCAATAGTGATGACAGTCATTTCATGGGTGGTGCCAATTCGTCAACATGGCGAGGGGTTTGTTTTTTTTTTTTTTTTTAGTTTTTAGTTTTTTGTTTTCGTGTGCCTGAGATGCATGAGTAAGCATGCACACACTTATTGAAATGGGCGTATTTTTTTGACTCTTTTATCTCTGATTACCTATTATTGATGCTGAGCAGGAGCTCAACAAGTCGCTAATAGAAAATAGTGCTATCACACTTGGGCGGCTTGCTTGGGTTTGTCCAGAGCTTGTGTCACCACATATGGAGCACTTCATGCAATCGTGGTGTATTGCTTTATCTTTGTAAGTTCTTGTTTTCCTTTAGACCACTCCCCAATGAAGAGATTCTTGATGTTAGAATATTGCAAGTTTTTTATTTATTTATTTTAATTTGACGAGTAATATTTCCTATAATAGAGGCACTGACGAGGTGCAACCCGTATATAAAAAATGGACAAAACACCTATATTAGCTATACATTAGAACATTACTCCAATGCATTTGTAAGGATGGATTAACCATAGCATAGAACCAACTATCTAAACAATTAGAATTCCATTTTTAGCCCTAAACTAGGATTTTTCCTTCCCATCAAATTCCTTCTTAGTTATTCCATTCTCCCTAGAAGATCAACATGAAATGCATTGGCGCCAAAAACTAAGCCTTCCTTTTTTTTCTCTCTCTCTCTCTCTACCTTGGCTCCAACAAAAAGGATTTTTCATATCCCTAGGAGAAACCCAATCTAATCTAAACATGCAAAGGATACATCTCAAGCACCTCGCTTTCTTACATTTAATAAATAATAAGAAGATGACTCACTGATTAACTATCATACTTGCAAGTGCAACAACAATTAACATGAATTTGCTACATTCTTATCCAATTATTGTGGAAACCAATTGGTGAGGTGGCAAGAGTAGGCTTTATAGGAAGATGGTGGGCATTGACTTGGTCAGAGATCACCAGAGGTGGGGGGATGATGGTGCTAAGGTAATCTTAGGAGAGAGATGTTGGTATTGGAGAGATCTTTTGAGCCAATAGAGGAGAAGCATGGATAGCTTAGTCGCTTGATGGCTTGATGTCCAAGATTGATGAAGGGATCTCTTTATATAGGGGATGGGTCCACATGGGATAACTTAACCTAGACAAAGTGCCTCAACCCCTTTGTTTGACTCTCAAAAGTTTTAGGTCCAATTGTGCAAGAGATAAGACAAGAAGCGCAGCATCAACAAATTTAGGTACTTAGTTCTTACCTTAATTTACCTTTTTGTATTAGTCTTAGATGAACTTATTAGGGACATTCAAGAAGATATCTATGGTTTATGTTATTTTTTCACGTGGAGTTTTTGTTGCAAAATGAAAAAAGGATTGAAGTGAATTTTAATTATATTAAGAGTGATCTTAGAATCTAAAGATTTTAAATAAAGTAGGGCAATCATAATACATGAAATGTTACTTTTGCAAAACCACAATTAGGAATAATAAAAAACTACCTAAGATTGATAATATTCGAGATTTTGGATCAAAATTTCCTTAGGGAAAGAGAAATTGTGGGATGTGAAATGCTTAATGACATCCAAGCTGTCAGTTGGGTCACTTCGTTTCACTCTTCTTGTTAGAACTAAGTTTGCTGTCGCATATGATAATCGACCTATTGAAACTTGCATTTGTTGGAATTTTTTTCTCAGAATCTTTTGGAAGGCCTTGGCGGTCTCCTATTATTTGAAATAGTTCGTGATTCGTGCATAAATTGATACGAATTTATGAGCGAATCTATTTTGTAATAAAATCGTAATGAATCTTACAATTTGGGATTCGATTCACTAGTCGACTCACTATTAATTCATGAGATTCTTAAAATTATTATATCTAAAAAAAATTTGTCTTCTATTTAACACTTTTTATTTTGAAAATGTTATAATATAACTTATTGTGTTTATTACGAAAATAAGAAATAATTATGCATAATTTGCTACTCATTTGGTTATTAGAGAATATAATAAGAATAAGACAAATTCAATAGGTTCTTAATTCCTTTTTTTTTCCATTTCTCTTTTATGTAAAAAAATGTGAAAATAAATCTTTTAAGTATTTAAAAGATGATAATAATACTTCTAATAAACTTTGTATTGCTATTTTGGTGAAACAATTCTAGTTTAATATGACGAGGTAGATCAACTATACTCAACGGTTACACGTTGTTTTAAAAAAGCTTTTTTAAAAAAAGCAATAATCATATGTGATACGTCTTAAAGTGTTCCATATTTAATCAAGAGGGTTTTCGCCCTCTTCCATTATTCTACTCTTTTTGTAATTTATTGATCCATTTTATGAATTTTAAAAAGAATATACTATGATTTTTAACGAATATTATATTGTGTTGAATTTGAGCCAAAACCATTAGTGATGAAGAATAAATATCTTTTCAATTAGATTATGTAATCATATTTTTATTGTATTATTTATATTGATATTAGTTTTATTTATTCTATTTTATACGTATGAAGTATTTAACATCATATTTATAGTTAATGTTGATTCTTATGATTCTTGTTTTGATTTGATTTACGATTCACAAAGATAAGATTTCGATTCACGGTTTGACAAACTACGGCTTTGACCGTGGGGTATGTAAGCTTTTCTTTCTCCTTTTGGGTTAGAAGAACAAATTCTAGTGACGATCATTAATTTGATAATTTTCCAATGGGTTATTCCAATACGGCCATTGAAGTGAGCTTTCATTTCTTTTAAGATATTTCTAAGCAGGATTGAAAGCCAGATTGGAATGATAATAGAGTAAAACTTCTGAAGTGTGATAATTTTTAATATTTTAGAGCAATCATCCTGAATGAAGTAGAAATTGAGGGGCGTGCCCAATGTAGTTAGAGAGTACTATGGAACCGAATTAGCATCTATTCAGAACTATATTCTCAACTGTTTTTCCTTGTTAACAGTCACCTAAATTTGTTATACCACCAGCACAAAGGCCTACCCAGCCCAGTTCACTTTTTCAATGCTTGAGATTGATATTTAAGCCCATAGGGCCAGACTTGGCTAAATCTTTAATCCTGTTTATTAAATGAGATGTGAGCTTCAGAGTAGTCCTTGAGGCACTATACAGGAGTATATAAGAATCTTGGGAGGATCAATCTTGTTGCTATTTTTTTTCAAAAAAATCCAATCCCCTCACAATTTACTCTTCTTAATATACTCCTAATCAGAAAACTGTACATTCCATAAAAATAGGAACACCATAGATCCACATCTCTCCCGTTGGCCATGGCTATGTGTCTTCGCCAGCAAACCTGAAGCAGGCATATTCGGTGACCCAAGCTTGTTGCTTTTATTTTTGCTTCTGCTTCTTCTTCTGCTTCGTGGGACACATTTCTGTATCTCACTATTTCTGTCTCTAGAATTCTGCAGCAAACACAAACGGTCTCTCCTTGCTCTAAATCTATGGTGTTGAGGCTCCACCAGTTTCAGCGCCACTTTATGTTGCTTCCCCTTTGTTTCCGGAGCTCCTCAAGCTCATTGGCTTATAAGGTCCTTGAACCGAAAACATGTTTGTGATAGCGTGCATCATTATGTTGCCCAATTGAAAGATTCTTTGGGAAGAAATATTGTTTGCTACATCTCCAATAACTTTTCGGTTCGACCGCATCACTCAGTTCCCTCACTAAACCCAGTTCTCTCACTAAACCCATTCCTATTTTACTTTCCTTTCTCCCCTTCAGTTTGTGTTGTTAATACTGAAGGCAAGTGATGGATGTGAGCACTACTCATTTGTTGCAGAAAGTGAATATCTAAAGAGATCTTATTATTATTATTTTTTTGAATTATTGACGGTGTGTACCTAAAACACTCAGTTTCAATTAACTGAGAAAATTCTCAGTTTCCTTAATCTAAAGATCTTCACAAAATTCGATATTAGTATTTGTTCAAAAACATGTGTTTGGTAAATTTCTGAGTGTTTAAACTTACAAGTTACGTTGAAGTGAGAAGACTCACAATCTAAACACTAAAACAATTATAAAAATTCTCAACAAAACGAAACATTTTTTTTCCAAGTTTTGAAACCAAGAAATTTCTCGATTTGGAAATTGAAGATTTTTGAATCTGGCAAGATTTTCAATATTTTCACATTTTTTAAAAGCACTATTTACACATTAAAAGATCGCGAAATGAGAAATTTGGCAAACTAAGAAAATTCACGGAGAAATTTCCCAGTTCTCAATAGAGAAATTCTTCTTGTTCAAAATTGGGAAATTTCAAATTGCTCAGTTTATTTTTTACTTATTTTTATATTTAATATGGATTTTGTTTGATAGATTTCAATGAGTCGGTTTCAACAACAATTCTATAAAAACGGACCAATATATTGGAAGTTATGTAATTTTAAAATTTCAAGTAAAAATATAACAAGCTTGCTACATCAGTGCCAATCCCACACATGGTGAGAGTAAAAAATCTTAGAAAAAAATACTCTAAAAGGGGAAATCTGTCATAATCAATTTTTTTATTTAAAAATGGCACTGTTCACAAAAATCTTGGCAACAGGACCAAACCTTTTGCAAACTTTTTAAAGTACTACTAATTGTTAATTAACTCTACATAAAGAAGCACACTTGAGGGAAATGCACCCACCAAGGTTTGAACCTATAATATTGTTGGTATATACAGTGTGTATGTCAACTCAATAACAATTGTCTTGAATCTTGATGTTTAATATTATATCATTTTTTAAAAATATAATACGTGTGTTTGCTAGGCCGCGAGCTTAGGATTGTAATTTCATGTTAGGGGTGTGCTTGGGATAAATATTTTAGGTTCATTTTTGGGCTGGCCCTGGCTCGGGTTTTTCTTAACATAGACCGCTCGTCACAGCTTAGCCTTCTCGATGCCCAGCCCTAGTTATATTGAGATTTGAATCTTGATAGCATACTGCTACTATTATATATTGTGTGTTGCCCTTAATTGTGAATGGTAAAATTTAGAGACGTTTTTAAAAGAGAGAAAAACAGGTGGAAACATGTTGATATTAAAAGTAAATGTGGGAAACAAAATCATTAAACATATAGTTACAAAAAACCTCGACATGATTGCATAATCTCGAAGGTGAGACGCTTACCTAGACAGGAAACTTGTGCATATCTTTAACTACCAGTTTTTTTTTTTCTTTTATTATTTGTCAACTCAATGATACATTATCACATATATTTTAGGCTTCTTATATGAATCTCATTTTTTGCATTTGGAAATGGGGCTTAAACATCAATTAAATACTAAAGTAACCATGTCTTTTTAGCCCATGTTAAGTTTTATTTCTCATCTTTTTTAGCATTACCCCCCAATGTGGAAAATATTGCTTTTCTATATAATTGCAGTGATTGACCTTCATTGTACAGGCCAAGTAATCACAATCTGTTCTTCTCTCATTTTCCTTATTTTCCACTAATTATATCTCTTTTTATTATTTTTTATAAAATTTGTTTGACCTTTCAGAAGTTTCTTTTTCTTTGGTAACATTGATCTCTATTATCTTTTCGTTTACTCCATCTTTCTAATATTATTCAAAATAATCCTGATGCAATCAAATCTAAGAAAGAAGTATTAGGGAATAGGGAGAGAAAATTCCCAAATTGGGATACAAGAACTGAAGCTCACAAATTCTCAAAATGTCAAAAACTGAATATTTGGGGTCCTAAGCGCTATTTATAGATTTAGGACAGCTAACTACCAACAAAAACTGACACACAATTACAGACACAATTACTACACTACTATCGCTTAGAAAATACTGCATCAAATACACACAATTCTCATACTCGAATGTATTGTGGCATTACCATGTAATGTATCATCTTGCGACAATGCAAGTACCTAAGTTAAAGAAATAAAAACTGTTTTTTAATAAAGAATCTCTTTGCACTTTGAAGCAATTTTTGACTTGGAGACGTAAATTAAGAGAAATTGTTGTGTAGATCTCTCATAGCATAGCAAATGAGGAAGATGCAAGAAATAGTATGTTAATGCAAAAGTCTTTGGAAGCCTTATTTTGGAGGAGGAAAAACTGGAAAAAAGAAGAAGGTTTTTTATGGCTGTGGAATTTGAAACACTACCGAATTGCATGAATATTATCCGTGTCGTGAGTCATAAACTTTGCTCACAATTTACGTAGATTCATTAATTTTCATTATAATATGAGATTCAACCAATGGATTCGAATCAATAGTGGTTAAATTTAATCAAATCATAAAATATACATTGTGAATCTAAGATTCTTACAACTAGGCAGTGGTAGAACCAATAATTTATCTTAGGGGGAACCAATTAATTATAACGTTGATTTTTTCTCCTTAACCAACCATGATATGATTTTACAAATTTTAAATAATCATTGCTAAGTACAAAAGTTTGTAGTGTATATTTTTACAATAATTTATAACAATTAGTACAAAACTTATATATTCACTAGATTTGTAGTAAGCCCCTTAATTAAAAAAAAATTATAGCAACTGTGATGCACATGCAATATATTTTATTGTGATTTTATAATTTTAGACATTTTGAAAAACAAACAATTAGATCTTTAAAAATTTATGTGAGAAGTTATGAAAGAAGTGAGAAGTTACATGGGTAATGAAAAGTTATATACAATTATTTTAGGTTTACATGTTTACCCTTTATTAAATTTACCCATTCTAATAGAAGGAAAAGCCGTGTAACATGGCTTCACCAAATTTTAGTTTTACCACCGGGCTCTGTTCAATTATAAGGAGCCTTATACAATACACTTATTCCCAAGATAAGTGAGGTAAAAATGAACTAAAGGAAAAAGAAACTTATTATTTTAAGTGTTCATTTGACAACAGATATATAAGAATTATTATTTTTGTTCATTTGTCAGGAAAAGAAAAGATACAGGAAAGTAAAAACAAGCCGAATTACACCACCTAAATGCACACAATAAATGCCTAATAAATAAATGCACACAATAAATAAATATAATAAAATAAATGATAGATGATAAGCACTGCTTGGTTTATATAAACGTAATTAAGGCTGAAGGATGATAATGCTGTCTAATAAATATATCCAACTGTCAAACTATCTACTTTAACAGCATAGGATTTATCTCCTAAAACACCAAAGAAATTGTAATGGTTGTTGTGCACCTGAATATTAGACTCTCTCTTCAAGAACCTATGTTGCATCTCGATTGAAGGTCATAAATGCCTTTGCTTTAATTTCATCACACAAAAGGTTCTCAAAATCATCGGCAATACCGTCTTCATCTAAACCCTTCAATTTCCTTTAGAGTTTTGAGTAACATAGAGGCATCTATTTCTTAACTTCAATTTCTGTCTTTTGCTCCATTGCTTCAACCATTTGTTTAATACTTGAAGCCATTGCATTAATAGTTTCATTTTAAGTCGCACCATTCTTAGCGTGTTTCCCATGTTGTCTAGGAGTTAGATTTGCAGACGATATGACTCGACTACATGGGAGTTAACTACTAACCACATTTATTTGAGAGAGATCAATGTTGTGTCCACCCCAAATGTCTTCAATTAATATCAATGTCATCTGTAGGCATCAAATTGGTTATGATATGTAGTTTGTCTAGTGTTAACATTGGTTCTTCCACATAATCATTCACCAGTTGATGCATAATTTCATGTTGTGAGCAAATGGGCACACGAATATATCTAATTGTTCCACAACATTGCATTGTACTATATCATGTAACCATCCAGTTATTTTCAAAACATAAACTAGCCTATCAAAAGTTTTTACGTTCGTCCTTAACAAATTGTGACCAGTGTTCATTTGATTTTAATCGCATCTTGAGTAAATTGTTTATCTATTAAATACTAATTATGAGGTGAATCTTGTCCAAATAATCCACATAACATGCTCTTGAAGTTAATAAAGTAATAATATTTAGAACAGTAACACAAGCAATTTGTATCTCGTCATTAAACTCATTAGGTAAGGTCATCTACAATCATAGTTTTAAAAAGAAGCCATTATTATTATCTAACGGCGTTACGTAACGGTTTTAGTGGCCTCCGCTACTCGTTACGGTTAATTTTTATGGTTTGAAGGAAATTCATAGGTGTAACGGCCATTACACCTTCCGTAATGAGTGCAACGGTGGTGCAGTGGCCATAACGGGCCAAAATGGCACTGTTACGGCCGTTACGATTTGTTTAACAAGATTGTAGATCGTGAATTTTCTGGTTTTGTTTTTTTCATTAATAGATCTCGCGTTTTATATTATATTCAACATAAAATTATTCATAGTAACCCGATAAGCTAAAATACTACTCGGCATTGTGAGTTTGCCTCAAATTTTTAAAATTTTACAACAATCGGCTAATTTTGCTCTTCATTTTTAGATTTCGACTCTTCAACAGGTATATTCTTCTCCCAATTTTGATTAGTTATTCAAAATTCATATTTGCTAACAAGTGAATAACATGTTTGTTTCAAGATTCATGTTTCTTGAAAGTTCACTGTCTATAGATTTAATTTTTTCTGATGTTCAGTAGGTAGAAAATATGGTGATTGAGATTCCAAGTGCTCAAGTGTTTTATTTTTACGAAAATTGTTCAAGATTCATGTTTATTTGCACAATCTTCTACCCCCCTAAAAAAGACTAGATCTATACAAATTAAAATTTAAACAATAATATAAATTTTGGAATAATGAATTTAAAATTAAAATTTAAACAACAAATCAAATAATGTGCTTTAATATATAAAATACTTTATAACTATTAAAACTTTAAATGACATTTAAGTTGAACATTATGAATTTATAATACATAAATTCATTAATTACTATACAAAAATAATTAAACTGTTAAATTTAACTAGACTATATAGTAAACAAATTAGGACATATATTGAATCATGTCTAAAAAGTAAACAAATTTCACCAAAAATTATTCTAAACTCCAATAAATATATTTTTAGAATAAAAACATGTGAACTAATTATTTTTTATTTAGTTGTGCAAAAAATGAAAAATTTTTACGGTTTCGGGTATCACTACTGCCACGCTACGGCAGTTACGCCTGAGACCGTATCATCGCTACCGTTACTGTTACCGTTACGCTGATCGCTATCGTTATTTAAGATTATGGTTTCGGTTATTGTAGAAATCTCCTATAACATAAAAAGTGGAAGGGAGGCAAAGAACACCATGTTTTAATTCGAAAGACCTTAAAATGAGTTTGGGAAGGGTATTCAGGGGACAAAAGAACGAAGAAATAGGGGTGTTCAAAAAATTGTTGAAACCGTTAAACAGGTTCGGACCAAATTCAAACCGTATGGTTTGGATCGGTTTTTTTGTTGAACAGTTTGGTTCCAGTTCCAAATAATTAGGAATTGTTCCCTATGCTTCAGTTCCCGAATTAAGCTTCAAAAAATCGTATGGAACTGAATTGATCCATCACTTATTAATAATATTTATATTATGTATTATATATAAATAAAAAATTTTAAAATACTATTTATTTTATTTTACTTCTTTTTTCTTTCATCTTTTTTATTTTTTATTTTTTCTCATAACATCATAATATTATTTAATACATAAACATATTGGTAATAGATAAAAAATAATAAAATATATTTCATAATTTATAAAAATGGGAATCTCTCTTTGTATGAATATGAAACACGTGATAAAAGAAAATGTAAAATAAAATAATATAAATAAAGAAAATAAAGATTTAATAGAAAAAATCAAACAAATAAATGTATAATTTTTTAAAACATAATATAGGTAACAAATATTTACCCTTAGAACCACGGTTCCAAATCGGAACCGAACCGTTATTTATCGGTTCGGTTCGGTTCGGTGATACATACGGTTCGGTTCCGTTTCTTAAACTCTTGGAACCATTCATAATTGGTTGGTTCTTAGTTTAACTCAAAACCGAATCAAATCGTCCCATAAACACCCCTACAAAGAAAAGGTTGCTCGCTTCGGATTGATCTGTGCCATGATCTTAGGCCGTGAATCAAAGATTCCTCTTGGCGAGGAGAGTCGGGCTGTGAAGGAAACGTCAAAACGAGATTGCATACTCCCAGTCTCAACCTTCTTATTAGAACAGAACATTTCTTCTGCAAGGAAAGGCCGATATCTTTCGTAGTAGCCAAGGATGAGTTCAATCCATTAGGTTTTTCGATTTGTTCATAAAAATTATGAGAGATAAGGAGCAGTCTCAATTAGACCTAGATCCAATTTAGTGTCATTCTTGGTGAACATGATCTGCCAAGACTGCCATAATCTCTTTGATCCCTTCAATTATGTGCCAGAGATTTCGTAGAAAAGTGCCATATGTGGCTGTCCATAGGGGCTAATTGTAAGAGCTAAATTTCGAATAAGGTTTGAGGGCATAAAACCATAACCAAGCCTTTGAAGTTTCGTGTCTTGACCCAATGTCGGGAGAATTTTCTTACCGTGTTAAAACATTTATGTGAATGCTATTCCAATCTAAGTGGTCTTATTTTGTGTCCCGCGCTATGAAGCATTACTTCTCTTTCATACCAAATTCAAGAATATGGCCAGTACAATTGATTGGTTTGTGTGCCTCTCTTATTACTTTTTTTGTGGAGATTTTTTGATTGTCCAAATTTGCAAGCTACCGAATTGTATGAATTATCTTCGAATCACAATTGATATGATTCTTCTATGTTTTGAATTGATTCATTCTTTAAGTTTCGTCACAATTCACAATATGAGCTCCAGACTATGTATTTGAACTGTAGAGGGTAAATCAAATTGAATTGTAAGATTTGAATTGTGAGTTGTGAATTGTGATATTCTGGAAAATATGTTCGTAGCAGTCTCGAATGCCCTTGTATTGCTAAGGAAACCAAACATTCTAAAGGTGGAGGTAGACATTGTTTATACTATTGAGTTTTAACCTTATGCTCGCATTAACAACTGTACTGCTTGTTCATCTTTTTACAGGCAATCAAAAATGCTCCAGGTTGTATTCAACCCCTTGTTTCTCGAGTTCTACCTTATGTCGGTCCAATCCTAAATAACGTATGGGTTGATAAACTGACATACATAAATTGTATTCAGTAGTCATATACTAATCTGTTTCTAATGTATCCTACTGTCATTCATCAGCCCCAACAGCAGCGTGATGGTTTAGTTGCTGGTGCTTTGGATCTCGTGGCAATGTTGCTAAAGGCAAGTCAAAATGGCGTCATTCTTAATTGTTGATGTATATATGTAATTATTCTTTTGTCTAATCATTTTTGCTTTTCTGGGAGTGTCACTTCATCATGTTTTGTATCTTGCTAATGATAGCATACATTTACATTGTTCAGAATTCGCCTATTGATGTGGTGAAAGCTGTATATGATACTTGTTTTGACTCTGCGAACCAGATAATCCTTCAGACTGATGATATCAGCGAAATGCAGGTTCTCTTATTTTGCTAAATTTGCATTATTCTTTTCTCAGGTTCCATGAGCTATTTCTCCCCTTTTCAGTAGTCAATGCACTTGGTGCATCTGAATTATAGAGTTGACTTATCTGTTTTGCAATTACTTTAACCAGAATGCAACGGAATGCTTAGCTGCTCTTTTGTCTGTTGGAAAACAAGAAGTTCTTGCTTGGGGTGGTGATCCCGGATTTACGATGAGAAGTCTGCTTGATGTAGCTTCAAGGTAGTTTGATTAATCTTGTTTCATCCTTTTAGAACTATGAGAACTCGTTTGTTATTGTTATTTTTTTAGTCTTGCATAAGAGCTATCCTGATAGACCAATTGTAGATTCTAGCAAAATTAGTTGTGTAGTCCTCTTATACTTTGCATGTGGCTCCATAGGGTTTATATGTTGGGTGGAGAACTGGTTATGATGTGGCTCCATGGGGTTATATGTAGGATGGATAACTGGTTATGATGGAGAATCTTACCTTTTTTGGAGAGAGCCAATTGTGTTGCCTATACGCCCTTTTAACTTTAGGCCGGGTTTTAACAGTTCCTGTTCTATTTTTTTTATTGTTAGAGCATCTCCGTGATAGTCAAATTAACTATCCAAAATTCTGCTTTATTACTTTAGCTAGCCACTTTTTCAATGTACACTCGAACACGACTGTCTATTTTAGCTATCTTTTCTTTAAAATATTGTTTTTTTATTCATTCCTTCCTTCTTTTTTTGGCCTTTTTCAATATGACTAAATTTAGCCTTTTTCAATATGACTAAATTTACCAGCAATCATATTTTGAGCAAACATATTTTTCAATCTCCAATTTAAACAGGACAATTTCCTTTTAAAAAAAAAAAAATTGTGAGTACATGAATCCTTTTACGCAATTCTGCTATGTTCAGGGCCATATCTTCAGTTAGTTTGAATAAGTTTGTATGATTTCTTAATACAGTATCTCATGTCAATTTAGGTCTACCTCTCCCCCAGCGTTTCTATTATCTAAATTCATGTTGTTTTTCTTTACTATTACATCAATTGGCCTACGTTGCATGTGTTCAAAGCACTTTAATCTATTTTCTCTCAGCTTGTCCTCAATTGGTGTGACCCTTACCATTTCACGAATTTTTTCATTCATAATTTTGTCTTTTCTAGTCTTGCCGCACATCCACCTTAACATTCGCATTTTAGCAACATTCATGTTATTTATGTGATCTTTTTTAGCAGTCCAATATTCTATCTCATATAAAATCGCTGGTTTAATAGCTTTCTTATGAAAATTTTCTTTTAGGCTTGTAGGTATTTGTCGATCACAAAGAACGCCAGAAGTATCCCTTCACTTGAGTTAACCGGTGTTGATTTTATGGGTTACATCATTTGCAATCTCTCTCTCTTTGTTAATAATCAAACCTAAATAGCAAAAATATTTATTTTTAAGTATATCTTAGTTTTAAATTTTTACTTCTTCACTATTAATGCTATTATTATTGCTAAAATTATATTCTATATATTTAGTTTTTTTCTTACTTACTCGAAACTCTTTTGACTCCAAAGTTTTCCTCTACATTTCTAACTTAGTGTTAACTCCACTCCTATTTTCATCCACTAAGATAATATCATTAGCGAACAACATATGCCATAGAACATCATTCTGAATATGTCTAGTCAATTCATCTATAACTAAGGTAAAAAGATAAAGACTCAAAATCAATCCTTGGTGTAATCCTACTGTAGCCGGGAATTTATTTGTTTCGCTTGCGAGTGATCTAATTGTCGTGATAGTTTTATTATACATGTCTCTTATCACATTAGTGTACTCTTTTATCATTTCCTTTCTCTCCAATGCCACCATATAATATCTTTAGGAACTCTATGATAGGTATTTTCTAAGTCTATAAAAATCATATGAAAATCTCTCTTTTTTTCTCTATACTTCTGTATTAATTTCCTTAGTAGGTAGATTACTTCCATAATTGATCTAACATGCATTAGACAAAACTGATTCTCTGACACTGTTGTTGTTAATCTTAGACCATATTTAATCACTTTTTCTCATAGCTTCATCGTATGACTTATCAACTTAATACCTGTGTATTTGTTACAATTTTGAGTTGTTTTTTTTTTTTTTTTATATATAGGTACTGGAATACTATTTCTCCATTTTTTTGGCATTTTAAAAATGATTTGTTCAGGGAATAGTAGGTCAACAAATTTGTTGACCCAATTTAGCTAAAAGAAATTAGTAAATCTCTTACGTAGTCTGTTGGAGACTCTCCTCGAGTTTCTTTTAGTTGGACTTTTGTTCCATTAAAAAGGTTAAAGGGGGCTATATGGTTGATCTTTTACTGGTTTTTTCCAGATATTTCATTGAGGCTTGTCTAACTCACCAGAGACTTTTGAGATGCACTCCAAGGTGCTTTGAATAGTATCTAGACTGGGTAGCTCCCTCACGAAACTAGACGACTTGGTTTTAAAGTTGACTGCTTTTCTCTTTCATATTCATGAGTCCAGGTTGGTGATTTGAACTGTCCTATGGTATTAAACAAAGCAATCAATAGTTTTTTATTTTTTATTTTTATTGAGACACAGAAACACTTGGGTGAAGAGGGTTGTCTTGGTAAGCAAAATTATTTTATATGACTTTAATGTCTCATGAGCGGAAGAAAAGTATTTTACTTGGTTGCATGAATAGCATACTGTGCGTGACTGTTCTGCATTTACAATTGTCAGTCTCCCAATGGATGTACCCTAGGAAAGAACAACAAGAGTCACCTCCCTCGAGAACAACTTGAAAGCAACAAGCCCTTCCTTTTCTAATAAGTGGGCTTGTTTTCAATGAGAGACAACTTCCCAAACCATAAAGAACTGGACACCCGTATTTACATAATATTTATTTATATTAACAAAAAATAGATAAACAAAATTCCCAATCGAACAATCTTCAATATTTATTCATTTCTTAACATATGCATTACAACTATACACAAGTTGTATTTGTTTTGCTATTTTTATATGTGAAATATATATACTCTCCCTTAGGTGCTCCCAACCTTCCATGTGCCCTTGCTTTCCTTTTGTCCCTTACCTACCGCATGCCAGCTTCTGTCGCCCACTTTGACAAGTAAGAAACTTTAATACCTATATATGAAATAAAGAGAATATTCTCAATTGCAACAATTATAAAGGTGTTTAGTTCATAGGTCATTCATTGAAATTGTGAGAGGAAGTGATGGAATATCAGTTAAAAGTTGCAACAAAAATGCCAAAGAATCATTTTTTGTTTTTTGGGATTTTAAAGCATCTATGAAAAAAATATTAGTTATTAAGGAGACTGATAGGAATTGTGGACAGAAAAGATCATTGATCTTCGTATATATATTTTTTATAAATTTATAAAAAAATTATGCAAATTGCGTAGAGATATATTATACTGCGGGCTTAAAGAAAAAGAGTGACAAATAGGTTAACACTGCATTAGGAAATGGGTCACTACGTAGGTGGGGCGGTAATTTTGTTGCAGGAGAGGCATGAGTGCAGGTTGATCTTGTGGTGGCTCAACCCACAGGTTCTATTCCTTTTGGGTTCCAATACATTTAACTTCCCTCTGAAAGAAAATGCGAATGCCACAGTTACCCCCCTTTGCCTCGCTCTTCCCCATGGTTGGAGCCGTTTTTTTCTTCTGGCTGTTCTATGTCGCACATACTCAACTTGTAATTTTGACCGAATATGCAAATCCAAGAAAATCTAGTTAGAACTGGGTGTGAAGTTTATCGAGGTAGTAAAGGCTTTGATCGGCAGTTCCCTCAACTATTGCTCCAGCTTCAAAAGTGGGTTTGCTTTCTCATTCCTGTAGAAGGCCTATCAAAAGTGGTCCAAGAGGGTATCTAGAGCCCTTGCGCCTTTAGTTGCCCATTTATTTGTTGAAGGGCTTTGAAATGCACTTTCTGGTAGACCTGGACCGAAGCATTGAGATTTATGGGATTTATAATGAGTGGAACTCAAAGTAAATATATGAAATGTAATTTTAGTAGCAGTAGAATTAAAATACCAAGATGTGAGTGTGAAAGTGTATTTTTTTGTTTGGTTATTTTGTTAATTATTTGTTAGTTAGAGAGTAGTTGAGTTTTTTAAGACTAATTAAGGTTTTAGATTTTGTCCTATTTATACTATGTAACTTATATTTTATGTTTAAAACTTCTTTTTTGGTTAATGGAATAATAGATTAGTTTTCTTGGTTCTCTTTTCTATCATGGTATCAGAGCCACCTTTAGAATCTTAGCATCGCCGACAACTTCTGACGCACCACCGACCAAGCTCCGATGAATTTCTTCTTGTTTCGCAACCCTAGTCACCGTCGAAACCCTAACCCTTCGAAAAACCCTAGTTCATAGAACCCTTCGAAAAACCCTAGTTTGCAGACCCCTTCTCCCACTAGCGACCACCGGTAACGATCGACGACCACCGGCGACGCCTCCTTGACCCTCGTCAACCACTGACGAGGCTCTTGACCACCGCGGAACCTCTACAAATCCACTTCTCCTTAGTTCGCGAGCATTCGTCCAAACCATCGAGCCTCTGCAAATCCACTTCTCCTTGGTTCGTGACCTTCTTGAGCATTTGTCCAAACCATCGAACCTCTGCAAATCCACTTCTCCTTGGTTTGCGACCTTTGCGAGCATTTGTCCAAACCAAAACCCTAGTTGTCGCAACCCACAACGCTGACTATATCAGCCCTTTGCCTTGCCGACCTCTGGCGACCTCTTTTAGAACATCGGCGACCTCCGGTGACCTCGCCGGAGCCTCAGTAACCAGATCAGGGCCTCGTGCAACCCGACCCGACCTGCGTGTGCTTGACCCCTAACTATGACGACCACAAATGACTTCGCCTGACTTTGACGACCTCGTCAGGCCCTTGTTGGAGCTCCAACGGCCTCGCCAGAGCTTTGTTTCTCCTCACCGGAGTTCTAATAGCCTCGCCGGAGTTTTGTTTCCTTTGGTTCTTCAGTTTTTCAACAGTTTTGTGCATCGGGCCTCCTATTTCCGTTGATTTATGCTTGGGTTCTCTTACTATATACTTTAGCACTTGGTTATTTGTGCTTGGTT
>JAULJZ010000006.1:712432-727907 GCA_032270985.1 Heliamphora pulchella
GAGAGAGAGAGAGAGCTAGAGAGAGAGAGAGAGAGAGAGAGAGAGGGTAATCTTGTGTTGTCCTTGACTGTGAATGAGATGTGGATGGTGGTGTGTTATGATAGGTGGTGTCAAGAAAAAGTTTTTACCCCCACAAAAAGAATTTTTAGAAGTTACGTAAGTTGGTTTCGGTATCAGAATAATAGTAGAGTTGGCAATCAATAGTACTGTTGTTGCCTTAGTTAGTATCAGATCGACCGCCTCTAACCTCTACGACTACGAATCACCATTTTTTTTAATTTTAATTTTTAGGTGTGTTCTACTTTATCTTCTTAGCTTCCCCTGCTGGCTGCTACTCTATAGCTCTAGCCTCTATTGGCAAAATGCTAGCTGGATTTAGAGGAAAAATGCCTAAAAAATGAAATCCAGTGCTTTTGATTCAAAGAACAAATGTCAATTCCACTTTTTTCATATATTTCCCAAAATTTTGTTTGATATTAGATCGTGGATTACTTGATTCAATGGTTGTTCGATATTTGTATTTTTCCCTGTGTAGTTAGTTTTCCATCATTTCAATCCCCGGTTCTTCAATTTCTTGCTTTCACCAACTTATTTCGTTATTGTCTGAATCTTCAGAATTTTCTTGAAGTGTCTTATTCTTCTTCTTTGTTAACCATTTATGAGTTTCCATTCCATTCGCCCACCAGTGGTGCTGCTGCACTGCTTGTTTGGGACAGTTTTTTAAGCTGATTTTTTTGAAGAAAAAAAAAATCCGACTTTTAAGCAATTCTGTTTGATTTAAAAAAAACTAATTAACTTTTTTTCATCTCTTAATTCAAGAAAAAAAAAACTCAATACACGTCCCAAACACCTTAACTTTTTTTTAAAAACAAAATTATTGTAATATTCTTACTTAAAAAAATCATGTTAATATCCAAAACATTACAACTTAAAATCTAAAAATAAGAACATTTTAAACATTTTAATAAAAAGCAAAAAAACAAAAAAACTACTACAAAAAATTATCCCAAATAATTAAACTTTTTTTTATTCATTTTTTTTAAAAAAAAAAAACTAAATATCTTAAAAGTCAACTTTTTAAGACATCCCAAAAGGCATGCTACTATAACCATGTTGTCAAATTAAATCACCTGCATATTGCTCTTCGTGTTTTCCTATAAAACGGCCTTTGTATTTTATTCACCCATGATAAGCAAAATTGTCTGCCAAAGAGACTACATTTCTCAGCATGTGTTAAAATGAGTTGGGTAATAATGATATATAACTCAAAATTAATGTTGCATGATAGTGAATAAATGAAAAACTCAAGATCAAATTGGCAAGCATGGAAACTATGGTATGTTTGGGCATGAAAAGTTCAAGAAGTGGAACGAAGTCATTTTGTCTCTTGACTGAATTTGAATGTAGTCATTTAGCGTAATGTTATTTGACTTTAACAGTAATAGCTTAATTTATTTTCCGCCTCGTCCATTGAAGTCCAATACTGGGCTTTGTCCATGGACTACTCACTAGTACTATATAATATTAGGCAAACACGGAAAGACCTCATGATACTATTTAATAGTACAAAGTGGGCCTACAACAATGATTTATACTGCTAATCTCAAAAGCCATGTCAAAAAGACCATTCATGTAAAAATTTAATTTGACTGGACATCAATAAATACATGAATAAATTGCATTGTATTTTACAAAATGAATGGTTTGAACTTAAAACAATCCATTTTAAACCAAAGTAATTTATTGACAATCTTTTTTAAACCAAAATAATTCATTTTGCAACTTAAGATGTGATTTGTTCATACACCTATTGTTGTTCAATCATGCTAAATTTATGCACGGATGATTTTCTCCACAAAACTTACAAGATGAAGTGTTCGGATAAGTATTGTGGTCTCACTCCGAACCCAAAAGCCAAAATCTTATTTGGGTGATGCATTTAAAGACCAAGAGGAGACTCCAACCTAAGGTTCTAACAAATGGAATGGACATTTCCCGTGGAAATTTCACTACCTCATTTTGTTGAGTTCAAAAGGATCAAATAATCCTTAACAAGCTACTTTTCTTCTTACTTCTGGGAAAATTTTGTGCAAGCTACAAAAGGCAATATAGAACTATTATTGGAACTTAGAAAACAACAAAAAGCAACTATTTCTTCTTTCCCAAATTTTTCACCAAGTGTAGTGGTGATGTTAAACAGCACCTGATAGAAAGTTCTCTCCAAAATTGACATGAATATACAACTTTGCTTGAATAAGTTAACAACTTGGCGTGTATTTTCTCTGAAAGGACAACCTGAGTTTCTCTAAGTTGCGCAAGAGTGAGGAATTTCCTTCGCAAGCTTCAGTTAATAACATGAATCTTCTCTCTACTTCACACATATGCATAGATGAAGCTTCCTCCCGTTGTCCAGGCTTCCGGTACTGAATGAAATCTAACATCATCCCCTATAATTGCATTCCGTAGGAAAGGATAAGTTTAAATCTCAACAAAATGGGGCAATCTAGAAAGAAGGGAGAAAAGGAGAAGATGATTTGACAATGAGGAGGATGATATAATGCCACAAAATAACCATCACATACATGACTGTTTGCACAATCATTAGAACTTGCTTTGATCACCTTTTAAACTGATTATTCTCATTTTATATATATATATATATATATATGCACGAACGAATTGCCAGTACTTGAAGGCACTATTGAACATAATCAAACGATAGTAGCATAGAGAGAATGAAGGGAGGAACATAGATGATGATAAATGAGTTCGTCTTTCTTAGAGAGAGAAATTTAAAATAAGTAATGTTTAAATGAGTGAGGATTTAAATTGTGTTGTCAAGCCAGATAGAAGGGGAGGAGGAATGAGCGGGGATTAAAAATAGTAAAATCAATCTCACCTCTAAATTTTTAAAGAGTAAAAACTCATTAAAAGATATTTTAAAAAATATGAACTTTTAGCGGTATAATTTAAGTTTGAATTAAACACAACCACTCTTTTCAAAATATGTTCATGGGAGAGACAGAACACATTTTCAAAAAGGTGAGATTTGAACCGTAGGATCTAAGATTGAATAGGTAGTGGAAAGTAGCTTTGAAAACTGCCTGAGTAAAAACCATAAATCATATTGACAACCTCCAAATGATTCAAACCAGAACAAGGAGCCTACAAGTGAGTGCTACTTCAAATGAAATACTCACAAACAAAATCAATGGTTTGCCATTTATACACAAACACGTGGACTTATCTCTGTTTTGCCAATTCTACACCAACACATGAACTTATCAGTATGTTGCACTTACCAAATGCACCCAACTACAAGCAATATGTTTTCATGATCGGCAAGTTATAATGCACGAAGAAAAACTTGGTCGTTCATGTGACCACTTTATGAAGTTAAACAGTTCTGAAATAAAATGCATACCTCATGTTGCTGTTTACTTGAGTAGTCTCGCAGGAGAGACTTAACAAGCTTATTTCGGAGCGACAACTTATCGCCAGTGGAACAGCAAAAGATAAAAGAAGAAAGATGGTGCAAAACTAGTGTAAAAGCTACTGATCCTCGAGCTACAGCTCTGTCAAGGGCGCCAGAAACCCACGACTTCAAATAAGCTTCCAAAATTTGTTCATTAACCTGTACAGGGACCAAATGTTAGACTTCGCATGTTTTGACTAAAACTTGCTGACCTTGGAACGTCTACAATAAAGTACCCATGTATTTACTTCACTGATCAACAAAAATCTTTCAGGAAATGGCAAAAACAGATTAAGCAAATTAATCTTTCAGTTTGCAAACTGGCACTTTCCAAATTAAGCTAATTGTGTGAGAATAGATGATGTTTACAAGGCAATGCAAGCAATTAAGCAAATTAGCTTGTGCCAGTTTCAGTGCATTCTTATTAAGTGTACTAGTTTGTAGTGTTACCTCAACAGGTTCAAGGTACCCTTCAGCCTTGGCAATACAGTTCTCCAAAGGTGGCAAAAGTTCAAGAACACGAGCATTAGACAGCGCATTCCAGGCTGAAAGCCGTACAGATGTTTCAACACAACGGTGTAGATAAATCACAACTTGACGACCATAAATCATATCACCAAAAGATACGGCAGCAAACTGCTCCACAACAGTGTCCATAAAAGTAGAATAACTATCATGTATCTCTGATTGAAAACTCAGGAATTCCACACTGTATTTTTCTCCAGTTTCTGCCAAGAATTTCTCATTGTCATGCAAAAGGAACTCTTTGTTTTTACTTATCAGCAATTCATCAAGGAGCTTCCCATATACCTCTTGCAAAGTTTCATACACATCCCTACTCTTCTCCTCTTCAAGCACACCCATACCAACAAGTAAGATTACAGACAAAGAATGCAGTTTCCAAGTTAGCGGTACACTCCAAACTGGGGACTGGATCTCAGAGGAAACGATTGAAGACATCACTTCAATACCTAAAAGAAAGAAAAGTCCACCTTTAGCAACCTCAAGAAAATCATTGAGGTCCTGCAGTTGATTTCTTATGTTAAAAGCACTCGGAAGATCAGCATGTTTGCTGCTATTGATAGTTGAGATTGGACTGAGAAACCAATGAACGGGAAGAGGCAATCTCTGGTGAGCCCATTCTACAGCCAAAGAAGTGCAGTAATGCTCTGGAAAGGTCATATTTGATGCATCCAAGTCCTCCTGAATGGTATCCAGATCACCCCCTTTCTTAAACTTCTTTTCCCCAACAGATCTACTTCCATCCACTGCTTTCAGCTTCTTTTTTACAGTCAACCATCTGTTTCTAAAATGAGAAGCCAAAATCTTACTGAAGAGCTGGTAATCCTCTTCTTTATAGTCCCACGCAAATGGTTTTAATCCCTTAGTTGTAATAAAACCACGAATACAGAGATCAAAGTACTTTAGAACAGGGACCTGGAGCAAGGCATCCAATGCCTTCTCCATTATAAACCCATCCCTTGGTCCTAAAATTAAACATGCACATAAGGCAGAATTTATCCTTTGCAAAGTTAAGTTCATATCTTCACCAGTAGGCAGATCTTTAGCAGAGACATTCAGGAAGATTTAAAGCAATGGAATCAGCAATCTTGTATCTGTTTGTGCCAACAAAACATTTTGAGACCAAAACCCACCGCCAACCGCACCCCAGCCTAGTCCAACCCCTGGAGCAGGGCCTCCTCTACCAAACATCTCAATCGACTGCACCCATTGCCACTCAAAAGTAATTAACTTCATGAAAGTAGAAAGTAAATTTGTGAAGTCAAGAATAGACGACTTGACTATCCCACCTGCAAGTATTGAACCTTCTCTTGATGTACTGGGGCTGTGAGATGATGGAAGATGAATCTCAGACTTAGCCAATTGGATTAACTTATCAACAGAAACAACAACTTCAACTAACCCAATAAGGCAATAAACAGAAGCTATTGATGTTTCATGTTCACCTTGATGTCTCAAATGACACAAATACTCAAGAAAAGAGCCACCATGTCCTGTAGCATTTGTCCTTGAAAAGCTCAAAAACCCATTCTGAATAATTTCAAGCCCAATCTTAGGGACGAACTCTGGCAACCACGGCACGTGCCCACCAGGCAGGCTGATTGTTTCCTCTGGCATCACTCTATCTAGCACGCCAGAAACCATGTGCAGGACAGCAGAAATCACCCATAACAAGGAACTCATTGGTAAATAATTGATAAGAGAAGTACTCTTATCAGCTTTTTGCCACGCAAAGAATTTAGACATGCATGGATTGCTCCTCAATGCAGTCCACTTTATAGCTAAATCGACCACCGGACCAACATGGACCCAGCACCAAGTTTCCACTTCATCATTGACCTCAGATATTTGATTGTTTACATGCATGCGTGAATAAAAATTCGGCAGTCTTTTAGTTAGAGCCCCCAAAACAAGAAATGCTTCTTTGGTGATGGCAGCAAATTCATTAAGAACATTTTTTTCAATGAGTTCTTCAAATGTTGGTACATTCAACCACATGCACAGGGCAGGAAAGAAGTCTGAAAAGTAAGATACACAGTATCCATACTGAATGCAGACCTTCCAAAAGCGCAACTGTTCAACTATCAAAGCCGATAAGAGTTTGCAGTTTTCCCTTCCCAATTTTATCCATTGGTCAAGTTGGAATGCACATTTATACAAATGCCATGTTGCACTCCGGAAAATTCCATTTTTTATAAAATCAGCACAATTCTTCTTCTCAGATCGAGCCAACACCTTTTTGTTTACCAATAAGAATTAAAAATAAAAAAATACTTGTGTGAGCATATGCATTCTGTTGAATGCCAAAGCAACTGACCTCAATATTCATATTTATGTATATAAACATTTTAAGTGAAATAACATAAAGACAGAATGTCCAAAGTTAAAAAAGGAAATTGCTTACCCTCATAAGGGTAACAGATTTTATCTTAGAAGGATTAACTTCCGTTGGCTCTTTCGTTATAAATCTGTCAACAACTGTTTGAACAATCCTTTGGCACTTCATGATTGCATTTGCGCAAGTAGGGGAATGCCTTGCTATTGCAATAAGGATAGAAATTACGCACTCTTCCAGAGCGGCAGAAGGGTCTGTCTGGACCAATAAAATCAGTAAATTATGTACAATTACGAAACCAGAAATTTGCACAAATCTATAAAGTATTGTCACAATCATGTAAGCAGCACACAGCAGCTTAAAAGAGGCATGTTAAACAAGGAAAGTCTACACAGTACCCATATATTTCCAACACAGTCAACTACCATAGAATTTCTAACATTTCTTATAACAAAATATGCGTTAGGAAAATGTAAGACACTTGCCATAATTAACGATTGGAATACTTGGTGCTACATGGCACACAATTTACATTTATAGTCATCCAATTCCACTTCATGTATTCAAAAAAGATTTCACCTCACCCACCAAAGAGATGCATAGAAGAACATCACATCAATTCTTTGTGCCACAGAAACTGTTTTAAAGATTGTATGCTTCTTTTCTATGTCTTCTACAATTATTCCATGAATGCACATGAAGTCAAATGAAGAGGGATATATCCCACATTTGCACAGCCCATTGTCGAGTATTAATGAAAATATATACAGATGCATATGCTGAAGATCCTAAATAAATCCATGAAATTATCTAGTGAAAATTAGTACACATTCAACGAGTTCAGATTAATATCAAAGAACTCGCTGCCCCCAACCCCACAAAATTGCAACATCCTACTTCTGCAAAATGTGGAAGTTGCAGCACAATATTATTTCATTCAATCCCACTCTAAAGAACTGCTCCAGAATACAGACTATACAAGGACATATATTTTGCATAGAGTACAAGTACAAAGATGTAAAATCTGTTATCACGACAAATGAAAGGAAACTATGTTAAACCTGTTGTGATTATTTGAATTTTCAAGTCAATAAATTCATATTAAAAGAATATCTGCAGTACTACTTTTGGGGTTTAATTTTTTATCTTTGAGAACTGGAATGAATATTACTTCCACACAGTGAAGAACTGAAGATGAAAAAATCTGGTTACTTCAACTGTTTTTGAGAACTTTCACACTGCTTCCAAATCAAATGGTTTATTTACAATTTTTCTCGGAGACCTTGCTTGGTGATAAGCTATTCAAACATTGGGCAAGATAAATGTTTGTCGCAAACCAGAAACTATCTTTATAATGAAATATGAGGATAGAAATACAAAGACAATATTCAAGGAAAGAAACATCTAGTGTGGAACACAATCATAAAGAAAGGCCTGGAAAAAGTAACAATAGCAGATGCAGATATACCATTAGCAGATCACTCTCCAAAGAAGCAAAATATAGAACACTATCTGAAAGTAAGGCATGGAAAAGGTGGCAATTCCAGATGCAGATATACCATTAGCAGATCATTCTTGAAAAATGAAAAAAAAATCTTATTTAAAACAGCCTTTTCTTATCTACTAGTCAAAAACTGGTCATTTCTTGTCATGGCATGCTCTTTTGTTTTATTTCCTTTTAGTTTAAGAAAGGTAAGGGTGGCATGGAATAATTTTATTCCAGTATCATTATTAAACATGAGTGAGAAAAATGAGTAGTCTATACAGTATCTAAGATCTCCTAATCAGAAAATCCAGGCATACCATGAACATGTTCATGGTCTTGCTGCTGCTGATAATACTGCTATCATTATGGCAAGTGCAGCAAGTAGTACCACGACAGCTAAAAGTTCTCTAAGGTCAGTAAGAATAAGTCTAATCATCGTTACAACCATTCTAAGTAGCTATTCAACACATGCTAAGAGAGGAAACAATGTGCTCCTCTCTCTGCAAGATGTTGAAAAAATACTACTCCTATTCCCTCTAAAGTTGGGAGTTGGAAGTGTCAAATTTAGAAAGAGAAGGTAACGGGGGATACGAAAAAAAAAAGAAAAAGAAAAAGAATGCCTTTCTACAATTTTCTACTCTTTATCTGCCACACTAGAAAGGATCTAGCTGTCTTCAGTCACATCACAGGATCCAATTGAAACAAACATAAAACTAATATGAACCCCCAACTATCCATCATATTTTATTTTTTAATATTAAAATTTAACAATACACACTATGCCCCGTCTTCTCAACCAGTTACACCGAGCATAGAATATGTACAAGCTCTTATAGTCATTATGACACAAGTCAACAATCCTAATATCGAACAATTGTCAACTCATGCACTTAAACTTTTGTCACTGAAACTTTCTAGTCTTCCATCCTCTGGCCATTATACATAGGGTATATGATCAGTCCCATGATCTCATCCGATGGACATTTGATAAATGGGCAACACACTTCAAGCGCAAGCGAAGTTGGAGCAGCAATAGTAAATCAATAGAAATCTAAGAGGAAAACAAAATCAACACTGAGCTAAATGGGAGAAATTTAAAGATAGGGAATACGCGCAAGGCTCCCTTGTTTTAGAGAACATTAGTTTGAATAGTTAAATAACTAATTCGTACAGGTTTTTCAAATTAACAAGGAAAACGAAGGACCATCTCCGGCAACAACATGCTTACCTCCAAGAGAAACTGAATCCTTGGAAGGATACCCATTCTAACCAAACCTGCTACAAAATCTTGACCAGCTACAACCACATCATCCTGAATAGTACGTTCATCTTCAGTCTTGTCATTCACAATATCCTCACCAAAGGGTAAAATACTAGAAGGTTTAGCATTGTACTTCCAAAAGCAACCCTGAAGGAAACCGACATCAATCTCTGGTCTACTTCTGAATATAGGAGCGGTACATATGTCCTTTGGATAGGTTGCTATTTTCTGAAAGCAGAAGATAGTAAAGCTGAATTTGTAATAATGTTAGCAAGGATAATCAGAAGACCAATTCTGAGGAAGTAAATTACCTCTGAGATGTCAAAGTAGCTCTCATTGGTATCACAGCTCAATATGCACTGAATAACTTTCGCACAAGCTAAAACTACTAAGTTGTGGTTATCATCAAGTGACATCCTACAGGATAAACAAACATACAATCAAAAAATGCAACGATTTGTCAACAAGAATTAAAGTAATTATTACAACCGTGAAGTGGCTCTTGTGCTGATTTTGGTTGTTTTTATGATTTATTAAAATTTTCATTTTACTTAAATTTGTCTATAACCAATCAGGACCAATCTGAACATTGGATAAATGTTTTGATAACTAGACCGTTGAGCAAACCGGAAAGAGAACTGAATCAAAGGTTCAAACCAAAATTGAATCGTGGCATCATAATTACATCATAAATATAATTAAAAATAGATATAAATATTAAAATACATATTAAAATCAAGAAAGATTATCTAGAAATTTAAATATTTATCCGAGAGTGAAAAGTCTAAAGGGTTTTATTAGGTCAATCTAACTTATTTATCCAATTTGTGGTTCAAATTATATTTAAACAATTAGAGAAACCTATATCAAAATATTGGAAATAGTCAATTCTTATATCATAAGAAGATGTAGTTTATCACTTAATCATGGAAAATGTTGAAAAAAAAACCCGACCTTTCTTTTAAAACTATTTAAACATGGTTCGTAGCAGGTTTCATTCAAAAGCTAAACATCTAAAACTTAGATATTGAACGGAGTTTTTAGTATTTTTTAATTAGTTTACAGTTATTCAAAGGCAATATAATTCAAATCCTACCTCAGCTGTTCAAGGAAAGGAGGGGGGGAGGAGGGAGAAAGTAACTCCTCAAATAGAGCCAAATATCCACATGATTCATGGGGGAGGGCATCTTTCTCTCACTCTTTAAAATGCCAAGTCAATTCCCACATCGGCTAAATAAAAGATAAATGGGTTATCTGCTCCTATATAAAGTGCAACATCATGCAATGTACTTATGAGTCGGTATAAAGCAAACTCTTCATTTTATAGCGTGTGCCATGTGTTAGCCAACATTGAAGTAAAAAAATATTAAATTAGTTTAAAAGGTCTACGTGAACCGACCACAACCTATTTTGTGGAGTAAACGGTTTAAGAGGAACATCCAGACCACAACTTAGACGGCCGGAATGCCGGTAAAGTCCAATCGGGTTTACAAAACATTACATTGGACATTTTGCCAAAAGAATATGATAGTAGTGGATTTGGCCCAAGAGATAGGGGCAAATCCCTTCCTTCCTACCGCGGGTGTCAGAATTTTGTGGCTTGGAGGGTAAGGAGTTAAAGTTTTGCCAACCACGCGGTACAATGTTGTAGGTCAATTCAGTTAGAAAAAGGGAACCACAATGATGAGTTATTGTGCATGTGTGTTTGACTCGATTCAATTAGAGAGAGGTGGCCACAATGATGAGTTCTTGTGCATGTGTGTGCGACTACATAATAATCCTAAAAAACTTATTCTCTCCTGACATGATGGGATATGAGTCATCTTGGGTGAAGTGTGAACCTTGTGGCTCCCTTCCCTATAAATAGAGGAAAGTACACTCATTTCATTAGCATAATAAGGGAAGAGACACATCTCCCTTCATCTTCTCCATCTAAAACCCACTATACGCTATGAGAAAACCTTATGCCTCCCTCTTTTGACTAAACTGCTTGAATTCCTTCTTTGGTCACCTTTCTGCCTCCCTCTTTCGACTAGACTGCTCGAATCCCTCATCTGGTCAACTCTACTCTTGGAACGGTGGCATCAGTGTGAACTACTCCACCATTCATACTTTCATAGTTTCAGACCAATTTGACTTACAATCCTATATGAATTATTGTTGAGTGTTGACCAAGCCTATTAACAAGCCAATACATTTTTCAAAAAGAATGATATTTAAAATCTCATTTCAGCTAGTATCACAAATAGAGACATCAAGATATGGACATTAGAACTCACTGCCAGGAAATAAACCATGAATAGTTGTCCAAGCAAGTTAGCATATAACCTATATCAAAACTAATAAATATATAATAAATTATAAATATCATAGGATAAGATCATGAATAGAATGCCTACAAACTAGAGGGAAAAAAATCAATAGTGATAAAGGGTCGTTAAGAATTAGCCATAAAAGCATTGAGGATTCACCTCAGTGATAAAGCAAGTTCAGGTTCTGGGCCAAGTGCATAAGCCCATATGGCACCCCAGTCAATAAAACTCGTGATGTTAGCAATTTTCACATTGAAACCAACTTGGTTTTGACAAATACTGTGCAATGCCTTATCAAGCACAGATGCAAGCAAATGCAATGCAAGAGCCCGTTGGCCAGGAACCTGAAATTAGCATTTTAAACAAACAAGTCAAGGAAAAACATCTACCAGTTCAATATATAAACACTATCGAAAAAACTGCTGTCATATGAACATCTAACACCAAGATATATGTCAACTAACCACACTTCTAGTGAGAGCTACTGCTTCTTTGATAGTGTAACCAGCTGCAGCAGGGTCTCCCTCAGTTCGAAGGAAGTCGCGTTCAGAAACATTGCCAGCATTATACCCACTTTGAGTAGATATATTACCTACAACATGACAAGTACCAGGAAAGGGGAGGGGGGATTTTATAAGCAAATGTATTAGCTACAATATGGTAAGTAAAGGGAAAGAAAATACTTATATTGGTTAACAATGCATCATAATATGAACTGGTAGCCATCTTAGATCAAACACGGGAATAAGAAAACTCATCGATATGATTATACTGATTCTGATGATTACAAATGACTTCAAGGTGATGATGGAGTTGTTCATTTTCCCTTGAATTTGGAATTGTTATGATCTATGTTTGACATATTAAATAATGTTGAAGTTCATTTTATTATGAAAGAACTCAAAAGGTGATGATTTTGAACTCAATGATCTTTGATTGTAATGTTTTGAATTGAGTTGGAGGTGTTTCAAGTTAAAAAATAAGTTTTTAAAGGCAATAGTGTCGACAACTTGTGGCAATACTTGAATTCTTTAAAAGCAAAGATAATAGTGTCAAGGCCTTTTTTCACAGTCAACCCCTTTTGTGAGAATGTTTATCACCCTGCAAAAGTCTGCAAAAGTCTGCAAAAGTGTCAACACCTTCACAGCATAGTGTCGATACTTTCGCACAAAATGCCATAAAATTTCCAGACGCAATGACGCAATGAAGCGTTGACACTTTTAGTGATAGTGTCAACACCTTTGAAGAAATCTTCAAACTATTACACACGGTATCCAATTTTAAACTAGCAAAAGTGCATTTAATGCACTCCCACCAACCTCCAACAGTTGTAAGCACTAAAAGGGTATAAATGCAGCCATGCAGATTTCAGATAAGAAGATTATCAACAAGAGATTCAAGAATTTTATTTCAGGATCTTCAAAGCTTCCAACATTCCTTTTGTGCCCTAGATTTATTAATTAAGCTTCACCTTTAATATTCACTTTTAAGGTGTTCTTGTAACATCTATTGGGTTCATGTGCTCCCCAAATACTTGAGCTATATTGTTGAGTAAAAAAAGGGGTAGCCCAGTGCACGAAGTTCCCGCGTATGCAGGGTCCGGGAAAATGGGCTGACCACAAAAGGTCAATAGTATGCAGCCTTACCTTGCATTTGCAAGAGGCTGTTTACGTGCCTCGAACCGGTGACTTCCAGGTCACACGGCGACAACTCTAAGGTACAACTTGTTAGTTTCGAGTTGCTGATTCTAAAGCTATTTGAATAATTGAAGAAGTAATCATATTAAAGCTCTTCAGCAGCGACAGAGCCAAGATCTTGACTAAGAGGGGCAACAATACAATACAATACATACACCTGCTTAAGAAAAAAAATTATCATCATCATGTGCTAGTGTGTGTGCATGCATACATATGCAAATATACTCGAGTTTTAAATAAGAAACTTAACAAATAAACAAATTCTAAAAAATTGCAGTTAAACGAATCAGCGAATTTGTTTAAACCCTATCCTTGGGTTATAAAGATTTGCATGCAGATATAAAACTGGGGAAATTACAAAACAAAACCCCAGGTTCCCAATAACAAATAAAACCCCAAGTGTTAAATTTTGAAAATTTAAATCATAATCTTACAACTATGTCAATTTCAACTGTCTGTCTATTTCTATTAACTTACCCTAGTGAATGAGGGATATTTTTTTGTAAATTTATTACCTCCTTGCTCTCTCATTTTCCATCTCGCACAACTCACCATCATAGGCACCAGTAGCCACCATCAACACCAGCATTCACCTCACAGCTCACCGCTAGTTTAGTAACTGATGGTGTTATCTGCAGAGCTCAATGCTTCGTTCAGACTTGCTGCAGAAGGCAACTCATATACCTAGAGTTCATGATCCATACCGAACATCATACCTCGTATTGATCCCGAAATGAAGCCACAGTATGCAACACACTGCACAGTATGGCGAAATGTAATGGATGCAAAATCATTGAATTAATACTAAAGAAAAGTGAGACCACTTATTGGTTCCAGTCAATTCTAGCCAAGGCAGAGGTAACAAAAAGGGAACAAGATTCCAAGTAACAAATATAGCATATTTTCATATGTGATCCAACAAGTAATTAACAAGTCAGAAACCGCCACTCCATCCCTCTTGAACCCTTTCCCTTCCACTGTATGTGTCATGTACGTTTAAATTGATAAATTAAGAACTTGGGGTTTTATTTGTTACTGAGCTAAAATATTGTGGTTTTTCATAGTTTCCGCTATAAAATATAGGAAGCAAAAGGATAGGTAAAAGTGGAAATTGGCAGCTGCCCCCCCACCCCCCTAAACCAAAAAAAAAAGGCCCATTGGAGGCTCCACAACCTAAGTTCAGCATAAAACACATAATTCCATAAATGGCAAATGCTAGACTACAGTGGAGACTTGAGACTTGAGAGAGGGAGTATCACGAGAAATAATCAAGACCGCAACAGTAAGTACAATTACTGAAACAAAAATCAGAATGATAGTATTAGCTATTGGCCTTACCAGCTTTTGTTACCTGCACAAAATCATTTTCGACCACATTACCATCCAATGAGAACCTTAATTCCCTGACAGCCTCAACTCTCTCACTCCAAGAATCCCACAAACTACCTCTACTGGGGCTCGAATTCTGCGTAGCGTTACAAACCATATCTGTTGAAGCTGTTGTTATCGCACTTTGGGAGATATCACTCTCAGACAGTGGAGAACCTTTTCCATCTTTGAACAACTTTTTTCCATCCTGCAAATTACCCACCTCTCCTTTGGCAGGCAAGTCTGAGATCGAGACTTTTTGCTTCTTCAATTTGTTTTGTCCACGTTTTCTTAAAGCCTCTATTACTGCAGGAGTCATCTTCTCCAGTATCTCACCCTGTGCTTCTGCAATCTCATCAGCTGACATTCTTTGTAACTGGGCACGATTCTCAGCATCAATTTGGCTCTCAAGACCTGTGAACCCTTGTTCAGTTCCCGTGTTGTTGATATTGTAGCTCGAAGTAACATGCGATGTTGACATCTTTTGCCTCTCCGTATCCACTTGCCTTTGCCTTTTGAACACCTCTATCAATCCAGGGTCCATCTCCTCCATAATGTCCTTCCTTGTTCCCACAAGTACATCTTGCAATGCTTCCAACGATTTGAGATCCATCTCCTCCATTGTCACATCTTGTGCCTTTGCATTATTGTCAGGTGATATTTTCTGTGGCAACCCACCATTCCCTGTGGCAAAACAGCTGCCCGTTTTATCAGATAATTCTGTTACTTCATTAGTCTTCTTCCTCTCTTTGGACTCCACAGCTAAATATTTATATTCTTTCTTTGTCTGAGATGCAGAAGCATCATCACTTGCCATTAGCTCTCTCCATTGACTAAAATCCAAACCTTTCTTCTCTTTCCTTAGGACTGGATTAGCAAAAGCTGCTGGTATAGGATCAAACTCAGTCAAATCTTCATCTTCGGCTTCATCCTCATCATCACCACCGCCACCACTTTTTTCCCTACCTATTGGAGCCCAATGCTGGGAAAACGAACTCGTTTATCAATTCGCGAAGCTT
>JAULJZ010000006.1:756101-779843 GCA_032270985.1 Heliamphora pulchella
TGTTGTTTTTTCCGGTGGGTCTTGAAATCCACTCCGTAATTGCCTTTTTTGCCACACAAATAACCCTTCAATGTTTAGGTCTATATATAGGCACGGGACTTTCATGTATGAATGGGAACAAGGGATACAAGAGGCGGGCCGTTAAGAGGATCTGTATGGAAAATGATTTTTTTGTTAGTATTTTAATATATGACGTGGCAATAACGTGTTTTTGTTAAAAAATGTATTGGCATCTTGATGTTTGTTTGAATTTAAAAAGATAAAATTTTAGTTTGTCATCATGTCATTTTAAATGAATTTCTTGTATGATATTTTGTTTTTCACGTAATTTTTTTTAGAGCATAGTGATTTATAATAAAAAAATTAGAGAAATCATCAAAAAGTATAATTAGGCATATAAGTACACAACTTCTTACTATTCATTTTTTTTAAAAAGAAAATTGCATTTAAATAAAACGGAAGTTATTAAGTGGAAAGATACTAATATTAGACTACGTACTCACTCATTTCAAATTCAAGTAATTTGTGATTTTTGAGCTCTATTACATGTAGCCTCATATTTTTCTTAAAAATAATTTATGGTTGTGCAATGGTGCGTGTGTTGTTTCTTATTATAAAAAAATAGAATAAATTCCGCTCTAATATTATATAAAAATTTTATATTCAACTTTAAAACTTAAAATATTAAGTGAAGATATCTCCATATTATATTAAATGATCACTCATTCTATACTCAAATAATATGAAATTGAATACTCCTTATGTTGATGTTTTACAGAATATTGGATAAGTTTAGAAAGATAGTGAGTGTTTAGCAAAGTTAGTGCAGATAGGAATTGTTTGACAAATCTAGTGCTACTAGTTTTTTCCTTGATGCTATTAACTTTAGCAACTTTGCTAGTGCCACTAGTTTTTTGCTTACTGTTACAATTTATATTGCAAGTTATAATTAATTTTTCTTCTATTTCAGTTACAAGTTACGATTTAAAATTTTTTCAAACTCTCACAAATTCTACTATCAGCTACAATTTATAAGTTATTAATCTCAACAATTCAAACACCACCATAAGTAATATACAAGACCTAGAATAGCAAGTGAGATTATATATGTATATCATAATATTATTTATATAATATTTGGTTAATGTTAAATAAAATATATGATAAGAGTTGGAGAATCTTAGTGTTAGATAAGGATAAAAAAAATAATAATTTGGAGTGTGGACAAATTAATAATCTCAGGAAGAGGAGTGATATAAATAATTTCATATTATTAGACTCCTATATGAGGGATTAATAGTCTAATCCTGTTAACCAAACGTGAGACAATGTGAAAAAATAAAATTTTAAAAATATAATTTTCACATATTTTTTTAGTCTAGTTCAATCTCTCTTGGTACATTAAAATAAACATTGACTAACATTGCTCGTATATTATTGCAATGTATGTATATACAGATATGTTGACCAAAAATTGGCAGACAGTTTAGGACCCTACGGAATGGTTAAAGAAATTGACCAAAAAGAAGGCAGGCGACTTTGACAAAACATCATGGGCTGCTGGAATCCCTTTTTCTATCTTTTGAATTTTAGAGTGGAATCCAAAGCACCCTTTTGAAGACTCGGGGTGTTTGGCAAAAATTATTATTGGTAGTTTTTTGTTTTTTGTTATTAATTTTATGTATAAATTATAATTTTTTTAAATAAGAAATATTCATAATTTATACTACAAGTTTTAACTACTTTTTTTATTTCAGCTACAAATTATATTTTTTACCAATAACACTCATAACTTTTAGTACAAGTTATAAATTATAATATATAAATTACTAGTTTTAACAATACCAAACACGATTCATCAAAATCCAAGTACTTTCAAAGAAGCAAAACATTTATGCAAAGTACTAAGGTCAGTTGTCGTAACTGTGAACTTGATTCCTAGCAAATAAACCCGCCACAAAGCCAGCTCGAGTAATATGGCATGCCCTCCTTATGCCATCATAGATTGGCAAGGGTGCAAGATGTCACCACATGCCACCTAAGACATCTCAATGCCGTGATGCTAACATCAATTCACCTTAATTTTTATTGGACTTGGTCTAAGGTTGTTATTTGTAAAAATTACACGTGGAATGACAAATAATTAACCCTCAAAGCGGCCAAAATTAATTTAGGGGATTAATGTCCTAATTGGTAAACATGTGTTTTTTTTTTAAGTTAAAAACTTGTAAGTCTAATATAGGTTGTTTGGCTAAAAAGTTAAAAATCCGAAAGCCTTATTTAAAAAAACAGTAATACTCTTATTTAATAATTTGCTGCCACTTGACAGAGAGATTTGTGAAGCAAGCTTTACAGATTTATGGTGTAAAGGATGGTCTAGTCTCTTGAGCCAAATCATGCTGGATGCTCGAGCAGTGTAGCAAGCTACCTTAGGAGCTTTATTTGTTCTTGCTTTATTTTGAACATGTGAAAGTTGATAGAGATCTCGAATGTGATTGCCCTTAAGAAGAATTTGGTTGGTTGTCTTGTCCTGAATAACGAATGTATCAGCATCAAAGGTATCAAGACAATTGTTATCAGTTACTAACTGATGAACTGAGATTAAGTTAGAAGCAATTCCTGGAACATGAAGAACTCGAGTGAGTTTAAATTTGTATAGGGGAGTATGTAGAGTACACTGACTTTTGAATGGGCAAGGTTGTTCCATCTCTAACTGTGACCTTGTCAGTGCCATAATATGGTTCATAAAGATGAAGATTTCCCAAGTCATGTGTCACATGATGGGTAGCAGCTGAGTCTATTTACCATTGATTTTGGGATGTTCCATCGAGGCTATATAGGCTTTGGGTGAAAATTGTGATTTTGTATTCCCTTTGAAACTCAAATAAGATGGAGCCTGGTACTCAAGATTCAATCTATGCCAGCAATTTATGGCTGTTTGATACATTTTTCCACAAATCTGACACGCAGGAGCTTAAACTTGAACAAAATTATTAGCCTTAATTTGTCCCCTATTTTCTCTTCCTCTGTTTTGAGGGCCATTGAATCTATTTCTTCGTTGATACTCATTAGATCTGCCTCCTATTCCCGATGGAAATTTCTGTTTCCTCTATAAAAGTTTCTGTTTTCGAATTGTGAAGACGAGTTTCTAGTAGTTGAGAAAGCTACCGTGACATCAGTTAAAGAGTTTGTTTTTGACTCAATGTCAATGGCTTCAGAACATAGGAGAGATGAAAGATCCTCAATTGTTGTATTTTTTGATCCGGTTCTAATGCTTTTCTTGAAAGCGTCATACTCATTCGGTAACCCATTCAAAGCAAGAAACACCAAATTTTCATTAGAGAAAAGTAATCCTGCGAGTGCAAGATGATCTGCTGTCTCTTTGATTTGTTGTAAGTAAATCTCAACTGTCTGAGGTTTCTTGGATATTGCATTCAATTTGCATTTCAACTGATGTACATGAGAACGAGAAAGAGAAGTAAATCGCTTCTCTAAGAATTTCCATACCTCAACTCTATTTCTGCAATGAAGAACTGTAGGATAAATTGCAGAAGAAATTTTGGCTGTAATACAACTGAGGAGATGTCCATCAATGGTCATCCAATTCGTATAGTTTGGATTTGAGATTTATTTATACTGTGAGTCAAGAATCGTAGGAGATGGACAGGTTGAAGATCCTTCTACAAAACTCAATAGGTTCGATGCTCGAAGTATATACTGAAACTGATTCCTCCATATGATATAATTCGTTGAATCCAATTTGATTGTTAAAAAAGAGTTGAGATTTGAGATCAGCACTGAGAGATTGGGCGGAATGAGATTGTGCAGTGAGGAAGAAGATGCCATTGTTAGGTTTAACTCGTTCGTAAGAGCAATTACAGCTCTGATACCATGTGTAATTATCAGAAAAAAGGAGAGAGAGAGAGAGAGAGAGAGTCTCTGTAAATTGAATTCAGTTAGTTTCCCTCCTCACACAGCTATGCTGTATACACACGTATATACTTCCTAACTGACTATTCTAACTGATGCGTGAGCCACTGTTTCTTCTTATTGCATCTTGTGGCTTTAGGTCTGTTGTTTTCCTTATAATTTAATCTTTGCGAAAACAAACAAATGATAGGATTAAGTTGTATATGATAAGTAATTATTCATAAAATAAACAAATAAATGACTGAACTGAAGTTAGGGCATTCAATTCAAAGGATAATGACAGCATGCGATAATTTAGGATATTTTAATTTTGGTCATAATTTTATTTAAGAAATGTTTTTTCGTGCCGTTTGTTTTGGCACATGTTTATATATTTTTAATAGTTAAATTTGAGTTGATCTCAAAATTATATTTTTGAAAATTTTCTATTAATTAAGAATTTATTAAGATTTTATCTTTTGGAAATCTTTCTATGAATTAGGATTTTGACAGAATTTTGTCTTTTGAGAATTTCTTTATTAATTAGGAATTTGATGGAATTTAGTTTCTTTAATAAGTTGATTTCTTTATAATTTTACCATTATAAATATGCCGTATGATCATTCCGTTGTTGAATAATAATAATTATTTTGAGCTTTCTCGTTTATTGTGTTTGTTATTAGAGAGAGTATATCTATTTTAAACAAACTTGTAAATTTCAAAATTAGTGTTTTTTTAACCAATACGTCTCCCTGCATCAATTAGTATCAGAGCTTGTGCTCGATTCTAATGGCACGATAGAGAGTTCGTGATGATCGATATGCTGTTAACAAAAATGTGTATAAGCAAAATGTTACTACACGAGATGCTTGAGCGGAGGAAATGATAACGCGAATATAGGAATCAATTGCTGTAGTGGCCGAGCAGATGGTTGTTTGATCGTGATTGTTCTACCTCATAACCATCTACTGAATCACGTCTCTTAAAAGATGATATAGTTGAGTGGCCTTTCACTTCAAATATTATTTCGAATCCAATTGTGAATTGGAATAAACTTCTAATTTTCAACAAAGAATTATCTTCTGATAAAAATATTAACAAAGAAAATATCATAAAAAATGTTACCAAAAAAGTTACTTCACCATCATCAGAGTTGCAAATCGTCATAGATTAGCTACTTTTTTGTTACAGTTTGGAGATGGTTAAATCGAATCCTGGTATTAGTAATGATGTCGTTACTATATTAATCGAGAAATGCCAACAATTTGTTCAAGATCATGATCGTTGGGATGTGTTGAATAAGATTAATCTAAAATATAAAATAGATGTAGACAAACGATGACTTGTTAAGTTATTTCAAAATTCATGGAAACTTGGGGACGAGTTTTTTCAAATCGAAGAGAATGACGCAGACAATATTTTAGGATATTTTAATTTTAGTCATTACTTTATTTAAAAAGTTTTTTTTGTGCTGTCTGTTTTTAGCACATGTTTATATATTTTTAGTAGTCATATTAATTTGAGTTGATCTCAAATTTATTTTTTTGGAAATTTTTTTATTAATTATGGATTTGTTAGAATTTTATCTTTTGGGAAATCTTTTTATTAATTAGAGATTTGTTAAAATTTTATCTTTTGGGTATTTTTCTATTAATTATGGATTTGATGGAATTTAGTTTTCTTAATAGGTTAATTTTTTTAGAATTTTACGATTACAAATAAGTTGTACTGATCTCATAACCATTCAGTTGTTAAATAATAATAATAATTATTGAGAGTTTTTTTATTTACTGTGTTTGTTATTAGAAAGAGTATTTCTAGTTCAAATAAGTTTGTGAATTTCGAAGTTAATGTTCTTATAACGGAGACTTCTCCCTCCACTGAATACGTCCTTCTCCCTCCACTGAATACGTCTCCCTAAACATGACCTATAAATACTATAACGTCACTCTTCCAAGAACAATGTTGCAATTATCTTAAACAAATACAATGAGTCATAAGAATCCTAAAAATACCAAAATCATCTTTAGCTTCCCTCCTTGCCGTGCACTAATTTATTAGTGAGGCTTGAAGAAGCTGACATCAATACCGGTGTTAATCACAACCAAGATTCCAGCAACGATTAGTATCAAGCTCAGTCCCATTCCCAGAACACCTAATCCCCAGTTGAGCCACCACATGGGGCTGTAAATCTTTGGCTTCTTCATCTTAAGCCACATAAAACAGGGATAAGCCAAAGTCACTGGCAACGCTATCCCTCCGATCAAGCCCGCCAAGCTCCCCAAAAATGGGATGGCGACGCCGATGAAGAAGCAACCGTAGCCGAACATGGCCCGGAGGATGACGCGAAGCCACCACGGGCACGGCCTCTTCCACCTGGTGGTGAACTTGGATTCCATGTGGTCAAACATTTGCATCCCGTAGACTTGGAAGGAGCAGAGCGCATTGATTATGACGAAAAAGCTTATTAGTCCCAGCACAAATTGGGAGGCGGTTTGGCTGTGAAATGCATACAGCGCCGACAGCATTCCTCCATTTGCCGGTATCTGAGAAGAAGTGCAGAATAATTCTCTCTTAGTTAGAAACGCACAAATTCAGTTGTTGATTGCAAAGGTTAAAGATGGATGGTAACAATAATGCTAAATGCACAAAAGTCATTCATAAAAAAATGATTCTAGCCGTTCAGACCACATCTTTTAAGTTTCATGTGCATCTAAATTAGTAAATAGTCAGAATCATCTTTCGTTATTAATTAGTTTCTGTATTCTTGGATTTATTAAAACGTCAAAGGTTAAGAGGAAATTTACCAGATGACCGTACGCCCAATAGCCACCGATGGCAAGAGGGAACAAGCACATAGAGACGAGGAGATATGCAAACTTGACGCCCCTCCACATTGGGACCCGGGATGGGTGCTTCTCACTTGATGGCATGGTGGCCTGCACATTACCAAAATGTACCCAAACTTGCTTTAGAAACCATACAATAATATACTTAGGCCTGGTTTGGCTAAGGTTTTTTATTTATTTTTTAAGGCTTATTTACTAGCTTTTTAAACCTAAAAGTAATAAAATCCGAACGGTCTAGTTGGATTTAGATTTATAAGTATCAAAAAGCTATATATACTTCTTGTTAATTAATAAAAACTAAAAAATAAGACTCCTAAAATCTAATAACCCAAATCACAAAGGTTTCTTCAGTTTTTTGGGATTTTTTAGCTAATGAAGTCAAAAGAAAATATCTTACTTTTAAGTCTTTAATCAAACACCACCGTCTTTCTTTCAGATATTCTTTTTGGTTAATTGAGATAATTTTCTATGATATGTTAAAAAAAATAAATACAAGTGTATATATGTACACAAGGCATGTCAAATTGTCTTATGGTTGTTGGGACTAAATTAAGCTGGTAGTAGAGTCTAATAATAATGTCATGTTTTCTTTTATATCTTGTGGTGTTAGTGGTGTGGTGTTAGTGGTGTTTGGCATTGCTAGGTGGAATTAGTAGTTTATAACTTATAATTTTATTGTAGAAATTATAAGTGTTTGATAAAAAATATAATTTATAGCTGAAATTATTAGCAAGAATTTAAAAGCTATTAATAGTAGCTTTGCCCCTATATTGTTTAGGTCAATTTACACGTACTTCGATTAATTTTTGAAGTATGAATTTACCGTGTACTAGTGAGAATTCAATTAAATAATAATGCCATGTTGACAATATTTTAATGATCATAATTAAATTTTACATAATTTGACACTTAATGTTTAGTGCTTAAAAATAAGTAATAAATTTGACAATACGAGGTAGTAGACAAATACGATTGTCGAATATATAGTATTACTAGGGATCTAATCCCATGCTGCGTGGTCAAAAAAATCCAGCCAACTTAGGGAATATGAGTTTGAAGTCAACATCTCCGGCTCTCGTTCGTTTTATAAAAAAGTCACCTTCACATGAGGACTGGTCATCTATATTTTATATAAATGAATAGAATATATAATGCGAATATATTTTTTACATAGAAAATTTATAAGTACACTTGCGTCACTTCCATATCATTCTATAAAATAAAAATGCTATCCACCTTTTATGAATGTAATCAAGGGAAAAAAATCTACTAATGTCTATATAAAAAATATTAAAATTTATAAAAATACTTTAAAATTCATATAAAAAAAACTATATTGAAATTATAGTTTTTCGGCCTTATTTGTTTTTTAACCACCACGTATTGAACCATTGTTAGAAAGACTGTGCTATATAGAATCTCTCTTTGAACAATAAAAAATACAAAAATTTTAGGTGCATTAAATTATTTGGTGCCCTAATGACAACATAGGAATAAGGTTACATGGTGTTCTAATGATACTGATCACCACATATGATCATGTGGTGCTCAAAAACATTAAAGTATGGCGTGACCTCACTAATGGAGCACTGAATAATCACTCGTTAGATACACAAAAGTAACACAAATTCAAACACAACTCTTGACACAGAATGTATTCGAACATGTGTTAGAATTCGAGCTAACTTAAAGCAGAAAAATTCTAAGAACTAAGAAGAGCACGATCGATGTTGGTACGTACCTGAATCTCAAGAATGAGATTGTGGCCTCTGAAAGCAAAAGCAATGATCCCAAGCGCGTTTAGAACATCAAAAACCCTAACAATTTGGGCACTGTTGGCTCTCACCGGGCTGTACGACACGTTGGGAAGCCTACCTTCAGCCACCGAGACCACCCATATTAGGGTGCAATATCCTACGGCGGTGATGGATCCGATCAGTGACACCCCGGCTATGGAGTTCAAGTTGGGCAACTGAGACAGCAGCACCGCCGCGCACGTAAAAACTAGGTACCACTCCACGCTTGTTAATGACTTGGTTGTGCAGTTGGCCCCACACACTGTCTGGAAGAACAACTTCGCTGTTGAACCCCCGATGATGATCAGAGCCACACACGTGCCCCCTGATAGGTACAGGATTGGAAATAGAGCCAGGAACTTCGCTAGCTTCTCACCTGATCCAACACCCACGTTTCATTCTATCAACATCCTTATTTTAACAATCATATTAATTCTGTTTTAGTATACGGTGATATCGATCAATATTGATGGAAACATTCATAATATTTTTGATAAAAGTTTAAAATATCAATCAATACATTATATAACGTTAATCTTCGATATTTAAAACCCTGATCACGATTGAAGAGAAAAAGGTCTTGACTGGCCTAAGGTCTCAATGGGCTGAGTTGTTCTGAGGTGATTGAGCTGAGTTTTAAGTTTTAAAAATTAAGGGTCCAGACTGTTGATGATGAGCTTACCGAAAGTTGCACTGCTGAGTTGCATATATCTGCTGTAGCGAATTCCAGTTTCGGTTGATTCGTGAAGTTGAACCAGCAAGTAGAGGGTGTAAAGTTGCCATATAAATGCTAATGTTAAGCATATGACTCCCCATGTCCTGAAACCCAAAGTACGTATACATACAATTATATTATATACATATATGAATATAACTAATTGTATAGGGAAGATGGGAGTAACTTTAGGCCCTTCTTGGTCTATTTAAAAAACTGCCTTTTTTTTTTTAATTTATCAAAAACTTAGCTTTTAAGAAGTTTATCTACGAAGTCAAACTTACGGTTTTAAAAAACTGAGTTTTAAAAGGAGAGTAACTTACCATCCAAGAATGGTGAAGGCAACGGGGAGCACCAGGGCTTGAATCCCAATCCCGGAAGAAAGTGTGTGGAAGGCTGCGTAGTAGGCGTTTCCGTTTCTTGACTCGGTGATGGGAAGCCAAGCGTCTTGTGGGTCGAGTTTCGTCATCCGGAGAGCCTTCCTGAGTGGGCTTCCCAAGGGAGTGATGAACCGAGGGGTTCGAGACTTGTTTGGCGTCTTGCTTACGGCAGTTTCGGGGTGGTCGCCAATGGAGAGCAGCGGCGATCGAGACAGAGACGGGGAGTGGAACTGCGACGGCGGGCACGATATGGGCGGTCTCGGGGCGTTCGCCGCCGGCCTCGGCGTTATAGGGGCGGACCTAACTTCATCGACCTCCGCCATTTTTTGAAATAATGTTCTTCGTGTGGTTTTTTCCGGCCTTCAATGTTTAGGTGCATATATAGGCACAAGGCTTTCACGTATGGAAGGAAATAAGGGACGCAAGAGGCGGACAGGATCTGTACGGAAAATGATTTTTTTGTTAGTATTTTAATATATGACGTGGCAATAACGTGTTTTTGTTTAAAAATGTATCGGCATCTTGTTGGTTGTTTGAATTTAAAATGATAAAATTTAAGTTTGTCACATCATTTTAAATGAATTTCTTGTATGATATTTTGTTTTCCACGTAATTTTTTTTGAGAGCTTAGTGATTTTGATTTATAATAAAAAAATTGGAGAAATTATCAAAAAGTGTAATTGGGCATATGGTACACAAGGCGTTACAATAGATTTGTTTTAAACAATTGTATTCAATCAAAAAATTAAGTTATTAAGTAGAGAAATTCTAATATTATATTAAATAATTACTCATTTCAAACCGAAATAATACGTAATTAAATATTCTAACAACATCTCAGCTCGCGTACGTGCAATTGCTTTTTGAGCTGTATTACATGTAATTTCTTATTTTTTTAAATTTATCATCGTGCAATGGTGCATGCTTTTTTATTATGAAAAAAGTAAAATAAGTTAAGCTCTAATACTGTGTAAAAACTTTATATTCAACTTTAAAACTTGAAATGTTAGGTGAAAATGTCTTAATAATATTTTAAGTAGTCACTCATTTTATACCTAAATAATATGAGATTGAATACTCGAAGATAATGTTAATATTTCAGAGAGTATTAGATAAGATAAGATGAATAAGTAATACGTACATATTTTTTTAATATCATGGGATAGCGAGTGAGATTTTATATGTATATCGTAATATTATTTATATAATGTTTGGTTAATGTTAAATAAAGCATGCGATAAGAGTTGAATAATTATTTTTAAAAATAAATTAATAATTTCAAGGAGAAATTGAGATAAATAATTCTATAAATACTGAATAATTAGACTTTCATGTGTGAATTAATAGTTTAATCCCGTAAACTAAACGTGAGACTAGCAAACTGAAAAAATAAAATTCTAAAGATATGATTTTCACATATTTTTTTAGTTTTAGTCCAATTCCTCTTAGCACATTAAAACTAACGTGGACTAACATTGGTCGTATATTATTGCACTGTATGTCTATGCAGATATGTTGACCCAAAATTGGCAAACAGTTTAGGAAAGCAATTGACCAAAACGAAGGCAGCCGACTTTGACAAAACACCATGGGCTGCTGTAATCCCTTTTTCTATCTTTTGAATTTTATTGTGGAATCCAAAGCACCCTTTTGAAGACTTGGGGTGTTCGGTAAAATTAATGTCGGTAGTTTTTAGTTTTTTATTATTAATTTTAGGTATAAATTATAATTTTTTTTAAAATACTTGAAATTTAATTTTATTACAAGTTATAATTTTTTTTTTATTTCAATTATGAGCTACAATTTTTTACTAAACACTCTTAATTTTTACTACAAACTATAATCTATGGCCTTGATTGGTAATCTTGATTTTTTGGATAAAAATGCCAAAAAGCCAAAGTTGCTCATTTGACTAAAAAACAAAAAACCTAAAAAGTCAACAAATCACATCAAAATACAAATTACTAGAATATTCTATTCAAACTATTACTACTTTTAAAATACAATAATACAACTTATTTATAACTTATTTAATATTATTACCAACTACATATAATTATTAATATCAAATATATAGAATGATAAAATTGCCTACTTTGAATAAAAATAAATAAAAAAAATTAACTTTTTACCCAAACAACACTTGAAAAAAACTAACTTAAAAACTAAGTTACCAAACAACTTACGTTGAACCTAATTTAACATTTTGGGTAAAAATGCAAAAAAATAAAAAAATTAACTTTTAAACTAGTTGTCAATTAAAACCTATAAATTACTAATTTTAGCAATACCAAGCCTCACCTTAATTAAGGTCGGGTTCATCAAAATCCATGTTCTTTCGAAGAAGCAAAGTATTAAGGTCAATCCACCTTAATTTTTATTGGACAAATAATTAACCCTCTTTCCCTTGTCTTCCAAGCGGCCAAAAATCTAGGGGATTAAGGTCTTAATTGGTTAACATGTTTTATTCTTAGTTAAAAACTAAAAAGTCTAATTCAAGTTGTTTGGCCAAAAAATTGAAAATCCAAAAGCTTTATTTTAGAAAATAATAATACTCTTATTTGATATGTATTTATTATCAAATTCAACTATATATAATTGTTATAATCATTTATATAGAAGTGTAATACTGTTCAATTTAAATAAAAAGTAAAAAAATTATTTTTTTTATTCAATTAATTCTAAAAAGCTATATTTTAAATAAAAAACGTAAAAAAACCAAAAAATAACTTTTAACCAAGCTAGCCCAGGCCCTAAAGCTTAATTCACAGCCCCTCTAACATTACATATTTAATTAGCAATTCTTGAATTCTTTGTAATTAAAATTAGAATAACAAAATATTATATATATATATATATATATTTCTTTTTTTATGACAAAAAACGTAGAGTACACTGAACCACTCTAAAAGAGCAAACTTGGGATACAGGAACGCGCACACGGCAAACTCGTATATTGAATAAAGTTATCAAAAATTAACTAAACTGACCATACGAGTTTCGAACCTAAGATATGATTCATAGAAAAGTCGTACGTACATTGTAATTATGGTTATAATTTGAGTATATAATTCCATTTTCAGAGGAATTTATTTTAATCAATCCGGTCTTGTTAAATCTAAATCAACCGGGCACTGGGTAGTGTGATTTGTTTATGACTGAGGTAACTAATTATAATAAGCTGATTAAAATCAGGATTTTGAGAATCAGGATTTTGAGAAAAGTGGTATTAGGTAAGAGAGATGAAAGGAAAGGCAATGTGAAGGAAGGTAGATGGGGATGGGGATGGGAACTTGGGAGTGGTTGGTTTGAATAATGGGAAGATTCTTTAATTTAACAATCCACATTCCACACCTTAATTAATTAATTAGAGTGTCTTTTGAGTCAAAGAAACTGTAGATGGAATTAAGCATTAAAATACACTCAAAAAATGGATAAAGTATTTTAATTACTTTTACATTGCCTTAGCTTTCATTTGTATCAATTTGACCTTATTAAAACATAGCAGCAGGAAAGTGGTTGAATTCAAATATAGGCTGCTGCTACTTCAGCAATGAGAGAGAGAGAGAGAGAGAGTGAGAGAGAGAGAGAGGAACCTCCAAAATTGACAAATTCTCACTTCACTAAAAACGGCAATATTTTATAGGGTAGAGGTCGCATTTTCTATATTTGTTTTAAGGGTCAATATCTGTTGTTTTTTTTTGTAATAAGTCTTATTAATTCCTTAGGCTCTATATGTGGTTTTTGTTTTTTGTTTTTTTTTTGGTGTGATTTTTGTAACTTTAATTAAAAAATTCACATTTAGATTCGTCTTGTTATGAAAAAATTTAAAGTATTTTTTATTTTCAAAACATTGAAAAAATTAAAAATATAAAAATAGCTAAGTTTTCAACAAAATTTGTGTTTTATTTTTGAAATTTCTCTAATCATGAGGAATTAAAAAGTAAAAAGATTTTAATGAAAATATATTTTTTTTCAAAAAGTTAAGATAAAACAATTTTTTTTTTTTGTAAAAAAGCTAATCTATTATGTTAAACCAAACTAAACCTTAAATTATAAGCCTCCAAGTATACAATAACACAAAACCATAACAAAAAGCCACAGTGAACCATTTCCCATTGATGTTATCCAATAAAAGGACAGAAGGGCAGAGTCCCATCCATGAGCTTAAGCATATGTTCGGTCTAAAAAATGCCTTTTTCAGTTTTTTTTTCTTGGGGTTTGAATTTTTTACTCTTCCAGATTCTGAGAAAAAACTAAAAAGTTTACTCGTTCAGGTTAAAGTTAATTGTTTTTTCACTAAAAACGAAAACCACGCTACAAAAAAGCTAATAAGCCTATTAAGTACTTCAGTTTTTTCATCATATACGATATTTTTTTTTTATTTTTTGATCACTTTTTTTACATTCTAATTCTTCATTACGAGAGTTATTTAAAAAGTACACTCATTTGGATTAATACAGAAACGCGCATTAAGTTTTTATCTCAGCATAGGCACCTAGTAATCTCTATGGTATTATCATGGATCTCTATTTTTTTCAGTCAAACTAGTTGTTCGATATGTGGGTAAAGTGGGTGTACTTATGTTACCTTAGTTTGCCCTCTTGAGTGGGTTCAAAGGGCTATGCTTGGGAGGGTTATAGGACCCCCCCCCCTCTTGAGTGGGTTCAAAGGGCTATGCTTGGGAGGGTTTGGGACACCCCCTCCAAAAAAAAAGAACTAGTAGAATCTTAGCAAAATGAAAAAAATAATAATAATAACAAAAATCGAACAGGAGAATGAAATGAGAGTCACTGCTAATACAAGTCATGTTATTTGGGTATATGGTGCAATAAACTAGTTTTTTCGTATCTTTCAATTCTTCACAACAAACAATGCCATTTTCTGATGAATGACTTCAAGAAATAAAAAAAGATTTTTCTATCCTGCCGGCCATCCGTGGACTAATTGTATTCTTGACTTCACATGCCTGATATGGAATGTGCGAAATTGGAAAATTAGGAGCTTAACTCTATGATGATCTTATGTATTGAAAGATAGGTACTTTCCCAGCAAAAAAAAACAAAACAAAACATAACTCACTGTCATTAAGGAATTATCCGATCTTAGTCCTCGAGAAGATAGGAAATTTTGTTTCAAAGTGAAGGGGAAAACAATAAAAAAAAAACCAAAATCTGGATTATTTACAAAATCCTTCTAATAGACATGGATTTAGAAGCTGCAGACAAGTTGTAGCTGGCAGGGTTTCTCCTGATGAAAAGAGTAAGGAACCGAACATCTGATAGTTGCTATTGACATAAGCAGAGCTCTCTGTATCTCTGTTGTTTCGCGGCGTTGGACTAAAGACACCACATAATCCATGAATATCCCGTCACACGCCAATATAATAGGTCCATTTCCCGGTAGTCCAAATTCTTCTTCAGACAACTTGAGGAGCTCTCTGAAAATGTCATTGTTAAGATACACTAAAGGCAAAACATAGCGCCTTTGATCATCCGTGTAGACAACAAAATGGCCCTTATCGGCCACTGATGATGATGATGAGCTGATAATACTAGTATCGTCGCCACCGGCACTTGGCAATGAAATTCTTTTCCTTTTGATGGCAGCCACCTTCTGCCACTTCCTTGCCATCTTGACAAGCTTCTTGGGACTTATCATATTGGATTGGTTTTATAGATCAGAGAAATAAGAGAAGATTGAGGTTTTGAAACAATGAAATTGCTATGTTTGTGTTGAGATGAAGGTAGGGGAGGTTGGGTTGGATTTATATATATTTACAAGGCCAGAGACACTCCAAGGTCGCTTTCCCTGTGTAGGGATCAATTGGGTGCAAGGCCATGTGCATGTTGGATGAAGAGAATGCTTGGACCGGCTGTGTTTATTCCTGTTTCGAGATCAAAGAATCTTGGTGATTTCTTGTGCTAAGTTGTTGAATGACACATTGGGTCTGAAGCTGGTGTTTTTTCGGTTTGGAAGTCTCAGAGAACCACACAAACAAAGTAAATTGATTGAAGTTGCTGGACAATGTCTCTTCCTAATGTTAAATGTTCAACCAATTTCATGAATATCTATGAACACAGCTTGGCCATTAGGTGAGAGTGAGAATTTGGGAGACATTGAGCATATGCAAGATGTACAATGGGTGATGTCCAACCCAACATGTGGGCATAAGCTGCCAAACAAGAAAAAAATTTGTGGCTCAAAGTAGATGGGGCCTTGCCTCTGAAGAAATATCAAGAGATTTAACTTGGCATACCAATACTAAATTTGCAATTTAATCAGCTTGTCTTTAAAGTCACAATTCTCAAAAAAAAAAATGAAGAAGAAGAAGAAGAAGAAAAAGAAAGAAAGAAAAGCTAGAAGCCTTCCAGCCAATGTTGATAAGAACTCAGGGTTTGAATGGGGCCCAAATGAGCTGCCAATATCTGTTTGTTTTCCTTTATTTCCTACTACTCATGGGGCCTTCGGCTAAATTTTCTCATCGACAACACCACCGGTCCATGGCCTGGGACGTCGACAGCTGCATTTTCGTTGTACTATGATGGCATAAATCACTTCATGGTTTGTGACTCGTAACTTACATTTATGATCTGATAAAAGTCTTTTTTTTATGATGATTGAAAATCCTTTTTAGGTAGAGACCTTTGAACCCACCCCTGGAAGGTGATGACAACCAAACGGGCAAAGCTTAATATGCTATAAAACCAATTCTTTTTACAAGGAAGAATAATGATCGCCGGTTGTGTTCTGACATGATGCAGTGATTTCCTAACACGCCAAATTTGAACACCGTTCAGCAGTCCCTTCCCTCTGTCAAGTCTCAAGACCAACATGTGGTTCCGCACCTCACCCTACACACCAAGAAAGCTACATTTAAATGGGTATCAACTAGACATCAGGTTGTGAACTGTCCTTCACAAGCTAGTGTGACCTATCTGTTATCAATTCCATTCACCTAAAAGCCCCATCTCACGTGACATGTTGGATATGAAACTATCCTTTTAAGAATATTAAAACGTAAATTCTATGTATCCATAAACTTTATTCACAATTCGAAATGAATTATTCAAATATAAGCGTGTGTACTGTGGACCACACTCTTAAGTGAATTCAAACCATTTATTTTAAATTGTGGATAAGTAGAGGTATGTAGTATTACTGGATGTTAAAACCAAAAAAATCCCCTCTGGCGACTGCTGAAAATAAGCAGGCAAGATAGTAATCTCTCATCATGCTCATGAAAACTGAATATTTCTTTCCAATGTGATATGTCTATATGCAGATAAGTTTGAAGGTAAATGGTATATAATTTGGACATTTTCTTATAACTTGCTAGAAGACTGTTTTACCATCATCCATGAGCTATAATACTTTGACTTCCTGTGTAGTCAGAGCTAGCTTAGATTTTTCCATCAACATATGAATGCCTCTTGTCGCATACAGAAATCCATCAAATTAAAAAGTAAAAGAAGGAATCTAATGAAGAGGATTACTAGTTTATTAAGATCAAACAGAAGGAAAAAAAATTCATTTAACTCCTACAAATTACTTGAAGCTTGTTTGATAATCCAGATTGAATTAGACAAGATGTGAGACATAAGTAATATGGCGGTTCCCTCATGTTTTTAGGGAATTATGGATGGAATTATGCATATTGTGAGAAATTTGGTTTATGTTTGGTTAGAATCGAATAAAGAATAAAATAAAAATTGCAGAGTTATTATTGGTTGTTAAATAAGAAAAGAAGATAATACAAAGCCTGAAACTAATAATATTAGAGGGGCCTGGGATTACTTATTTCGGGAATAGTTCATAATTTACCAAACTATTAATCCGAGGCCCACAATACAAATGTGGTGGACTATTTATCCCAAGGAGAGAAAAAAATTGGTTGTTCCCCCTGTCCCCTAGTCCTCTCCCGTCCTCCCCTAGTCCCCGGAACAAACAAGACCTAAATGGTTAGAAAAAATCATATAGCACTCACTACATTAAGAGTGCCTATGAGGTAATAAATTGAGATTGTCATTTCTTTGTAGTCTTCTATTAGCAACACAAATAAAAAGGACATGGGTTTTGGATGCGGCAGTTTTCCAAATTCAACAAGAGGTATGATATGTAGGATCACCTAGAGAAAGAATTTTGTCCTTTTCCAGGGAACTTTTCTGGAAAATAATTTTATTTAGTTGATAACGAGACATTGTAGTTTGGTTAGTTGTGCAATTGAAACCAAAATTACCAAATATACTAACATAAATGGAGAAAGAGTTTAAAATTACTGAATTAGACTAAAAAATTCCAATTGGTGCTGTCAGAAACCATATGTATTATACACCAGTTATCATTTTCAATGGGACAAGAGCCAACATTATCATATTTATGCAATTGAACACAAATTTACAAACAAAAATGGAGAGAGATTTTAAGATTGCTGAATTTGGTCCTGGGAAATTCAATTAGATGATGTCAGGAACCTTGTTTATCATCTATTGGGTGCCATTTTCAATGGAAGAAGAATCAATATGAACAAAACCTCCTGGGAGATTTCAGTAGTTGTACCAATCTAACTTCATTAGTAGTCGATCGTTTACAAAAAAAAGATGCATAATTCACTTTAGAAACTGCAGATTGGTAACTGTTGATTGATTTGTTCTTGTTTGAGACACACAGATGCTAAGCAAAGATCAGTAGTAATGGACACGAGCAATGCTTTCTCCACATCCTTATCCACGTGCTTTCTTATCAAAGTGACCGCATATTCCATAAAGACTGCATCACATGGCAGTGTGATACCCGCATGACTTGGCAGTCCATACTCTTCCTCCGCCATCTTTAAGAGCTCCCGGAATAGTCCAGTGTTGAGATAAGCCAAAGGAATCACAAAGCGTCTCTGGTCAGCCGTGTACACAACAAAGTGGCCCTTATCAAATTTTGACGTGTTGCAAGTGTCTGCACCAGCAGCACCCTCTTTTGTTCTTGGGAAGCTGATTCTTTTCCGGCTGATAGTAGCCAGCTTTTGCCACTTCCTTGCCATTTGGATGAGCTTCTTTGAACTGATCATTCTTGTTTTCAATTCTCAATAAACTAGAAAACGTAGATTTGTTATGAAAAAGAGATGAAAGGAGATTTGGTTGTAGGTTCTAGCAAGACTGAAATGCAGTATCTGTGCTTGATCAAGAAAAGGATAGATTTTATTGGAGATAAAAGGGGATTTGGTTCTTAGAAGAATGAAAATTCTGTATCTGTGCTTGATAGGAAGTAAAGGAAGTGGATTGATTATATACTCTAAAGCCAGGGACAAACAATGCATTGAATACATATCTATCTGTCTTGTGCCGGAATTCATGGGAAGCAAAACCATGTGATAGTTGGATAAGAACGGTGGTTTGGGTGGTGGTCATGGGAAGCAAGACACCTCACAACACATGCTCATAAAGGCATATAAGAATATGAATTTGCTGATAAGACTGTTTCAATAAGAGTAGCTGAGAACCTGTTTGGCAATTTCAAAGAAGGAAAACCAGGTTGTAGAATTTACATTCTGTACTCGAGTTTAGGTAACAGATAAGGCTCACTTGACTCATCATGTCCAATAAGTACCTGACAAGAAGTGTGATATTCGATATCCAAGACACCCAATATTCTATCTCAATGCACTGAAAAATAATTGTGTTGTGGATTACTGTAGTACAATAATACTACGTACCTAGAAAAGTTATCCAGAAATTTATCCACAATTTAAAATTAATTATATAGATTCACTTATAGTATAGTCTACACCATATACAGTTGAGACTGTATCAAGGATGTAAGTTGAGACTGTATCAAGGATGTAACATTAGACAAGTGATTTTCTAATCTTTTATAAGGGTAGATAAGTAGTGTCCCATGTTTATCACTTTATCTATACCGGTGAATGGTATATTTCCTCTTTGGCATAGACTTCAATTATTCACCAACAAGAATAGGTTGAAATGGGAAAAAATCTTCTATGACTACATGGAGATTCTAAGGGTGTTATGAAGTTTCGTAGACCATAACATAGGTTATTCCTCACTAATTGTCCAAAATGGAGGGGTGCTGTAAATGTTAGATTGGATACTGACCTAACCTTAGATGTCTTATGCACAAAGTGCCCTTAGATATGATATGTGGGATTAGTAGCTAGATGAAGAATTTATCACTTGAATTGCAACAATTCTTCCACATTAAACATGAAATGTGATATGTAGGATTAGCTAGCAAGAGAAAGAATTTCTCACTTTTTCAGAGAATGGTATTTGAACAAAATGTCATTTAGTTGGTAATGGGGAAGTTGTAGACGGTATATATTAAGTTATCCAAATGTACTGACCAAAATGGAGGATGATTTCAAGATTGCTGAACTAAAGATATCTTCCGTCGCAGAAAATCTGATCAGATGCTGTCGACCTTCACATTTAAATTCCACCTTAAGTGGAATAATAACCAAATATGACTAAATTTATTGGGAGATTTCATTAGTTGTATCATGCTAACTAATTACATTGTTTGTCATTTACATAACCAAATCCCAATTCACATCAGAAGTTGCAGATTAGTAAATGTTGATGGACTTGTCTGGTTGGAGATACGAGAACGGGGACCTTAAGCAGTAACCACTAGCTATGGATGCTAGCAGCGCTTTCTCCAGATAATTAGCTGCGCGACTTCTTATCAAAGAGATTGCATACTCCATAAAGACTGCATCAAATGGTAAGGTGATAAGCTGATCATTCGAAAGTCCATACTCTTCCTCTGCAATTTTTAAGAGCTCTCTGAAGTTGTCATTGTTGAGATAAACTAAGGGAACCACGAATCGTCTCCGGTCAGCTGTGTACATGTCAAAATGACACTTCTCAGCAGTCAACTTCTGCCACTTCCTTGCCATTTTGATGAGCTTCCTAGAACTGATCATGCTTGTTTTTTATTCTAGTAGACCAGAAATGGTAGATTGTTAGGAAAAAGAGATGAAGGGAGACTTGGTTGTTGGTTCTTCCAAGACTGAAATGATGTATCAGTGGTTTTTGAATGATAGAAAGCATAGGAAGTGGGATGGCTATATATTCAAGAGCCATAGACCTTGCCTTAATTGAGTCAAACTTGGGCCAGAATTATGTGGGAAGCAAAACCATGTGATAGTAGGATAAGAAGTGCTCTTTGGGCGTGGTGTGAATGTTTTTAATTGCGTTTGGCAATCAAAATATCAAAGTGAGGCATAATGCAAAAAAACATTAAATTTCACTATGCTAAGTGATTTGGAAACATATTGGGTCCAAAACCAACGATGTCTGACTCTGTGAACCAAGATTGATAATGAAAACTCCACGATAAAATTTACATTTTTTATGTCATATCGAGCAGGTAATCTAGTAAAATATGTATACTTTTTCTGTCACTTAATTTGATAAATAAACACATAAATTAGGAAAACTTCCATAACATATAAAATCAAGAAGATAATAGAATAAGGCTACATTGGATAATCTACTCAAGAATGGTGCCGTACCAATGGCCTCACTCCACACCCCACTAATGCACCAAGGGTATGAGCACCAATACACCTTAATCTCGGGTTGGGAGAAGGACCCATGGATTACTCAGGACTACTAGGAGGATAAGTGGATTGAAGACAAGAGTTGGGATCATCAAGATTGTTTGGCCAAACTACCAATGATACAAGTACCAAGGACGTCAGGAGACGAAGAAGTCAAATCTTAGAGAAGTGGGTTCAAGGGTGACAACACGTGATACGCGCAAACTGTCTACTTTTCCCAGTTCAGCCAATACAAACCCAATACAAACAGTAGTTCTCATTTATTAAGCAACATCAATCAATGCCGTTGTCTTCTCGTCATTATTGCCATCCCTGTTTTGCCCTAAGGTTGTCAATTCTCACCTCCTTCCACCTCTAATGACTCTTGAGCTTAGTCAAGTGTCTTTATTCTCCCAACCCACCCATCAATCCTTACATTGTCAACACTACACTCTGCTGCGAAGACATATAGCATTCACTCTTCATGGAAAAAGGTCGTACAACATAGAGAGACAACCCTTTCACCCTCATAGCAGGGCAAAACACTACGGAAACCTTAGAGCTTCATCAAAACTCTAAGATACCAGAAGAAGCTCATGTCCAAACAACCATTCTCGATTGGTTCCACCTAGTCTGAGAAAATATGGCAACCATGTAGGAAACTCAACAACTGTTAGTGCATGCCTTCCTGTCCATGCGAACCCATTTTGTCCATGCAAACCCATTGTGTCTCGCCCTCTATAGGTACCACCATTCCAAATGATCCAGAAGAAGACCTTGGCTAACTGAGCCGCTCGAAAACCTACACCGTCACCAATGACATATCGGTTTCAAGGAATCTTACAACAACAAACGATACAGGAACCACACCTAACTTACGAACAAATATGGCTTTTCAAGGGGTTACTTCTTTGGGGGTCGCATCTGCACCAACACCCTTAAATCTAAGAGATTCCAGACTGATATTGGATAGGTTGAGCAAACGGTTTGCATTGTCCTATAACAAAAACGGTCACCTCTTTCCAACAAAACCAAATGTCAACCTTTGCCCGCCGTACCCATTAAAAATATCGGTCAATCCCTATCTAGAGGGGTACGTAGTTCCCAATTTCAAATATTTTGATGGAAAAAGAGAAAATGCACGAGAGAAAGTCTTTCGCTTCCTGGACACCATGGGAGCCTTCAACAGAGATCACACCTTCTGCCTAAGAGAGTTGTCCAAATCCCTTACCGACAGAGCCTATACCTAGGATAACAACTTGGCTCTAGGTTTGTCCATTCATGGGAAGACTTAGTAAAGAAGTCTCACACTAAGTTCTTCTTTATAGGGGAAAGACTCACTGCCCTTCATCTCATAAGGGAACTATAGAGACACGGAGAAGACATGTTAGCCTTCATGCGCCACTTTCGGGAAAAGGCAGTCGGCATTCAAGATCTTGTAGCATAAAATCAACTGGTGAAGATCTCTATAGAAGGAATGCACACTTAATACAAAGTACACATGGTCAACCACCACTTTAAAGACTTTTTAGGCTTATGCTTGGCAGTAAAAAATCTTAGCGAGACCGTACACATACCCCATCACCGTCCACCAACTATCTATCATCAGGGGTACAAATCTTGGAAACACCCTCATCATAATGGTGTAGTCTATTCCATGGAAGGTCCCACCAGACTAGGGTTTCAACCAAAAAAGAGAAGATTCGATCAGCCTCCGCTTACATTACCAGGCGACATAGGAAACCAAGGCACTCTTAGATGCATGGGCCGTAGACAGAATGGTGGTCCTACCATAAGTCAAGAAATACATTTCCCTGAGGGACCAAGGTAAACCCAACTATTACATTTATTCTCTTCGTCATCCCACCAAAAAATGTTGGGCTCTGCGTAACTTAGTTATAGATATGTTATCTACAGAGATCCTTGAACTCACCCTAACCAATGACGTTTTAAAAAACCCGCTGCCACGATACAAAGACCATGGCAAACAAGTGTGTGTACTATCTCACTTCGACAAGTTGGAATGACTGAGACCAACGGAGTTAAACAAACCATCTATACTGATTCAGACTCACCCTGACTTTTGAACCACAAAGAGCCGAATCACTTCAATGGTCCACCTAGTTCAAATGTTTTTTTTACCAGTTTGGACGGTCTGCGGTGACCAGACTAGAAGCTACGAAAGCTAACCTACATATTGTCGAAACCAATGGCGAGCAATGTATGGGCGTAACTGGATCCGTTCGTCATGCTTTCAAAGATAACCCCCGAATGATTTCATTTGTGGAGGAATACCATCAACTCAGGGCTGGTCTTGAAAATTTTGGACCCGAAACGAGTTTGAAATTTAGGACCATAATAAATTTTAAGATAAATTTCAAAATTAATTATAAAAGTTTAAGTAGACTTAATATGTTTGTAGTAATGTTTTAACAAAATTAAATTTACAAAAAAATTAAAAAATATATATAGTACCACTTATATATCAAGCTTTTAACTTATCCATTATAAACTTTTTAACAATAAAATGTTTTTCTTA
>JAULJZ010000006.1:779943-791816 GCA_032270985.1 Heliamphora pulchella
CCTCTAAACGACATCACAATCTCATATTTTGCCAGATGATCCACATGTTAGACTAGGCACATGTCTAATATCTTTCAACTTCAATATTATATCGATGGCTTGTGTGATCTGCACATCACCCCTTCCAACTTTATTGTAGTTTTGTCGTCTCCAAGTATACCTTCTTGAAATTCCCTTTCACATAACTATGAAGTATATCCATGCGAGGAGTAGCATGGAATGACGCTCCCGAGTCAACAATCTAAGATTCGATTCTGAAATCTAACGCACAAATCAAAGCAACATTTTCATCATCTGTAACATTTACCGTAGCCTTATCCCCTTTATTTGCATCGTCCCGCTATTTTCTTGGAGCGTTGCAGTCTTTCTTCAAGTGACCCTTCTGTCCACAGTTCCAATAGCCACCAGATTTATGATCGCCACCCTGCGACTGTGATCTTTTCCGTGATTTGGATCTATGATTTCCCATTCGTTCTACGGAATCTTTTCTGGCTTCTCCCTGATCAAGGAAAGAAATAAATCCTTCTGATACAGAACATTTTTTATCTACATCTTCCAAAAGGTGAAGTTCAAGCCATTGAACTTCTCAATCTTGAACTTTCTTTTTTTTGCCACATTACGTTCTTCATCCTCCAAAACCCGGAGCTTTGGTAGCAATTGTTGGCAATTAAGCACGAAAATAATCCCACCCACAAGTCACCCGAAGCACGCACAAGCCACAAAAGAATGGAAACGAACAAGAAAACCACCAGAAGAACGCGACACACAGATTTACATAATTCAGCAAGTTGTGCCTACGTTCACGGGTTTACACTTTTTCACTAAAAATTTGAAAGAATACAAGAATAATGTTATGAGGGAAAGCAATATGAGAAATTAAGTCAAAATCATTGAACAGGCGCAATCCAAGCAGGTTAAATAACGCAGTCCCAAAACAGACCGATCGATCTGTCTTTGACTGCTTGCAGTTTTGTTGTAGACCGATTGATCCGTCATCAATCCTGATCAATCTGTTCATCAATCTGTCTAGGGCAACTTATTATACTTTTGCAAACTAATCGATCAATCCACCTTGGTCTTTGATAGACTTTCTTTACTTTTCTTCAACAGTGAGTTAGAACTATGTCATTCCCATAGTCAACAAGGACCTATTAAAACACTATACTATGGTCCTACTGATGATGTGTGTCTAATTCTATCTAAGACTAAATAAAAAGTTTATATTCTAGAAGTGCCGATGGTTTGATCTTCCGTGTGTTAGCCAAACTCTACTCACCAGACCATCTTATTGTGTAAAATAAAAAACACATGTATATAACATTAAACAAATAATGTAATACAAATATTGCTCACACATGTTTTCATTAAAATGAAAATAATTAACTTCATTAATGAATAAAATAAGTACCATAGTACATTACACATAAGTATGACTTTTAATATATATATATATAGCCCATACTCTTAACTCTAAAAGAAATACAAGACATCTTGCAACAATTCTACTAAAGAAACCGGTTTGAGATGCTTTGAGTAAGGAGCTAAAATCGTAAGTTGGATGGTCCCTACCGTAGATCATGTCATGTTCTCAGTAAAATCATTATCGAATCTTTAATTAATGCACATATCGCATAAAGCATAATCATTTTCCTTGCACAATTGTTTTTGGAGTTCCAACTTTCTTCCAGAATCCAATGTTGTTGAGGTTTATGATGCACATTCACCAACATGTTTGTGTAAGTATATAAAAAATCAGCAGAAGAATAAGTTTGAGTTCAAAAATCATGATTAGCTCAAAGAGATTTTGGAGGCTTGACAAAAATTGAAAAGGCCAACCCCAAGGACAAGCTCTTCACATGGAAAGAGGGGTGACACTGCTTGTGTATATGAAGAGAGATTTGCAGGCCTATGCTAGGCAGTTCGCAAGCAACTCTGAAACAGAAGATATTAGGAGAAGCAGATATTTAATTGTTGACTTATTAGTAGATCTTTCATTATGTTTGGCATGCATATTAATGATATTCCAAGACGGCACAACAAAATGAGGCATGGGTTAAATCAGTTGGAAGAGTTTAATTAAGGATTGACTGATTTAGCTACTGATATTTGGATTAACATTTTATGACAACATACAACTTTTAGTCCTGCCCCTGTAACAGCAAGTAAAATTTCTTTTCAATTTTCTTCCTTTCTAAATTTGCAAGGGTATAAAACCACCATTGGATATTCCCCTCCAGCCAATAATGTTAATTTCCCTGGATAGAAGTTTCTCTAGGAAACCCCAAGTACTGCTTATAAAACAAGCTACTTGTCATCTTCTAGTACTAAAAATTCTCTTATCCCCTACTTAAGTGATTTCACACTGATGCATCGAAACTACAAGTTCCACAACACAACATGCCAGACATAATAAATGCAGCCATGTACCAAGGTTCCCAATTCTCAAAAGACAAAGTTTTTAACAAATGTCATCCATACAAGGAATGTTGTTGAAAGATATAAAGTAACTCACATGACTTGGAGGGATGTGCTTTCCACTTAGTAGATCCAAAAGTACAGTGCCAAAGCTATATATAACACTTTCAGGGGTGACCCTTCCTACGACATAGCATGTGTAGTTCAGTGAATATAAGCCAGATCCACAGAAAAAAGACTAATCAGGGTCTTGAAAACAAAAAAATAGAATATAAATAAATAAACTGATCCAGCTACATATGATTAACAATTGAATCTAAAGAAGAATAAATACCATTTCGTAGATACTCCGGAGGTGTATAAGCAAGATTTGTGCTATAACTTTTTCCATCCCTACTATTTTTCATCAAACCAAAACATGAAAGTCGTGGAACACCATCCTACATTATCCATCTAATATCAGATAATCATCCCACCATACGAAAGAGAGTTGAATAATAACATACAGCCATGCCAAAATGATAACCAACTTTAAAAAATGCATTAGCAGATAATTCACAACACCTCATCAAAGAGGACCCTGTACGCATTCAGGTCATGGTATAATGGGCGACCTTCAGAGCTGCAATACTCTAAGGCTTCAGCTATATAAAGTGCTACTCTCAAACGCATGGCCCACTCAATGGTCTGATTTTCCCCTGTAAAAAGAAACTAATACTAGAAATCACTCCAACATATACGGAAACACGTCCATGCATTGTCTCAATTTTGAAGCTAGAGAGACAGATACAAGAAGGCAAGAAGCAAAGCAATTGATCTCTGCCTTAAAATTTAACAGGGACAGAAAAATAAAGATTCTGACGAGTAATGATATAGCAAACTAGCTGTCGGACACACTCATTGCTTGTGCAATTGAAGTTATTTTACTAAAAAATTAAAATTAAAATGGTATTACATATCTAAAAATTGTGCACAAATTTAAAAAGAAAATTCCCAACAATAAAGTAAAATGAGCAGAATAAATAATATCATCATACTTAAATGTACATAAAAATAATTTTGAAAATCAAATTTTACATTGTGATATGAATCTGTAATATCTCGACAAATATAAACCCATTAATGTTGTAAAATAAAATCCTAATGGGACATTATTAATAAAAATAATATACAAACAACTTCACTCAATACAGAGAAGGCAAAAGAACAAAAACATCTTTGACGCTTATGAGAGTAATTTTTGAAGAGAAATTGGATTAGATTACCTCGGAACTCTATGTTTGGATAAATAGAAATAGAATTCCCAAAAGCTTGTCATAGGGAAGAAGTTCATTATATAGAAATAGTGCACACACACACACAAAGTTAAAGTCAACTCACAGTGCTAAGTTGTAAGTTTCTTAAGATTGCTAATCCCCAACATTATGATTTCCTCTCTTTCTTTCTATCTCTTGGTACTCTCACGATTTCTAAACAAAGCTATAAAAGTTTCTATCTCCCCAATCTTCGTTAGGCTTTGAAGAAAACAAAAATTCGGTTTGAGTTTGTAGAATGAAGATAACATAAGAAAGTAATAGAAGCAAGTCGTGAATGGAAATCGAAGAAGAAGAAGAAGAAGAAGAAGAAAAAAACCATTCGCGATTAAACTAATAGCCGGAGAGCCGTGGTTTGCAGTTATGAAAAAGTGGCTTGTGATTATTTTAAACTTATACCCCTTGCATTTAATAATGATCAAGGACATTTAATTTTGTAAAATAAATTATTTTTATTGGACAATTTTGGAAGAGGAAAAATAGACAGAACAAATTTAAGTAGACACCAAATGGTGCTCTCCCTTTATATATTAGTATAAACAAAATAACAGCTCTACAAAATAAACCACTTCTTTCTAAATTACTTGTTTATACATTAATCAAACAATCTTGAATAGCATTCCAAACCCAGTAAAGCTATTCAGCCAGAATATCATTATCCCATTCATCCTATACTTGCACACTAAAGGATTGTAAAGAAGGGCCATCAACCGCCTATGATGAGTAGAAATGGAAACCTAATCCTAATCATAGAGTAATTACGCATGTAAAATCCACCAAAAACACTGAATAAAAACAAATGCAAACCTAAATAAACACCCTTTGGACCACTCATGCAGTCTTCCTAAGTACACGAAACTAAATAAAGCACAAGTAAATAAACTCAAAACAGTTATCTTCATTGATGGGCATATGATGCCAGGTTCAATTTGAATAATGCTTATTTGTCAAACATTTAACATACTACGCGAATTGAATTTGGATTTACAATGTGTTGGATAGCTTGTTATGCATTGTTGGATTCATTTCTTAACAGCTTAAGTTTTTGCGACAATTAGTGATTTAAAATAGTATTAAAGCTGCGTTGCTCTGTTCCTAGCATGCCGAGTATCTGACTGTTGTGGTCCAAGGGGTATCTTGGATTATCCTACATCACTAATTGAGAGGCCCCTCTGCGTGGTTTACAAGGCTTAGTTTCTCCTTTTCTTAACACCTAAATTTTAAAGAGTTGTTTGTGCTTGGCTTTTCAACTAAATGGAATAAGCTAGCTCAAAATGTTTATAAAGTCAGCAATCTAAGGACAAAAGCAAATCTTTAAAACATTAATTAACTAAATATGAAGCCCCAGCTGCAATAAATCTTGTACGTACAGTGAAAAAGATGCTTAGCAAGAGTGTCATTTGGCATATACTCCGCAACAAGCAATCTCTCATCGCCATCACAGCAGTACCCGATCAAATTTGCAAGTCTTCGATGCCGCAACTTTCCAACACCCCACGCCTCTTCCTAAAACCATGAAAGTAGTGCAGAGATACACTTAAAAATGGCATCGGAGTCTCAGGTTAAGCAAAGAATAAGTCTTGGGACACAGAAACTAACCACAAAAAAACTTCCCACAAAAACAATGTGGATGGACATGAATTTTTAGAAGTGAACCAAATCCCCACCACACCACCAAATCTTGTGAAATCTTAGTGTGCTTGGTTCTGTGGTTAGTTTGTGTGTCAAACCAAGCACTGGTGGGTAAGCAAATATCAGAAGTTACAATGAGAGCAAAGATAGAGCACCGCAAATTGCTTGGGGTCCGGCCAGGCCAACTTGGTGAATTTCTTGACGGCGATCCAGCGGCGGTTCTGTAGGCGACCCTTGTAGACAACGTTGGGTGCTCTGTCGCCGCCTTCGGAGACGATGAAGTCGTAGGTGAAGTTGTTGGTAGCGGCTTTAAGGTCGGGGAAAGGGAACTCGTAGAAGGAGGAGACTCCGGTGGCGGTGGCGGTGTCGGGACCGCCGGAGGGTGGTGGGTGGTACGGTGGGTTTGAGCTGTTGTGCGGCTGGTGGTGGCGGTGGTCCTTTTCTGGGTGTGTCTCTGCCAGCAAGGACGATTCGCAACAGCCCATAGCTGAGTCACTGTCTCAGACTTTGTCCTCAATTGGGAAGAGGAACCATTTGAGTGAGAATGTAGAGATACAGAAGAGAAGGGTAGTGAAGAAAGAAAATGAGTATATCTTGCTTTGTCCTTCCTCACCTCTCCTTTTCTCTCTTTCTCTCTTTCTTTCTCTCTCTCTCTCTCTCTCTCCAATCTTTCATACTGGGACAATCTTATTATTACAGTGGTTTGGGACCCAACTCCTTCAAAGTTTATTGTGTCTGTTTCTGTTTTGTGAAAAAAACTGGTTCTTTTTTTGAAAAAATGGTAAATTGCCATTACCTTCCTGAGGTTATAGTCAATTATAGTCAAACATATATGAGGTATTACATATTTCTTTTTGTCTATTAAGAGAATTAACAAAAAAAAAATATTAAATATTTTTTATACCTTTAAATCTGACGACCAATACCACCAAAACAAAAATCACAACTCGAAACCACCAATAGCACCAAAGCCACCATACAACAACACCAAAACCACCACCCAAAACCACAAATACGGCCAAAATCATCTACTGACAACCACCATAAAAAATCACTCGTCCACTACAGCCGCCCAAAAATCACCACCCAAAACCACTGATAAACCACCAACCACCACCCATAAACCACGAACCACCGCCCATAAACCACCAAACTACCACCTCCCAAAACTCACCACCGAAAATCACCACCCATAAACGGCGAATCTTTCAATCTCGATCTTGATCCCTTCGTGAGCTACTTCATGTTTGTTGGGTTCTCCTGGTCGACTTAGGGCAACATTGAGTGGTGGACTTTTAGTTCGTCTTTTGATGCCAATACAAAGTCCGAGTTATCACCACCATCGTCGCCGTCGTCACCAATAGCTAGCTTGATGAATCCAACGGCTAATTCTATTAACCCACCGCCATCATAGAAATCTTGTTCCGCTTCAAGGTTTTTGCGATGAGAAAGGTGAGATTCTGTTAGTTTATGATCTAATACCCAATGAGAGCCTCGACAAGGCTACGTTCGAGTCGAGAACACCATTGGCGTGGCCCAATCAGCAAAAAATCTTGATGGGGCCTACCTTCACCAAGACTGCGAAAATCAAGTTTTAGAATTGGGGAGGTTTTTTTGAGAATTGGGGAAGGATCGTTTGAGAGTTAGATTGAGAAGTTAAATAGACTGAGAATTTTTTATAATTGGAGGAGAGAAAGAAGCCAAATCTGAAAGAACTCAGAATCTCCCGTGTTAGTTGAGGGTAATTTAAGAATTTAAAGTAAAAATAATTTATATTAGTAAAATTTGTTAGTCAATTTAATGGTTTATTAAGGGAGGCTATTCGTTACGCGAATTTGAACCTTAAAGAGCGGAATATAATTTTTAATGTTTCCGTTGTTTGACTATATTTGATCAATAACTCAGGAAGGTAATAATATTTTATCCTTTAAAATTTTATTTTCAATTTGTGTTTTTAAAATTATAGATGGTGCATGAATGTTCAGTGCCACGAAATAATCGAGAACTATGATGGGTCGAAATGTATTTTTTTAATTGTATTTTTAAGTTATATAGTTTTTAAAAATAATGTATGATAATCAAATTTAAATTCTTGAATTGTTTTACAAAATGCATTTGAGTTCATATTGAAATTTTAATTCAATTGAAGAAAGACTAAGACAATTTTTTTTTTTAAATGTACGATAATCAAATTTAGATTCTCGATTTTTTTCTACAAAATGCATTTAAGTTCATATTGAAATTTTAATTCAATTGCAGAAAGACTAAAATTATTGATCGGTACATAAAAGTGTCAATCTTATTCCACAAAATGCACTAATGTTAAGTCTCGAAAATATGTTTAATGAATTGTTTTGTAGTGTTTTTGTTAACAGCATCATTAAGAATGACTTAGAGAAAAAAAAATATGTGTAAAACGAGACAAAACGGAGAAGAGAGACAAAATGAAAATTTTCGAAGAAGTTGCATCCAGATGGAAGAATTCAACGCCCAGACGGATTTATCCTAGTCAGAATCGCGTTCGGGCGGAAAATTTTTTGTGATAATTACATTCTAACGGACGCCCAGACAAAATATTAGCAGAAAGAATTGCGTCCGAATGGGAGCTACCAGCGTCCGGACGAAAAATAAAAGCGTCTAAACAAAATGTAAGGTGTCGGAACGGGGTGCGCAAATTGAGTTTCACTTAGAGACTGAGATCGTGGCAAAAAACTCACCTATAAATAAATGGGCTGAGTTCAAAATTGATTATCTTAGATTTTCAGAAAACGAATGATCGAGGGAAGCTAAGAGGTCAATCTGGAAGGCTCAGGACGTATCAAGAATTCGAAGACGAAAACTCAAGGCTTTTCTTTTTTTCAACTTTTCATACTTTCTAACCGCAATACGAACGGCTAAGCTTTTTTTGTTATTAAGGGGTGATGATTCCTTAGTCGGTATTCTTAGAAATAGTTTAAACTCGTTTGCTTATTGTTTATTTTGAATTCAATTCGTTGTGTGATTTGAGACGTTGGCGTTTTGATCGACGAGTTTTTAATTTGATTATTTAGTTCCGTTTTTACTTTTTGTGATTGTAAAATCAAGATCATACAACTATTATATCTGTACTTTGATATCTGACGTGAGATATTCTATACTTTGTTAGGGCATGTCGTACTCCGAACGATCCGTGCTAAAGGCTTAAATAGAGTATGTTAAGTTTAGATTCAAGTTTATTTTCTTGATAATTCTTATTGCTCTTGTAGTTGCGATAGGATTGGGTTGAATCGAATAAAAATAAATTAGAGTTTGAATGAAATTAAGAATCACTAGCTATGAAGGATTCTAACCGTTAATAATTTCTTTCTCATTCGAATTCTAAATCTTTAATTTTTCTTAATTTTTTAGTTTAAATAAGAATTATAAATCAAATCAAAAAAATTTTCTTAAAGAAATTTATTAATAAAATATTTATAAATAAATTATAATTATATTTAAATTTTTATGAACGATATCTGAATATTAGCGACTATCTTATCGGCTAATAGTTAAAATAAAATTTTAAATAATTATTTTTGGCACGAATCAACTATTTATATTGGGATCTAAACTTGAAATTCTATCCTTAACCCTTCTATCAAATTGTTTTTGTTATCAAGAAAAGGTGGTGAAAATAAAGTGCGAACAAATTTTATAGTAATAGTAATAGAAATAGTAATTAATGATTTTTAGTTAAATGTATTAAACTAAAACCACTATTACTAAAAAATTAAATAGTAATAACATTTAGAATGAATCTGATTTTAATTATCAATCTGATTTTAATTTTTCAATGATTAATTAAAAAGATAAAAGTTAAATTTTATAGTTTTTTAAAATGGTTTTTAATTCATAAGTAAAAAAATAAAAATAAAATGTGCGATATTCTTTTCTATTATTTCTTTTATTATTTTATTTTTTCACACCAAGAGATTTACTAGTTTTGTATTATTTGCATTACTAAGAAAAGGATTAAATAAAAAGGAGTAAAGGATTAATAACCTCGATAATGTATAATAGAATTAACCCTTTACAAAAATATTACATTGTGAATTTTATAATAGTATTATAGTGACTAAATTACTTTATCAAATTAATTTATTAAATAACATGACACAATCAGAAGTATTGAATATAAATAAAGTTCATGTAAGATCTATTATATCAATATTTATAATTATGTTATATCGGGTGTGTTTGGCAAAGTTTTTTACTATAATATTTAGGTTGTTACTGTTAATTTTAATTATACGTTATAATTTATTCTAAATACTTATATAATTTTTGCTATAAAATAAAGTTATTTTTTTTTTATTTCAACTACAAATTATAATTTATAAGCTATTGGTTTCAGCAATGTCACATACCACCATCATTTAATATATTAATTTGATAAACTAATTTAATTACTAGAGTATTATTGTGAATTTTAAGAGTTAATTTTAGAACAACTGTAATTATTAATAGGTAATATTACCATTTAATAATAAATTATCATATGAGATGATAAACACAGTATTAACAACTAACTATGTAATCTAGTTTGTTTATAATAGACTAATAGTTAATGGGGCATTCTAATCATAGTTTTTGTCTCACTCGGAGTGCCCATCTCATCTTTCATCCAAAAACAAATTAACATTAATATTAAAATCAAAAGAAAAGAAAAAATAAAAAAGAAAAAAGAAAAGGATGACTGATGAGAGAACTGAAGGTGCATAATTTCATCGTACTGTGTCTTTTCTTTTGGAGGCGTCATTGCTCTGCTGTGAATGGAAGAAGCACAGAGCTTTTATTTACATCTGAAAAATATCAGTACACCAACAATAATTTGATTTTACGGTGGATTTGTTATTATTAAAATTAATAATTTATAAATTATAATTTGTATTAAAAATTATAAAAAATTAATAAAAGTTATAATTTATAATTAAAATAAAAAAAAATAATTATAAATTATAGCAAAAATTATACGTGTTTGAAAAAATTTATAATTTATAATTAAAATTAATAATAAAAAATTAAAAGCTATCAACAGTAACTTTGTCAAACATCCAATTATAATTTTATTTCTTAATAAAATTAAATTAAATACACTAATTGTCAACCTTTCAAACCTTAACTCGTAGTCTCCTACCCTAATCCTAACCATCTCTTGTCACCTCCTCTATCTCTAAGTATCCTCTCCTTAATTTTAATGTCACTGCTAATGTCTTTTCTCACTACCTTTCCACCCCTATTTTAAAAAAAAAAAATTTATTCACCTAATAAGGTAAGTGAATAAATTTCACTTTTTTATTTATTTAAATTATGAAATTCACTATCAAATATATAATGAATTCCATAATTTGAACCAATAGAAACTATAGAAGAGTGGGTATAAAGATTGGATCAGCTGCACTGTTGAATTTTTGATCTGGGTTCGGTCTAGAGATTTGGGTCTGATCTAAAGATCTACATCCATTTTGTTTTAAAAACACACGGCACATGCTTTCGCCGTGACCTGCACCTCCCTCGATTTGCACCGATCTGGACTCGTACACCTAACCAGCGTTGTTCGCCTACCCCGCATCTAACCCGACCCTTGATACTTAGTGTGTGTCACGTGTGTTGTGCATTCGATCCACCCAACCCAAATCAGTTCACCCCATGTCCAAATCGTGCACGCCTTATGCATCTCTTAGCTCAATCTAGCCTAGACTAGTTCAACCTTGTGAGGGTTTTGTTTGTTAGGTCAGATTTGATCATTTTTAACCCTTATTGGTATTTACTGGAATATGTTTGTATTCTTTAAAGGTCATCTGTTTAGATCCTCTAAAGGAATTTTGAGATTTGAGAGTTTTGCATCAAGGAGAGTCTATTTTGTTTATCATGAAGAATTTGATCTTCAAGCGAAATTTATTCTCAGATGACATTTGTACCAAATTATCCAATTACATTTGTTAGTGGAGATGGTAATCCTTAGGTGGATATGTTGACAATTAGTATAACGAAATTTGTCATTTTGGTCACGTTCCAATACCAGTTGAACTTGACAAATTCAATAATTTGATTTGCTACTCCATTCGACTCACATTTGATCCGAGTGCGACCTATGCATTTGTTCATATTTGTCAATTCGATAATTTGGCACCTTTGGGTGCATTTGGCGCCTCAAGATGCAAATTTTTCTGATTCAAAATTTTGGTTACCCCTTAGTGCATTTGGTGCCACTTAATGCATTTGGAGGCACATTTGACATGTAGATTGTTCAATTCGAAAATTTAAGCACTTACGAGTGCATGGCACCTTAGGATGCATTTTGTGGTAGCATTGATATATTTAATTTGTTTGATAGTTGAATTCTCAAGATGTAAATTGTTGAAAATTGGCTGCATATCCACATTTGCACAAATCTTTGTAGCCCACAAATTGGATTTTGAGCCTTTGGTTGTAGATGAATCAAAGCCACAAAATCAGTTGCAAAGTTGAACTATGGAGATTGGATCAGCCACA
>JAULJZ010000006.1:813097-826586 GCA_032270985.1 Heliamphora pulchella
GACCTCGTGCTCGAGGCCGGAGTACTCCCCCTCCGTGTTCTCCCTGACCACAACGATATCAACGTTCTCGTGCCGCGTGGGCAGACCAGGTAAATTGAAGCAATTGACAAGGGAAGCATAAAGATCGAGCTCCTTCCTGAGCTGCACGTTCAGCGAGCTCACACCACCACCGACCGGAGTCCTGAGCCCTCCCTTCAAGCACACCTTGTTCTTCCGGATCGACTCCAACACCTCCAAAGGCACGCTCTTCATGTCGCCGTGGACGTCGTAGCGCTCGAAGTAGACGGGGGCGTGCATTGCCTCCGTGACCTGCTCGACGGCGCCGGTGACCAGAGGTCCGACTCCGTCGCCGGGAATGAGGGTAACGGCCCTCGGAGCGCCGTCCCCCGGGCGGGGCATGTAGGTTATGGATCGGACAGTACTCAATCCTAGAAGAGGGTGAGGAGAATCGTATGGTAAGCAAGCGCATAGTTGTTTTAGGATCGGTAGAGCTCGTCGAGCCATCGACCTGGATTTGATTGTTCGGCTTATTTGGAATCTAGGATATTATTATTTAATTCATGAACCGAGTAGAGGGGTTGATCGATAGAAAAAGAGAGCGAGAATCATCCGGAAGCGACGAGGAGCGGGTGATTGATGAATTTGATCGGGGATGCGAAGAGAACGGGGGAAGCAACGAGAATATGGATTTATGTATCTATACAGGGTTCGAAGTGCTGTAATAACCTACGGGTAAAAGTTGCTTATTAGGTTATAGACTTATTTCTTATAGTATATTTTTTGTTTTTAATAAAAATTTTTATTATTTAGTTAAATTATTATATTTTTTAAATTTTTTTTATTAAAATAAATCAAAAAATTAAAAAATTTTAATTAAACTGTAAAAAAATTAAAAAAAACAAAAATAAGTATAAAAAAAATCAATAAGCTAAATCGAATGTTGTTTATTTTCGTCTTTAATGGACTTTTTCATCTTTTAATTAAAATTTTTTTTTTTTTTTAAGTTCATCTTATTAAGACGATTTAAAAAAATAAAATAAAATTAGTTAAAAATTGAAAAAATTTAAAAAAGACAAAAATAAGCAAAATATTGCTTATTTGCCCATGTAAGGCCTAGGTATAACCCGTGCCTAAAGGCATTATCAATATAATTTGAATCAATCAAAATTAGTTATTATTTCTAAACACTCTTAATAAAAAAATTAATTATTTTTAAATATCAAAAAGCTATTTATTAAAAAAATTATATTTGTTTATCAAAAAAAATTAAATTTAAAATTAAAAAAATGAAAGAATAATTAATTTTAATAATTGATTTTTTAATTTTTTTCTATTCTTCCATATGCCTAAAAACGAAAAAGAATACATATTTTTCGAATAGAAATAGAAAGAGAATAAGTTTTTTAATTTTCTTTCAACTTTCCATACGTTGAATAAGAAAAAAAATTTCATTTTCTGATTTCATTCTTTTTGAGATAGCATAGAGAGAAAAAAAATTGTAACTTTTTCAGTTCAAACTGTTAAAAACTCTTTTGATACAATTTTAACTATTATATCAAAAATATAACGTGTCATATAAGATCGCTCTGTTTTATAATATAGATTTTATTTTCAAAATTATTCACATTCTTAATTGTGACATCTAAAATTATTTTTTAATTATTTAATTTTAAAAAATAACAAAACACGCGCGCGCACATATATATATATATATATATATATATATATATATGCCTCTTTTTATTATATATAAAGACAGCATCCATTTGATATTTCTCATAAAATAAACCATATAAATTTTTAGTTACCAAAAATATTTTTAGTTATTTTTGTTTTTTTCAAAATGCTCATTAAATTTTTTCCTCACTTTATTTTAAAATTATAACTATTGATAATTTAAAAATTAAATTATTTTATTATTTAATTTTGAAAAATTATTTTATTTTTAAATATACAATTTCACGTGTGGTATCGCCAGTGTACTTTTTATTTGTAGTGGAACACCCTCAGCAACTTTTTAAACTACACCGTTGTGATTTTTTTTAAAATTATTTAATTTTTCATAAGTCTATATACAATATAAGTGCTCTTAATTTTTTAAAGTAACATAACTATAATATTTTTAATTAAAAAAGTAATTTTATTTCTAAAAAAATTTTAAATACTATAACTTAAAAATAAAAAATAAAAATATTTTAAACATTTTAACTAAAAAAAATACCCTAAACAATATATTCTAAATAATCTAATTTTTTTTCCTTCCTTTTTCTTAAGAAAAATTAAATCTCTTAAAATTTAAACTTTTTAAATATCCAAAAATAGGCTAATAGGCAATGATCACATGTATATGTTCTTATATTTTAATGTGTTTTCACTAAATATGTTTTAAAATTTTTCTTCTTTAAAATTCTCACATGATTCAATAATTTTTAATATATTAAAAGAGTGAAACATAATTTTTAAAATACAAAATTCCCGACCTGCTATGGAGATGTGGCACTTGCCTCAAAGTGCAAACCCTTGGAATACTTGACAAAACTACTACTTATAATTTTTAATTTTTTATAATTAATTTTAATTATAAATTATAAATTTTTGTAAACACCTATAACTTCTACTATAACTTATAACTTTTTTTTTCTATTTTAATTATAAACTACAACCGTTACTAAACACTCACAATTTATATTATAAATTATAATTTATAAACTACTAATTTCAACAATATCAAACACCACTTTAAAAAAAAATATCAAAGAAAAGCATTCACATCTTGATCATTTTGAAGAAAGATGATAAAAAGAGAGAAATCTACGTGCACAAATTTAAATTCCATAGTCAATCATAAATTATTGAACTCTTACCGTTAACAATGTGTTATTTTTTCTTTTCTTTTTCTATAGCACAATGCATGTTTTTAATGTTAACACTTCACTAATTTATAAGTAATTCAATATTTTAAATTTGTGCATGTAGTAACACTGGAAAAGAAAATTTGATGTTTAAAATTGCAGTAATTGTGTAAGATACGTATTATTTATGTTGGTACTTTTTCAAATTCGTTCTTAAAATGAACGTAGATGTAATTTATCCAAAACATAAAGAAATTTTCTTTAAGATAACGTCGGCATTAAGTAAAATCCACATACATATTCATAATGAGGGAACACAAAATGTTGGCCTCCTTGTTATATAACCAGTGACAGCATTTTGTATGTAAAAATATTACACGAACGGAATATATAAATAAGTCATTTATAGAAAATTGAATACTACTTATCAAAATATTGAGTCAAAGTTGTTAAGAGAGAAAATTGTTTGAAGGTAGGGACAAAGTTCAAAAGGAAGTATAAACTTGCACTTGTGATGGATATTCAACTAATTGAATTAGTGAGAATATGCAAATCAACAATCAGGCTCAATTCTTGACTGATCCATGTAGGAAATTCACAATGTTATAATCAACATTCAATAACAAATTGCAGATCCCACTTCGGAAAACCTAGCTTCCTTACAAAACGCACGAGAAATTGAAACACACCTTCCAATGCCACCGAAACAAGATGACTTGCCAGATAAGTTCAAATGAAAAATGCCCCAGATCTGATTTCAGAAAGAATAACAAGAATTTAAATGTAAACCAAATAACATTTGTACATACGTCGAGAGAGAGACTGGTCAAGTTGAAAGTTCGCTCGGTGTAAGTATAAGATAATCTAACCAAAGTTCGAAGAATCTAAAAATCACTCACATAAGACAATATTAATGCCAATGAAAGAGAACTGAAAATCGTAAAATGATGAACAAAAGAAACTCAAAAACCCTAGCAATTGAGGTGCGGATTTTGAATCAAAACTGACCCTGCCAAAACCAATGCAGAAATCTTCAATCCCCAAACCAGATCATTTGGTTATGCTCCTCTTCTAAGCTGACATTATTCTTCTAGCTCTTGTACTCTTTCTTTTGTATTTATCTTTGATAAAAGTAGTGTTTAACAAAATTACTGCTAATAACTTATAGATTGTAAATGAAATAGAAGAACTTATAAACTGTGAATGAGTGGAAAAACTTATAACTTATAATTAAAATTAGTAACAGGAAGATAAAAACTACTAGTAATAACATTTCCAAACACCCCCAAAAAGGAGAGAGAGAGAGAGAGAGAGAGAGCTTTTCCAAATTGTTCTAGGAAATTGGGTTTTCTTTTGGATCTTACAAAACCCTAAGCTGAACCGATTCGCATCTGTCATCAATGGTTTTCGCTTCCTTATTGCATAACCCCTCTTGTTGTTTAACTTTTTCAAGTTCGAGAACTTTTCTAGTCTGATTCTACCAATCTTTCTTTGTCTTTTAGCCACTAATATTCTTCTTCTCTAATAAGTAATATTTATATAAGAAACTAATTACAAGCATTGAAGTAGATCACTATAAAAAACCGACAACAGATTATTGTCAAATTCAAAATCGCAAGATTTGGCAAACAGTGAGTTTGTATTAAAAAAAAAAAATCATTTGGCAACATTGACCAAAAGACATTTCAGAATTTGCACCTGGAACTTCCAATTGGATAGTGCGATTAGGTTTTGATGTCTCGGAATCTAGGTTTTTTATTATATAAAAAAAGTTGTCATGAACTTTTAAAAAATTGATCAAAGATCATTCATTACAGCTTTAAACTTCCTAATAAGATGAACAACACAGGCACTTAAGAGTTTGATTTCCAGAAAATCAATTTTCTCATTGATAGGACTTCACTACAAACAACACAGATAATCACAAAGGATGATGAAGCATCTAAAACAAAATACACCAAAAAAAGGAGGGAAAAGAAGAAACTACTTCAGATCCCTCATACCCAACTGATTGCCCAAGATTCCCTTTGATTGCTCAGAAATCAAAAGAAAACAAGAAAAGAAAATATGCAATACAAGTATCAATGTACACTTCACGCGCAACCTTCTGCTAAATTCCAAGTTATCATCCCTTTTCTTATGATTATTCGGCATGTGAAAATCAAAAAAAGGTTACAGAGAGAGGTCTAAAAGGTATATTAGCAATTTTCACTCGCAAAAACCTAAGAAAGGAAATAGCTTGTTTGAGTCATTTTGTAATAGTAGTTTGTCAAATTATTGGATATTATGCACATATATTGCTTCCTCTATTGTTATCAAAGGTGGGCATTAATAGTTGATTGGGATGTTCATCATGGAATTAGAGGTGTCTTGTACCATTGAATTTACTTATGAGATCAGGTCTCTTTTCATAAGGTAGTATACAACAACTTAAGCATTGGGAGGAGGAAGTTAGGAACGTGTATGATTGGAAGTGTTCAAACTCCATAAACAAAGTATGTGCATAGTTTCAATTGTTGTCATTTCTTTCTTTATGAATTTACATATTTCTTGGTTACTGAAAGTGAACATTTTCTGGACGATATTAGGCATTTTTCTTTTTAGTTCAACAGAATAGATGATTTTCATTGCAAATTGTGCAATTTATCAAGTTTCTTCAAAATGCCTATTGTAATTTCTTATCAAAAAAACTGAGGATAAATTCGATCTATGCTATACATTTGCACTAGTCGTTCTCGTTATGAAGTGTCATCATTGATACATCTGCTAGTTTCATTAACATATCCTATTATAGAAAATGAATTGAAAAATAGATTACATACCTCCCTTAATTCATGAAATTGAATATCTAGCACAATCGCACTAAAATTTACTACAAAAGTGCAAAATGATGTGTTACCTTTTGAACTTACTACCTTCAAACAATTTTCTCCCTTAACATTCTTATCTGTATATTTTAATAATTGGTTTTCAATTCTCTGTAAATAATCAATTTAAATATTGTCACCATATAATATTTCTAAATTAGAAAAATGTATTGTATATCATATCAGTAACTACACATATAACAATAGAACAAAACAGAACCCGATAAATAATTATAATAAAAATCCCCATAAAATATGAGGAAAAATTTTACATAAGTTAGCAAAAATACTTCGGATAATAGTCTTCTACAATACATAATTAACTCAATTACATGCGGATGGATTCTTACAATTACTGAGTTAACATATTTCATGTGATTATAGTTAGCAAAAAGAGACGTGTATAAGGGCAACAATGAATTGGACGTTGAGGTTTTGGGAGCATTAGAGGGAAAGATCGGAGAATTTATATGATTGATTATTGGGATAGAAGCACAAGTAGTATCGTCTGAATTGAGATATCCATCAATATAGCATATAGACCCCCTAAAACAATTATGTCTTCTTTTTTCTCTTCAAAAGCTATATATTATATCACATCAGAAAACTTGAAGAAATAAACTGATACAGATTTCATCGACATTGTAAATAAATAAACTAAAAAATTTAAGGGTAAAAGAAAAACAGGATTTAACCCGGGTAACAAATTAAACCCCACGTTTTAATTTCTTTAAATAAAACCTCAAAATTTTCAACGGCAATCAGGAAAGTATGTTGAGAAGCTATGATGTGTAGGAATGTATTAAAGTGCAAATTATTGCATAACAAATAATATGCTTCTTGTTTTCTACTGACCTCCTGCGTAATAATGATTTAATCTAAAATTAAAAACATATTGTAGACCTCAATCAATGAGGTTGAAAATATCTACCAAGTATATGTATTGATGCATGGAAACTATGAATTTTAACAATACGCAAAATGGCAAAGATCACTTAAAATAAAAGTTTATAAATGAAAAAAATCAATAGAAGTCCAATCATTTCATCTAAGCAAAAATAGTAACAGTTGATTAATGGCTAAAAGGGAGAAGACATACAATATCTCTGCAGTAAGCAAATCATTGGACTTTCAAAACGGAATATGAAAAAATTATAAGATGAATCAAAGATGGAGAAAACACTGAAAATAAAGGAAAAGCCAAATCCAAATATACAATCAGAACCAACTAATTTGAACATAAGATTCCATTAGTCTCCCAAATTATAACAAGAAGAATTTTTTGAGAGCAATGACCTTGAAATAAAGCACAGCAAAAGCAATGTCAACAATCACATCCTTTTAACACACCAATCACAAAAGCATAGCGAGAAATTAATGTTCATTACATCAGTTACGTTAATCGTAAAAGACAAAGGATATAAAAATGTTGGAGAAGAGGATTCTTTTGTTAAGCTACTAAAATTCATTTTAATTATATGCGTTTGTGGTCAACTGTGTTTCATAGGGAAAGTATTGTCGAGATTTTTATTAGATAAAAATTAGTGTATATGTATGCTACAAGTATTTTGCAATGAATTTGTTATTATGAAGTCATTGAATTTTTAACATCAGGGTTTAATCGATGGTGCATTTTGGAAGAGTCAGAACTTTTACACCCTAACTAATATACTATATTGGGGGAAAAATAGGAACTTATCTCATGAGATTTTTGAATTGATCTTGTGCAATTCAAGAGTAGGTAGCCTTGTTAGTGGACTACATGATGTGATAGAAAACTAAATCAATAATTACACTGTGACTCTACAACTTGAATTTATAGGAAATTAAATCAACAGAGAATAACTAAACAAACGGCAATAATAATCTTGACAGGATGAAAAGAAAGAGATAGCAACATTAAGAGAAGCAGCTGTATTCTTACCTATACAGAAGGAGAGAACCTGAAATTGGGATGTATACGTGCATAAGAAATTGTGGGTTTATCCATCAACAGCAATGGAACTTGGACAAAGTTTTCCTTCATGACATGAGTTATTTTTTCTGAACATTTTTGTCACAAGAAACATTTGATTGCATTTTCCAACGGATAAGCCCACATACTTATAAATCACATGGGAAGTTTCGTATAAACATCAAAAGCAAACGGAGGAAATTATAAAAATGAAACTACTGAAAGAATATATATCAATAAAAAGAGATGCTAAGAGCATAATATGAAGAAGTTAGCACTAAGAATAACATTTTATTTACACTTCACGGAAAATATAAAAATTGCAGAATACATAGGGTAGAAGTAAAATATGAGGTCATATGCAGAGCGTGAATCACAAATTAAATTTAAGCAAACAATTATGAGAAAAGAAATGGATAAAACATGATCAGAAAATGGAAGCATAAAGCAATAAGATTAGTTATTTGGAATACAAATGGAAGATAATTTCATTATTAAAGAATTGGATGCATGAGTAAGAGCAATGTAGATGGTGAAAATCAAAAGTATCACCGTTGAAATGAGTAAACAATGATAATTGCAGAACAAAATACAAGGGTATTAAAATGTTGAGGAATATAAGTGGGAGGTAATTTAAGCAATATGAAGATTCCAACTGAACTAGTTAGGCCAACAACTCCCCCTGCAATCCAGTGCACGTACTTAACTAAGGCATCTACTGTTCTATTGCCTTTCTTGCTTTTATTTCCAACTATGGTGCTTAAAATAAATCAACTGGATGAAGCTTAGCTTCTCTACTCCGGCAATAAAAGCATGAAGGTAAAATTGATCAATGAAAAGATTTGTCTGAGCGTGAATAGAATTCTGAGACCTTAGAAAGCATTTGATCAGGATTTTGGCAAAATTCAACGTAAGTTCAATGAAACATCATCACAATTCTAAATATATAAACCCGAATGCATTATTGTACAGATGATAAAGAAATTTTTCTGATGATGCCATGACAATCTTTGACCTGAGGAAAAAATGGCTTTCAAATGGAGATTGCCCTGAGTCCTGAAATCTTTCAGATGAATTGCAAACTGTTGCTGGGCATTCAAGTTTTTTGACAGCAGACTGGACAGTCAATGGTTTTTCAAAAATGCAAGAAGCAATCTATATAGGACTGAACAAATAAACAGATGAACAGAAAATCATGTCAGAAATACCAGAAAAACAATTACAATTAGTCAACCACACTGTTCTTCAACTAATTACAATAAGAAATGATGTACCGAGAATGGCAATTGACCGTAAATAATCTTATTAGCCACGCATTGGTTTATTGCCAATTACAGGGACAACAGAAGCGACGGCAAAAAAACTAAATAGTAATCAAAATCATAGCATACAAAAAATAAAGTACAATATACGCATGTATTTAACACAATTGATGGGGGGGGAATAACAATAAATAGTGAAGTGCTTGTTGGAAATAGAACAAACTGACTGAGAAATCTTTGCAGCAATTTTATCATCAATTAACTCCTATTGTAAATCTTGAAATTTCAGGTGTATCACTAACTGGATGTAGCTCTCATGACAGTTTGCCTGCCTATCCCCATTCTATGCCAATAGTTGTTAAGCAAAGAGTCAATGTGCTTAATTTTTTTCTGGTAAAGACGCAGTAAGGACCTGTTCCACCACCAGAAGATCATTCACCTAGGTAAGAGATTGACATAACCACTATCACTTGAATCAAATTCATGGAGAAACCATCATATTGTTACTTTTATCATATTACATTTTAATAACACTTTGCAATACTGAAATTTAGTTTTAATAGAAACATATTCAAATACACGCACACACATATGTGTATAGATATAGCATTTTAGTATTTTGAGAGAGAAAGTGATTGTTGCAACCCATTATGAGAGATTTTTCTGCAGATATTTCCAAGACATTATGTATGTGAATCACAGGTTATTACATACCAAAGAAAGAAGATATGTGTGTGTGTGTGTGTGTGTGTGTGTGTGTGCATACACACGCATCCATACCTCAACCCTTGAACCTTCTTTTGTCTTTCAAATGAAGCAAATCGACAAACAAATCCAGAAAAGTAACAATTCTATGTTAGTAAAATATAAGCTGACAAACAAAAGAAAAAATCAATGCAATCAAATCTTGTATGCCGGCGGGAGTTTGAATAATCAAAAGAGAGGAAGTGACTGAACTCTAAGAACACAAAGGAAAGGACCAACAAAGGCAAAGGAAAGGACCAATGAAAACAAGAGAAGGGAAACGAAAATGCCATGGACGAACACTCGTGGCTTCGAACCAAAGAGCAGAGAATAAGGAACAGAGATCAGGAAAAAGCGAACAGCGAAATGAATTGAACGCTAAAATTCACAAAACCGAATCTGGAATAACAAGGAATGAAACAAGAGAAGAAGATACCCAGAAGAAGATAGAACAAGTCAAACAAAATGAAACTTGAAAGAGAAAGCTATAGCGAGAGAGAAGGGAAGCATGGAGAACAAGCCCAAGGACCACGAAATCAGATGAACTTGAACACCAAATCAGAGCCTAGTGGTCTAAAAAAGCGGAAGGATAGAAGAAATAGCAAGGTCTCAGAAAACTAAAGAAATAGCAAGAAGAGACAAGAAAAATCTTTAGGCCAGGTTTCTCTAAACAATACAGAGTGAAAAGTTCGCGCAGGAGACAAAAATGGGAGTCAACAGATAATAGAAAGGCAACAGTAGTAAATTATGGGAAAAGACCAAAACAACCTCAAAAGACTGAAAAACTTGCAAAGCAAAAAGAACATAAGAGGAATTTCACGGAGGACGAAAATGGAGGATCCGTCGGCTCTTCATATATAGTACAAGAAAAATCTTTGGGCCAGATTTCTCTGAAACAATAAAGAGTGAAAAGTTCGCGAAGTATCATTAGAGAGAATGGGGCAAAATCTGGACTCAACAGATAATAGAAAGACAAGATAGGTAAATTATGGGAAGACCAAAACAACCTCAAAAGACAAAGCAAAAAAGGGCAGAAAAGGAATTTCATGGACAGCGAAAATGGAGGATTGATCAGTGTTTATATATAGTAAGAATAGCAGTAGGTTCAATTGTTCACAATATAAGTACAGCCTGCCCATCATCCCAAGGACCAATGACCTAGTTTGATGGATGATTGATGTAGTTCTTCAAATTTCATCTCAATACCACTTTTGCAACTTCAAGACAAGATCTTTGTAATTCCTCAAAGGCATTTCCAACAGATAAACTGTTGTTTTTAGTTTGGAACTCAATTACAAATTAAGAAAATTGTGTTCAGCAACATTTTTATCATTATAAATCTTAGAAATAGCAATTATGCAAATCATGCACAACTCAAGAAAACAACAGATATATGTAAAAACAATCAAGTGCTGACTCCACATTGGTGTTGGGGGGATGCATTCTTGAGCCAACCCCTTGTAGCCGGTTTCTTAGACATTGTTTGGTTGGATTAAATAGCGAAAGAGGCACCTTGGAAGGAATTTCAAGTGGAAGTAACCTATAAAACGTGGGTACTCCGGAAATGGTGTCGTACACGCACCGGGTACAGGTATGGCACCGGTACGTACTAGGCACGGTGCAAAAGTACCCGCTGTTTTTCCAACTGTCAGGTACAACACTGGTACGTTTTGTGTGCGGCACCGGTACGCTTTGGGTATGGCATCGGTACGCTTTGGGTACGGCAGTGGTAAGTTTAAGTACGTGAATGGATATGTTAGAACTTATATGAAACTTCTAAAAATTTAAAAAGTATTAGAGTAAATAATATGTTATCTCTTTTAATTTAAAGATAAATTAGAATATTAAAAAACTTGCAATCCCAACTAGCAATTGCCAAAGACACGGCCTTGGGACGACAATGCCTATATGATTTAACATTTATTTTTTTTTCTCATAAGCAAAAAACAATTTTGTATTTAACATATGTGTAGTGTAATGCTAAAAGGCACAAAAAATAAATAAATTTACCGTCGTACCACAGGCATACCCTATGTTTTTAAATTTCATCATACCAGCGTACCCGTATCGTACCGTACCTGTACCACGTACCCGGCCCGTGCTTCATGGGTGGTAATTTAAGACTTGCCAAGATTAAACGGTTTAAGATCTCAAGCTTGGAAGAAAGAAAAAAAAACATCAGTTATTTACTGTCAAACAATTTGCAATAAGCATGCTGTGCAAATAACTAAAACTAGTAGACATTCTAAAGAAAACTTGTGTACTAAACTGGAAAGATACTATATATGACTCTAACAATTTCAAATAAAGCAAAAGAGATAGATCACACAAGGCAGAAACCTACATCAGGAGTCAGGACTGAAGACCAAGGCTTTCTTCTATACGCCCTAAAGGTGAGTGTGCATCATAATTGAAAACCCATCCTTTGGGGCTCAAAATCCTTGTCCACACTTCTAGTACAACAGCTTCAAGTATAGAATTGATTGTGTCACCTGATGTCTTTAGAAAGCAAATTCCTTTTCAAAACTGAAGTGCCTATCTTAATGGGCTGAAGCAGCACCACTGCTGCCTAATCCCATCTTCTTCCCCAGAAGTGCAAGCTGCTCAACAAACTCGCTACCAGTGAGAATTTCTGTCGTTCCATATACTACATGTTTGACTGGCTGCTGACGGTGTGCCAGCTCTTGCAAGCTCCCATACTCCACATAATTGCCACCACCTATCATAAACACAATAGCTTCTTTAAATGGTCCTTTAAGATGGCTACTAGTTGCCCCAGAGCTTGACTTGGGAGCCCGAGGATCAAACACAAGATAAGAATCAATTTCAGGATTCGGTTTGCCCTCCATCAAGGCTTCAACTGTCCTTGTCAATGCCAGTTGATGATCACTAGACAAAAGATTCTTCACACCAGCAGTGACAGCACTAATTGACTGCCCATACAGCTTCTCAGCCCAATCCACAATGTTACTTCTACTAGCAGAATTTGCAGAAGCCAATGAAACATTTAATGACTTGATCTTTTTAACATACTGAAATGCACTAGTATCAACTTCAGACTCCCTGAGTGCTGCTTCAACCATTTCCACTTCTGATTGAGGAATGCTTTCAGAAGAAATAAGATACATAATTGCAAAACGCAGCTTGTCCAACTTAGTTCCTTTCCCTTTAAGCACAATGAGAAGCTCATTCCTATCGATGCCACCTCTAACCATCATGTCACTCTCTTTTTTGGCAAAAGAATCAAGAGACCTCTCCTTGATCTCACCCAACAAAACAGTAGCAATATTAGTATGCTTATCAATCACCTGCTTCCGCTCAGTCAATTCAGGCAGTGAATTCACAGCATTCATCAAATGCTTTGTATTGCCAATCAAGTCTGTCCCATCAAACTCAGCCCCCTCATTTCCACCGGTCCTCCTGTTCACCTCGTCTACATCCCTCTTATACTTATTCAACTGGGTCTCAATCTCCACAGCTACTTCTGGAAATTCCAATGACCCATTTACCACCCAAAATAGGTCCGATCTATCTAATTCATAAGATTTCATCCCACCCTTCTCTCCTTGCACGCTCAATCTGTTCAGCCTCAATCCCAGCACATCGTGAACAAGCGGCCTATACCTAAAGTCATGCTGTATTGCAACTGACAACTCAAAATTCCGATCAAATATGCACAAAATTGGCCTCTGAAACGAACTTGCAAAATTTCCCCCTTCTGAAAACAAATTATTCTTTGCCAACAAATGGTCTCGCAACCGCTGATCCAGCAAAGACGCGACCATTTCCGCAGGCCCACCGCGGGGGCAC
>JAULJZ010000006.1:844733-859344 GCA_032270985.1 Heliamphora pulchella
GTTTGGTGTTCTTAGGGAGCTAGTAGCTTGTCAAAAATATTGGAAAGTTGTCAATGTTTTGAACACAATCACCCACTGTTTTTACCAGTGGGTTTGGAATAGAGCCATGAAGAACCATGAATCTTGAAATCTTACTGTTGCTAGAACAGGCCATTGTGCAACATTTGGTGTGTTGGTTTTTTGGTGGGGACGGATATATCTGTTCTGGATTCAGCGGTAGGAAGGAGGATCGGGAGGGTGGTGGTGGGGGAAGTGGGTGCAACATTGTCATGTGATCCATAAAGAAGAGAGAACATTTATCTATTTAGCCACTGTGCCATAGCAATATCAATCATTGTTCCACCAAGAGAGAGCTCTCACATTTTTTTTTGGTACAAAAAATAAATGTGTAGATAAATTACTTCATACACCCGTTAAGAAGCATTGTACACGTAACTCACAACTAATTTATAGCACTCTCCTTCGCACCTACGATGTGGCCGAAGTTAAGGATTACTGCGTGATTGAAAGACTGCGTAGGTTTAATTCTAACAAAATGCTGAGTCGAACTCAATCTCTTGAGACGGCGACAACGAATTTTTATCCGCTGAACCAACAGCTTGGTAGAGAGTGGTATCACCACCATACCAATAAAGCCACCAAAGAGACCAAAGAGATCAATGTCATTCACAATTAAATATCATGTGACAAATTTTTTAAGAACCAGGTAAGGGGAAAAAAGAAAAGAAAAAAAGAGAACAAACTATATTAATAAAAAGAAATAGAACAAACTATATCATATGAGCGAACGGTCTTGATGGAATACTTGCTTGTTCAACGTGGCACTTCTCTCTCTCTCTCTCTCTCTCTCTCAACCCAATTTTTTTCTCTCTCCTATTTTTTTTTTCATGACTAACCAAAAAATAATATTAATCTTGTATATTTTTTAGTTTACATATATATTTTTCTGTTACTTTTGATTGAAATTAAGAGTAAACCTAATGAAAATCATTTGTAATGTTAGGAATTTGTATGAAGCGATTGAGTTTTTTTATTTTAATTCTGTTGTTTCCCTTAATATTTTAAAAAATATTCATTTTAAAAAATTAATTCTATAAATAAATTATGTTCAAAGTCCGGGGTAATTACTAGTTCCACACAAATTGAATATGAAACACAGCTAATTGGTAATTCAAATTCCCAGGAAAACCAAAAATCAGTTGTAAACATCCCAATCATCATCATCATCATCATCATCATCTCAGACAAATATGGTGAGCTTTAACAGGACAACGCACAAAATCTTGTAACATACAAGTCAACAAATGACCTTCATGTTGATAGAAGTAGGACGCAAGTCATCCTGTAAGAAACCATCTTCACTCAAATTTGCTGCCAGGGTAGGGGTAACTTGAATGGCTAAGAAACAGAAAAATCCACAACGGTTGGAAAATAGATCCCTCTAATTTGTTTTCTGCTCCAACTGTTTGGTTGCAATCAGACATCTAAATAGTTGCAGATATTCAACCATGCCATGCACCTTCAGCGCTGTGCTTCCTCCGATGCCACTTGCACCACCAAAATCATGATTTCAACCTCGCCAGCTAACCTGCAAAAATGGCACCATCAATTCATTAGGAAAGTATGATCAACACAGTGGCAATAGATTAAAGTTGTACTTAACAAACAACTGATGAATTCTAATCTGTTTCTCATCGTGGCTTGCCCTCAAAGATGGATGACGACTACCCTAGACAAAAGAAAAATAAACGAATGATATTATGCATTGTAGTGTATAAAAATAAACTAATGATGCCTCCACAAATAGCTGATGGAATTAGTGTACCTGAGATTTGTTAGCGTGGCATACGAGTACCTACACAAATAGGCTTATTGCTTCCACAAATCTCTTCACCTTCTTTCCACTCCCATTTTAATTTCTGGATCCACGCCATCACCTTCTCATATCCATCTTCAGTATTTGCCGCCAAATCGGCAACTTCATGGAAGGCATTGCACATTCTTTCAAATCGACGTGCTTCAGGTTTCACAGTCAAGTTGTCATAACTAGCCCGAATCTTAGTGTGGCTCCTTTTGACAGTTTTACTCCATCTCTTTAAGATGTACTTGTTTGGTACACAGTAAATTGCCCTTTGAATGAACACCACTATTTGATGCCTACATAAAATGCCCTTATACTCAAACAGGCGACAATTGCAGTTAACTTCGTTGGTACTCTCATTAAACAAAACATCAAAAATCACACGACGGTGGCTTTCTTCCGTTGATACATCTTCACCTACTCCATATTGTGAAATGATAGCACTTTCCTTGCATGAAAACAAATTACAATAAATCTTCCCTATTAGCTCTTGTTGGAACTCTTTGAATTTCGTTGTTGTGTACGCACTTTGAAATTGCTTCTCCATCTCATAATGAGTTATACATGGGAGGCATGAGTTAAAAGAACAAAATTCTTCATTATTCTCATTTTCCACCTTTTTTGTCAACACATTCTCATATTGTTCTACAAATTGTTTCAAAGTGGTCTTCGAATTGACATACCCATCAAAGAATGCACGCATGTTTTCATTCCGTTGTATAGTTGACATTCCTGCCCAAAAAAAATCTTTCACAAAAGTCGGTACCCAACGGTGCCTTTCCTCATACAACCCAAGTAACCATTCATTGGTTTCAAGTTTGTGGTTCTCTATGAACCTACCCCAACTTTCTTCAAATTCTTCTTTTGTTAAAGAATCGTAAACAACATTTTGCATACAGAACTTGATTGATTCATTCTGTTTGTATCCTTTCATTTTTTCTGACAATTTTTTCATGATATGCCGCAAGCACCACCTGTGCCTTGCATTAGGGAAAACAATTTGTATAGCATTTTTCATGGCTTTATCTTCATTGGTAACTATTGCACTAGGAGGACACCCAAACATACATGCAAGCCAAGACTGAAATAGCCAAGTAAATGTCTCTGTGTCTTCACTTGAGATCAAGGCACATCCTAGCAATGTGAATTGACCATGATGGTTCACCCCTATGAAAGAAGCTAATGGTATGTCATACTTGTTAACCAAGTATGTTGTGTCAAATGTAACTACATCACCAAATTCTTTGAATGCTGCCCTACTCCTTGCATCAGCCCAGAACACATTCCTTAGTCGACCCTCTTCATCTAAGTCCATCAGGTAAAAAAAGTTAGAATTGTCAACTTGCATCTTCATAAAGTAATTATTTATTGTGGTAGCATCTCCTTCTCTAAGCTTTAAACGCCCAATTCTATCACTACAATTTCTACGATTCTTCCCTAGAAAAGGCATATTCTCATTTCCTCTTGTCTCAGCCACCAATGAATTGGAACTCTCGTTCGATCTAATACTAGCTATATCACTCGATTCAAACCTCCTTTTCATTGATGGTTGTTTGTATAATCGGAATTTGTCCGGACTCAACCCATGGTTATGATCAAGTACCAAGGAGTTTAACATCCACTTTCCATCAGGGCACAGAACCACACTAAGCTTGGCTTTGCAATCAGTTTTTGATTGTGGTCGCAATTTAAGGGGGTTGCTTGATCTGACCCTTTGCTTTCCAGTATGACTACAAGCAACAGTTACATACCTTACCTTCCCATCGCTTCCCTTTTTAGAGGTTCTTATAGCCACGCCAAAACCTTTTTCCTTCCCATATATTTTGTAAAATTCCACAAGCTCATCAATGGAATCAAACAACATTCCAGCCTTAGGCTCATCTACTTTCTCTTCCACATTTCTGGTTTTCTCCGCTGCATTCACAATAGTAATTTCATCGAAATCCACAATTCTTTTTTCTATTTCATTCTTAATATTGTACTCCACACTTCGAGAACTACTTGATACTTCTTCTTCCATGCCTCTGCAATACAACATATAAAACTTCAACAAAATAAAACATCATTTTAATCATAGGAAAATTATACAGACATACTTGATACTTCTACTAATTGTGTCAACAAAAAGAAGAAGATATAGATAGAAATGCATGTCACAGTGCATGTGTGCGTTGCATTGTTATGCCTGAATCATGTTATGTATTTCAGAGTACACAGTGTTCAACACACATGAAACTTTATTAAGCTCTGAAAAATATTCCCGCCCCTTGCCCCAGGGGGTTGAAGACAATAAACGACAAGGAATACGTACGCAGGGAAGCTCCAAGAAACTGACATCACAAGAAGTAAGACCATAAACCCAACATTACTTGAATTTCACTACGAAATCTTCATCATTATCCCAAAAATGTAAAACTGTTTACACCGAGTGTCAGTCATCAGAAAACCATATGAAGAAGCATCACAAACAAACCAACGCAAAAATCTGTTAATTTGCTCAGCTCATTTATACGATTAAAGAAAACATTTTGAATGATTTTGTAATTTCACAAACTGGAAAATTATCTCGGCATTTTTAGTTGGATGGGCCTAATTCACACATTACAAACAAAAAGAAAAAAACTTAAAAGCTTTCACAAAATTAGAAATCCCCAAGGGCTGGAACCCCGATTATCCCTTCCAGCAGCCATATTCCTCCAATTTTCTCAGGAAACCAACGGCACATAACTTTTACGAGGAAACAACAGTAAAAACAACAACAAAAAATGCTTCGACCATATGATTGAACACCACGCAAACCAGGCTGTTCTACTTCCACAAGCGAAACAAACCAATTAAAACCCTAATTTCACATCACAACCCCAGATTTTCACCAGTCATTAGACATATACATTACATATATATTCGTATATGGGATTAGGAATAAAAGAGAAGGATTGCTTACAGAGTTAAATCGAAATAACTGATCTAAGTGTCTTGGTCGCGACCGATGTGAGAGGTGAGAAACAGAGTTGACTCTGACGCGTTCGGGCATGAAATGTAAAACGGTAATTCTAAGCTCTCCAAAAACCAATTCAGAAAATTATTCTGAGTTTAAAAAATGAGAAATTCAAATTTAGTTGAATGTTACATGTGTTATACTATAAATAAATTTAAATTATTAATTTTCATTTTGTGTTATATTCAATGCAATGTTGTTGTCCGTGGACTGTTTGTGCCAAGAAATTTTTAGTGCTTGGAAAAATTATTATTAGTAGTTTTTTTTTATTATTAATTTTAATTATAAGTTATAATTTTTTTAAAATATTTATAATTTTTGTTATAATTTATAATTATTTTTTTTTACTTCAGTTACAAATTATAATTTTTACTACATATTTACAAATTTTGTTACAAACTATAATCTATAAGCTATTAGTTTTAGTAATGCCAAGCACCATGAATTAATGGAAGGAGCAAAAAGAAAAAGTCTTAACAGTTTATTTAGTAAAGTAAAAAGGCCCATACCAAGTGACATTTGACACAATAGTATAGGTGTTTGCCTCTAAATGGGAGGTTGGAAGTTCAAGTCTAGGAGCAAAGTATGGGTGTAATGGGTGTATGAGTTTAGTTATTCAAAAAAAAAAAAATTACTTAAGTTATAAAAAAAAAGAAAACAAGAAAAAAGATTATGTTTTCTATCTATCTCGCTTGATTAAATGGGGAAAAAAGAAGAAAAAATAATTATTTTTCTCATTTCTTGTTTATTTAAGTACATAAATTTTAACAAATTCAATTACATATTAGTATTTTTTACCGGTAAGATAATAATTTTTTAAACATAGCATTTTTTATCGGTAAGTATTGCTTCTATATTTTAAATTTGTGCAAGTAGTCAAACACACTGAAACATAAAAAAAAGTAAAATTACATTTGACAATCTTAGGAGTTATACGGACAGAGTTCAAAAAGATAAAATTTTTGATGATTCCATTATCTATGATTGAGTTGCGGTTCAGAACAAAAAAAATGAGTGAACAAACGTCATATAGATTTACAAAGACTCTGTGCATAGACTCATTCTCTGTACTATTCCTAGGATCAATTCTATGATTTTGGTTTAGTAAACTTTTACCAAAGCAGTAGGTATAACTCGCTGTTATTGTATAGGTTGAATTTATATGGATCACTGGGTATTGAAATAAAATTCTATTTTTATTTAATAAAATGCATTATTTAAAGTTCAAATTTGTAAAACTTGATAATCTCACTTGCAATTTGTAGCATCAGAACTTCAGTACTACTGTTTCCGCGAAGGAAATTTTCATTCCAACTTCTAGTCTCAATTTCGCTTCATTATGTGATGAGAATCACTAATTTTTTTGTAAATTTTTTTTTTGGGGGGGGGGTTGTTGGTTCACGCTGAAAGGGAAAGGGAACCAGTTTTGTTGATGATGATATTGTTAATTTTGTGAATTTTAACCATGATTGTTTGATTTTTGTATTAATTTGAGGCCATGTTTGTTTTGATGGACTAGAAAAAATTAAACTAGACTAAAAAACATGTGAAATCCACATTTTCAAAATTTTTCTTCGAATTATTAATCCCACGTTTGGTTCATTGGATTACATTATTAATCTCCCATATGGGGGAATACTAATTCGGTATTCATGGAATTATTTATTCTACCACTTCCCATGGGATTATTTATTCCCTCCTTCGGATTATCTTCTCTTATTATTCAATCGTAAAAAAATAATTCTTTAGCTCTTACCTTGTACTTAAATCAAATATGTTATCTTCTCTTTATTCCCCATGCTCTTTCTCTTCCTAGCTTTGTTACAGTGATAATGCAAATGAAAACAAAGGTATCCTAAACTAACAAGGATGCTTACTAACCAATATATTGCAGACCAACTGAAGACCAGGTGAGGCACATTCCAAAATTTACTGTCAAAACAGAGATGATCAAACTTCTAATCATAAGAAGTGAGTGCGGAACTCCGCATTAGCTTGGTAATGTGATTGCTCAGCAAGAAATGCATCCATGTTGACAATCCAATGCCCCGAGACCATTTATTGTTGATAAAGAATTCTGAAATACAGATTAACATCATGGGCTTCTAATTTCCCATCACAAAAGGCTAGATACACCACATAATTTCTAATATAGATTTATCAGCTGAAATATGCCTAGTTTGTGCATGCACGCTGGTCCAAAATATGCTTGAATTCCATAGCAACTGAAATTGACTGCCTAAATAATTGTAGCATACATCTTCACAATGCGCCAAAAAAGGGAGCTTAGAGAAACAAGAAACACAAACCTTTCTGCCAAAAAATTCATCAATAATTGAAGCAACTGAACAGATTTGGGGCAGAAACTGTACAAAGAAGAATGTATAACCACCAATTTTTGTGAATGAAGAATAATGGATGCCTCCCCTGGAACGAGGGCCATATACAACATAAATTCCTAATTCAAAAGTAATTAACGGCTTTTATTCTGACATAGCATACCAGGCACATAGTTTGATAGCAGCACAGGTTGCCTTTTCTGCCTAGTGTTATCAGAGGCACCACTCTAGCACGTGTGCCACCCATGATAGAAACCTATGTTAGATTGAAATTATAGTCAACTCCATCATGAGTGAAAACATAATAAAAAACATGAGAGAGAGAGAGAGAGAGAGAGAGAGAGAGCTATAAAATGGAACAGCTATATTACAGCTAAATTAGGCATGCTAACCAAGAAGCGTGGGATGTTCGCATAAGTACTCAATGGCACTAAAATGCCTATTGACATAACAAAGCTAGCAACAGAGACTGAATTTAGTTAATAATTGGAATTGCCATTTTTCCATTGAACATTCAATTAGTAACGCTAACAGGAAAGGACGTAAATATATGGGAAAAAAATCATTCTATAGAATTCTCATGCCATCACGGGCACGGGCAGAGCCATTAAGGGCTCAGCAGGGGCACGTGCCCCCACGGGCGTTTGAAAATGTCAATTTTATCTACATATTTAGAAGAATTTTAAAATTGTCCCACTAAAATTCTGAATAAATTTAATTTCACTATAATTTTAAAGTTGATTTGTTTTTGGGTAATTAATTTTAAAGTTTATTTTTGATTTTCCCTTCCTACTAAATTTTAAGCACAGTCAAATTTATGTCTCATTGGATGTAGTATGTTTAGTTGTTTTAAGTTTTAGGTTGTCATTGATTTATTACATTTACCTAGTTGAATTAAATTTTTTACTAGCTTTTTATATTTGGTTTTTGACTTTTTGACTAGTTTTATTTTGACTTTTAATACAAAAGCTAAAACTCCATTAAATCTTACAAAAAAGTAAAAATTGAATGTTAAATGAAAAACAAACATAAAATTGTTACAAGCCATTAAAAAGGCAGTAAAAAAAAATAATTTAAATAGGTGCACAACTGTAGAATTTAAACTCAAACTAAATGAAAAAGATGCAATCATAATATGTTAATTGTTTTGTTAGCACTCATCACCTTTTCAAATTTAAATTTGGGTAAACGATTTTGTGAGTCCCAAATTTTGGAAAAATCCTTGCTCCATGCCTCCACCCCTGATCCAATCTCTCCTAATTCATTAAATGAAATAAAAGCCAGAACAGCCAACTGCCTCCAAAAACAATATGCTTAGAGGCATTAAGTACTTTAGTAGAACTAATAGAACCTTTTGATATTGCACATATTTTTTTTTTTACTTGTCTAAAGAGGCAGTGGATTAAACCACATTAAGTACTAAAAGTAGAACTAATAGAACCTTTTGATATTGCACATATTTTTTTTTTACTTGTCTAAAGAGGCAGTGGATTAAACCACAAAGCTGAACCTCAAACATTGAAAAACTGGATAACTTCCACAGATGTTGGACACATATATCTTATGCTGCAAAAATAGATGAAGTGTCAAATAAAATCTACTGTTGTTCATTAACAGGAAGATTTTGCATGTATACACTCAGAGAAAGAAGAAAATAGTAACATTGATCACAACAAGGGTTGTTAAGTTCTAACTATCAATGAGGGCTAGGACCTTTTAGTGTGTAGGACGAATCAAGGTATGCATATAAAAAGGGTAGCTTACAGACGCTGAGCTCCATGAACTTCAAAAAGGCTCACTGCCCGTCTTCTCTGGTGAAAGCATTTAGCTCTTCAACAAAAATGAAAAAGAAGAGTTAATACTGGAACCGTGAAGCACATCCAAACCAAAGAACAGGAACCATTATCTCACGTAAGTACAAAATAATGTTGTAGTCTCATAGTTTCCGCTTCGGCTTCAGCATTCAGCTATTCCTCTTACCGATAGCAAATCTTGAAAATAGCTCTAAGGGAGATAATAATTTTAAACAGTACCATCCCAGGTATCAAGAAAATCATTATTCCGTGGTTGCAGGATCGATGTGCTTCCTTGACCCCATCCTTTCTGTACCCTTTTAAGTGCTTTCAATGCGATGCCACTGCCATCGTCTCTGTCCATGGTCAGGTAATACACATGATATCAGAAAGGTTTAAGAAATTAAAATAATAGGTTGCAAATTGGAATTATATACAGCTGAAACTTATCAACAGATTCTCTACCCTTTCTTTTTCCATCTAATTGAATTGGTTTATGTTCGTTACACGATAAGAAGATGGTTAGAAATCCTTTATAGCCAACTATAATGCCAGAAAGGAATCTTGACAGTATGCCTAACAAGTCAGAAACAAGCTCAATTGCCCCCATCCACCTTATCTTTTATGGTAGAGTTCTATCCAATAAATGGCCATGCCCATTAGCAATATTTTCTTTTTCGAGGGTAATGTGTAAAAAAAGAGTAGTTCACCTTGGGAGAAAAACAAAATCTTATTCAGTCAAGGGACGCACTACCCAATAAGTTAAATATCTCCTCATTTGAGCAACAGACTCCATTAAGCAAATGGTGTAGCATTATCTTAGTTTATATTATGCACTTGAATGGGATTCAAAAATCTTACTCAAACAGGTAATCACGGAAAAACCAATCCCCAAAGCAAACCAGCCATCCTCAAATTGAGTCCAGGTTCGTAGAAAGCAGTGAGAAAATTTGAGAAAAGAAAGATACCAAAAGAAGACCTTGCAAAAAAAAAAAAAATAAATAATAGCCATACCTGTGCACTATGGTTTGCCAATCTTCGCCATAGTTTGTTGGTTTCCCACAATTTAATTCCCTCTTATTTCGGTAAACCTTATTTGCCACATTACCCTCTGAAACCATCTCCAGCATCCTTTCTGCAAGTTCATCTGCCTCGTGCTTACTTCCCCTTTTACCTAAACCATCAACCACTGGCATGAATAATGCAGGATCAAACCTATATCCTTTGTGGATCATCTTTTTCAGTATATCGCTAGCATCTTCCAAATTATCATCCTTACAAAGTCTGTCAATAAGATCTTTGTGGAGGAAGCTCCCTATATCAAGGCCTCTATCTAACGAAGCTTCCAATATTGTCTTGGCTTCCAAGACATCCCCTCCCGCTAGTAGCTCATTGAACATCAAACTATAAAGTGATTCTCTGTGGCCACATATGCTGAGAGTAACATCGAAAGCCTCCCGTGCTATTCCAAACTCTCCCGTCCTGCAAGAAGCTTTAATTATAAACCCAAATGAAGACATATTAGGCAATACACCCCTTTGCAACATTTCATCTAAAAGAGAAATTGCGTCATCTGTTCGCCCGGCTTCACATAAACAGCTAATCATGGTGTTGTAAGTGCAAACATTAGGAGAAACACCTCTTTCTCTCATCTCATCCATCAGTCCATACATTTCAAATATTTGATTTCTACTCCCCAACCCTACAATCAAAGAATTATAAGTTTGTAAGCTCTTGTTGAAACCTTTTCTCTCCATGTCCTTGAGAACCCGAAATGCTGAGGATACCTTTCCATTTTTACAGAAACAATGTATAAAAGTATCATAAATAATTGAGTCTGGATACAAGTTCCTCCCCACCATCTCAACAAACTTCTTTTTAGCTTCATCAAGCCTTCCAGCCTTGCATAACCCATTAATTATGGTCGAATATGTGATCACGTCAGGGGAGCACTTCTTCCCATTAGTATTATCATCTAATAGGTCGATAAATGAATTGCCTAGATTACCAAGAGCAGCAGTTCCATGAGTCCACATTTCACTCACAATTTCAACTGCTTTATCCACTTTCCCGCTTTTACATAGACCATCAATAACAATATTACAAGTCACCGTATCCACACCGTGACCTCTCTCTTTCATCTTTTGCAGTAGACTCTCTGCTTCTGATAATTTTCCCTCTTTCCACAGGCTGTGCAGCAAGATGTTGCAAGTGTAACTGTTTGGGAAACAGCCACTCCTCACCATCTCATGTAGAATGTTATCGGCTTCAAGTATCTTCCCTATTGTGCAGTACGCATGGAGTAAGCTGCTATAAGTGACTGTATCGGGGGGGACCTGATTACCTATCATGGAAAACATCATCATTCTTGCATCAGTGAGCATTCCTTTCTTGCATAGCCCGTCCATCATAATGTTATATGAATAAATACTTAGCTCTATGCCCTTCTCTGCCATCTCTTTAAGGACTGATTGTGCCTCCAACAGCTTCTCGTTTCTCAACAAACCCAACAACCATATATTATAGCTCTCTACTTTTGTGAAAGTACCATTTTTCTTCATATACTCAACCAGGGTCTTTGCTTCCTCTAACATCCCAGTCTTGCAAAACCCCTCCAGCATTAGATTGAATGTAATGATATTAGGCCGAGGCAAAGTGAAGAACTCATCTAGTTGCATATCTCTGAAAATTCTAGAGGCTTCCATGATATTTCCTGCACCACAAAGTGCTGAAATCCTAGAATTGAAAGTCACGATATCTGGGAGGAGACCATCCCTTCTCATTCGCTCCACTAATTTCTCAGCTTCATCAGTCTTACCTTCCTTACAAAAACAAGAAATCAAAGTATTGTAAATTACCATATTAGAAGAAATATCCATACTTTTCAATGTATTCAAAAGCTCTAAACCTACGGTAGCAAGCCCAGCTCTGCAATACCCACGAATCAAAATTCCAAAACTAAACTTATTAGGCAGACAACCCTTCTCATACATTTTATCAAACAACTTCCGGGCATCTTCTAAACGACCAGAGTCACAAAGCCCGCCTATCAGAAGATTAAAAGTATAAGCCTCTGGCGAATGCCCCGCAATGATCAAATCTTCATACAACCACGAGATGTAATCCACACAATTCTCTCGAAGGCAGGACTCCATAAGCAAATTGTACAATGACATCGAGGGAGGTTTAGCAGAGAACTGAGTCCGGATTGATCGAAAATGAGAAATGGCCTCACTGAGATGCCCAGAAGCTGCCAAGATTCGCACCACACTAATTAGAGACGCGTGGGAAGTTTCAAGGGGTAGCGAGAGGAGGAGTTGACGGAGGGAATCGATCTCCGGGAACATTTTGGCGCGAACGAGGATACGGGTAATGACGGGAACTGATCGATGGAAGTGAGTGAAGGAATTGGAAGAGTTGGGAGAGGAGATGGTGCGTTTGAAAAGCTGCCACGCCAGTTTGGGGTTGTTGGTGTTCTTGAACAGAGCTTTGGTGAATTTGTTCGCTTGCTCCATGCCAGTTTGGTGACTGTTCCGTGGATGAAATGGCGGGAGAGTCGGTTGTTATTTGGTTGCCATTTTGTGTGAAAATGAAAAAGCTCGCTGGAGTATGGAATTATGGGTTTGTAAAATAAGCCTGCTATCTAAAAAGTAGGTTTTTTTATAAAAACAAAAAAATTGGCTTTTAAGCTAAAATGTTTGGTATTTTTTAAAAAGTCACCTATTTTTTTTTAAAAAAAAATTCATATATATATTCCAAACACACTAATTTTTCTCTTGAATAAAATGATTTTAATACTTTTAATTAAAAAGTTAACCCTACTCTCAATAAGAAAAAATCCATCCTAAAAAAATTGTCCAAACACTTATAAATTTTTTTCCTCTCTTTTTTTTTTCTAAAAAAGTTAAATCTCCTTGAACTCAAGTTTTTTAAACATCCCAAACTGGGGCCATATATTGGCTTATGGTTTTGTCAAATATTTATTAATAAAGATTAATATGAAAAACAAACAACGAAGTTTCTAACTTTATTATCTTATTATCTTTTGATTTGCAATTTCTTTTCAATTCACAGGTCTCTTTACATATATGATCCAAATAGTGGCATTTGCAAGAAAAATATGTAATTGGTTATAGGGAAAACAATATAAACTAATAAATATTATGAATTTTTCACTCACAAATATGACATGCACTTATAAAATGTTAACCTTTCAAAACGTAATCTCTTAAAACGATACAATAAAACCATACAAGTGAGACATAAATGTCAATAAAACAACGGCCACTCATATTTATGTGATTTTTTTGCAATAAATTGAGCACGTGATCCACTCCTTTTTACATGGATTCTCCAAACACACGAACACGTTCGGTTATTTTTTTTGAGCTTTTTGAACGAGTTTACTTTAAAATCATTGTTTTGTTTAGTTCTATAACTGAGAATGTTTCATGACAAACAATATAGTCTTAGCTAATTAAGTACTTCTAAATTCAAAAGAACTAGTTTTATTTATTTAAATATTTTGAAAAATTAAAATTAAAAGTTCTAAAAATACAAATTGAACATATTTCAGATTTTCTTTTTTAAAAATGTACAACAAAAATGAATATGCATCTTTTGGCCACGTACGAAAAGATTAATTTCTCCAAGAACGAGTAAAAAAACTGGAAGTTAAAGGGAAGGATCGTTTGTTCTGCAGGAAAAGGAAGCTTTTGGCTATTTTTAGCAAAAAAGTAACATAGTTTGTTCTGCAGGACTAAAAAATAAAGCTGCAGGCTTAAAATCAAATCCTGAATCTAGTAATAAAAAATCAAAAATATCCTTCTTAAGTATTACAAGCCAGTTATCCTATTTCTTATATGTTTTTTTTTTTCATCTTTAGCAATAAACATGTCCTTAAAAACTGGTTGTACATACAGACGACAATTGAAATGAAAAGTTTCTTTTCTTAAAAGATGTAGCTCTGCAGCTGAAATAGCTTCACTAGTTCAACTCCTCCCTTTTTTTCTCCCTATTGTTTTACTTTTCTCTGTGTTGCCTTCCTTCCTTTTGTGTCTTTCCTTTGTTTACTTTTACTTCAAAAAATCACCCCAACTTTCAAATGCCTCAACCACTGGGCTGGATGTCTTGGTCAACTAGGTAACTGTGATAGAAGAGTAGAAGTCTCATGCCCTCTCTCGACGGATATGCATCTTGATGGTGGACCAAACATGCTCAATACCACCTGCAATCCACAACAGAAATATTTATGGTTAGGGGTCTATTATTTTTTATTAAACAATTGTTGTCTACGTGGAGCTCAAATGCGGTAAATTGCCAATTAATGCTTCAGCTTCTATCACATTAGTGTCTCTACAGTTCCTCTGTCGAGGACAAGGTGTGCACATGTTAGTATGCAGGGAGGGTTGTTCCTTTTTATTCCTTTTCTTTTCAGTTTTTTTTTTTTGGGTAATTGTCCATCTTTTGAAAATTAACTGCAGCATACGAGATGCCACATGCCAAAAGATGATTGAAGAGGCTCTGTTGGGAAGAAGCTAAGCCTCATTGGTTGCATATCATTCGAGTGGTTATAAAGGTACTGGTAGGGACACAATTGGGGTTGGGAGGATAGGAGAAT
>JAULJZ010000006.1:862818-878201 GCA_032270985.1 Heliamphora pulchella
AGTGGTTATAAATGTACTTGTAGGAACACAATTGGGGTTGGGAGGATCGGAGAATTAAAAAGACGTACCGGCAGCAACACAAGTCCATGTAAGAATCCAATAAGAATCAATGCCAGGAACATTTGGAAGTAATAAACCTGCAAATGCAGAAGTATCATTTCCGATTCTCTGAACTGACAAGGAAATAAAACTGGAAGTTAAAGGGAAGGATCATTAGACCACAAAAATTTCTGATTTTGCAAAGCAAAGGACGACGACTCCAACTAGCTTTGTGAGTGTAATACCACTGCAAAATGCAAAAGATGAACAAAAGGAAAAGGAAAAAACAACTGTCAAATAAAAATATTGCGGGAAATTGGAATTCAAACCCATCCACCATGGCATAAGTATTTCACGAGAGAGGAGGGAGAATCACTCCAAACATAATTTTGAATATTTGTTTGGGGAAAAGGAAAAATTTGAAGTTCATGGGAAAAACGAAAATTGACTGTTGCCATTTTTCAATCTATTTTCAGTTATGTGAGGAATTAGGTGGTATTCGTCAAGAACAAAGATCATAATTTACAAATTGCAACCAAGTCATAGCAGGTTGGCTCCAGATGTTTAGGCACAGTATTGCTGCTGGTAATCAACTATTACTACGTTACGAAAACAAGCTTTCTGTTCCACAAAGATAGGCCTAGGATGCAGGATGTTTAGCTTTAAGCATGAATCTTGATGTGGGTAAAAATGAGTTCACTCTTCCTAAACAAAAGAAATTTGACAACAATGAAAATACACTTGATGGATTGTCCAGGCAATTCACAAGGATTATTCACCAAGACACTGAAAGAATACCGGCTTGAGAAATCTAGCACCAGAAGCCGACATATTTTTTGTTCACATTATTAATAAATCTTCTGCATTCTTAATATTTGTTAGATGTACTGGCATCTGAAATTCATCTTATCTTCTGAGTGAGGAAGTCATAACAAGTGGTACGAAAAGTCTTTCTCATCTGAAGGGAAGGCAAGCTAATTAACCTGAATACAGAAGATCCCATGGTACGTAGAGCCTCCTTTGATCGTTGACTCCTATCACCACGGCTTACCTAACAGCAGAAATATGGTCAACATATGATTGCTTTGCATGGAAAATCCTGTTGAATTAGCACTACACCAAACAACAGTTACTGTTTCTTTCAATAAGATGAAGTAATTACAATAAATTTTTGAGAAGAAAATAAATATGCATTTAATACTGACAGAGAAGGCATGTGATATATGCACACAGAACTCAACAGCGATCCCTATTGACATTATGAGGTTCACAACAGAGACAGCATTCAGTTGGATACCCAAAATTGCCATTACACCCTGCAATGTTTCATCAGGAGAAATTCCGTTTAGCCTTTCTCTTTGGACAAATTGTATTGTAAATACACATCATAAGAAAGATAGAAACCAATTGGTATGAACTAAAATAAATAGTAAGAAATGCTATAAATACTTGGAAGGAAGTGCAATTTATTTCTTGTTAAGGCAGAAGATATACCATAAGATCCAAAACAATCATGGCCAGTACAAGAACAATGATTGCTGAACTCCACAAACTGCATTTAGTAGACAAGGAAAAAGAAATCAAAGTAAGATTCTTAAATTCAATGAACAAAACATTACCATCTGAGAGAAATTTTCTTATGTCTTCATTAATGCAGAAAAATGACTCAATGCTGACTTCAGGGCTAGAAAGAGAAAGCAAACCTGGAGGTGATAACTAGGCAAACAATAAATACAGCACCTGTCAAATCGTGAAGTTAGATATCCAATACTTAATTGATATAATATATCCAATAGCATGAAACACCACAAATACAGAAAATAATTGCTAAATGATGTTAGACACAGTTAGATAGCTTGATATATATTGTTGGGCCCATTCCGACCAATTTAAGCTTTTGGGACAATATGTGACTTAATATGGTATAAGAGCTTTCGTTCCAGGAGGTTCTGGGTTCAGGTCTCTTTGCACTATATTCTGTGTGTATTGGTACACTTATTCAGTTCAATTTGTTCGTCTCTCCACATGTGAGATGGAATCACACGCGATGAGAAGTGTTGGATAGCTTGATATATTTTATTGGGTCCATTTCCTAATTGCTTAAACTCTTGGGGGCTTAACATCCACCATTACAGCTAATAAATATACGTGTATATGATGTATGCAACAAGTCAATATCTAAAATCTGGAATTAGATTTATGAACAGAAAATTTCCACAAAAGAATATAACCGTCAAACTGAATACTGGTTCTACATTCTTATGTCCTAGAACTTGCATAAAGATAGAAATAAAAATTTCAATTATGTTTCACAGAAGAAAGATTTAAAAGTTTCCATTTCTTTGTTTCTTTTCTTTTTTCTTTCTCAAAGGCTGTTGCACCACAATAACTTGTAGTCTTCAAGTGTTCAAAGTGACTTATAAAGTAGAAAGAGCACAATAATTTTCCATCAAATACCTTCAGAAGTTCAGATAAATACTGTTGCTTTACTATTGCTTCTAACTACCACAAGATGACTTCAGCATATCACACAGAAGAATTTATGAGCAACTGGGAATAAACCTTTTCAAGCAAAGATGGAAGAAAAATGAAATTATTTAATGAAATTTCTAGGAACATCAGGACAACAGCAACAACAACACACAATTGGAAACTCCAATCTCTGTCATATGGTTACAGAGTGAAAGGGGTTTGTAATTATACATCATTGTGGTGTAAGAGTTTGAATACCAACCAAGTGCTATAGCAATGTTGATCACAGCTGTCCTCCATATATCCAGATATTGTTCAAAGAAAATATAGAACACCGAATATGGAAAGATATGGATCTGCATCAGGTAAGTACAGTATATGTGTTAAAGACCCAACTTCATGAGAAGAGCATAATCTTAGAATATGATTTAAAAGACATAAGCATACTGTACACCTTTGAAGAGGATAATACTTTCTACAGGACTACAACCTTGACCCATAAAAGCTCAAGAGATTGGATTTGAAGCAAAAAGATATCTTTGGGGAATAAAGGTATAAAAGGGGTCCCTCCTCACTAAGCTTCAATAAAGTGAGAACAGGTCACATCCATAAATAGAAATATCCTTTAGACTCAGAATCTGCCTCGTGCATATAGTAAAGACAAGCACACAGGACTCAGCCCCAAGTCATTTAAGAAAACAACTACTATAATCTTGGGGATTGGTTACTTATTGACTCTAAATCTTTTGGTACTACCACAATCACTATATGTGTCAATACCATAGAGAAAATCTAAACAAATAGGTTGAACCTTGCAGGAAAAAAGAAAAACAAAGTACCACTTGACAACTCTGTACAAAAATGAAGGATGGAAACTTTGATTTCAGAAAATCAGAAGAGTTCAAATAATTAGACCTTAGAAAAGCTTTGCAAAATCGCCAATTCAACAAGAGATGGAGAATTGAAGAGCTTGCATAGCTAGAACTTAGGAAAAGTTTTGCATAATTATCAATGCAACAAGAGATGGACAAATAGAAATAGAAGAAATCCATGAATTACTCATTTTTTACAAATCACTAGGATGTACTGCAGACAAGTTATTCTGCAACGTATTGGACGATTTTCCCACTGTACAACTCCTTAACAAGGAAAATTGAAGAGCTCACATAACTAGAACTTAGAAAAAGTTTTGCATAATTATCAATGCAACAAGAGATGGACAAATAGAAGAAGTCCATGAATTACTCAGTTTTTAGAAATCACTAGGATGTACTGCAGACAAGTTATTCTGTAACATATTGGGAGATTTTCCCACTGTACAACTCCTTAACAAGGAAAGTCAAATTAATGTTGCATCATAGGCAAGAAGGAATTATTCTCAGATAAATGCCTTACATCATTAATTGCTAATGAATAAAAAATGGATCTCAACCAAAATCTGACTTGAAAGATAGTATTTCGATTGCCTAGAGTAGAAGCTTGTTTGATATGCATTTCCAGAAACTTGAATAAAGATGAATCACAGTCAAGGTATTGATTGAAAGACTCAACTAATTTGCTGGGAATTCTTTAGTATTAAGCGTAGACTGAACATGATAGGGAAGAGAAAAACCAAGAAATGAAAAGCACGTCAAATGTGAAAACCATTATAGTCTAACGACCAAATTAGCACCTTTGGATGGTGTAGATTTGATACTTTCTAGGTTACATACAATTTCAGAGAGGTAAAATCTTACAAGGAAAATAACACCTATTACTGTATACACGTCAACAAAGTCCTTTCCGTGAAAGCGAACACACCAAACCATATCGATCTAACTATAAAAGCTGTTGATATTCAAGGTCAATACTCTAGGGTAAACTGTGAACCTTCAAAGAATCAGAAACCCTTAAGCTGAACTCTCGTGCAGAACGCAATGAATTAACATAGTCACCCTGTTGGAAAAAAGGATGAGCAGATTAGGAGTAATATTCTCTGCAGGTGAAGTTAGAAAACTGCCAGACGTATCAACGCCCTTCCATACTTGTTTCCTTAGTGGTGTGTGATATGTACGAAACTCAGAGGCTTGTATAACATCACTCTCGTAACCTGGAAACAGGATGAAAGCGGTTAAGCATTCATTTAATGATACTAAGCCAAAAGGGTAGTTTTGATGCATTTAACCATTTGATCACTCGTAGCAAAGTACATTTCTTTGGATTGATTACGTTATAATATGATATATGCATAAGAAACAGTGTTACCATTTAGATCCACACTGCTTGTGTAAGCCCCATGTCCACCCTTAGCACAGTCAGCAGAGGGCAGTGCGTTGAGGAACCATGGCAGCTTCTCCTTGAATTGTGCTGTAGATGGACGACCATTGTCCAAATCTGAGTGACGGAAGCACTGAATCAATTGAAAAATGTTAGTTCTGGATAACTCTTTTCGCATTTAATAAGCCTTAGTGGTTTCATTGCAAGATATGTCACACATAAGTACCTCCAGCCCTGCAAAGTATTGCCAAAAGAACATTGGGATGTGTACTCAAATACATAAAGCAGTGAGATCTTACAGTTGTACAATCTTTGCAAATGCCATCCAAGTCGCAAGAAATTTCATCAGGTGAACAGCAAGGAGGCTAAAGAAAAAGAAAATGCAGGGTTAAAGAAAATTGGCTGGTTAAACAAAAATAGCTGGTTCGGTTATTTAATGATTAGCATACTTCTTTTTCCTCACAAAAAAAAAAAAAAAAAAAATTCAATACCATCAAAATGAACACCATAGCAGGTGGTCCAACAAATTCAGCACATGAACGTCTCATGATTCGTTGCATATGGTAGCATGACGCAGTAAAATTCATCTTCATCATCTTCCTCTTATTCTTTTTTTCTTTCTTTCTTTTTGACACTTACATAATACCATAAACTATTGGGTCATAGATATAGAGATACTGATCTAGAGAGAGAGAGAGAGAGAGAGAGAGAGAGAGTCATTAACAACAATGGTGGACTTTGATTAAGAAAAGAAGTGAGACCAGAAAAAAGCACATCAGCATTTCCAGACATTTGTCTAAAACTGCAATTGGTCGACTAATTACCCACATGAGAGGTATGAATCATGATATATCACTAACCTGATCATCAGGGGGACAATAACTACCATCTACAAACTTCCGACAGCAACCAAAAGCCTCCGGTGATAACCAAACAAGAAAGTCATCAAGCCATGAGGCAGCTGGCTTAGCAATGTAGGTTGATTCAGGTATTAAGGATGCCCTTGAAATCTGTAGAATAATGAATATAATTCATCTCAATAGTTGATTATATTGTTAAAGGATGAATGTAAAAGCAACCCCTTACAGTTGCTGACTGAACCTCAAAAGAACAAAAAGGAAACAGGCTGGGTACTCATTTCCTTTCTCTTCTTTAGGGTGCTGTTGGGGGTGGGGGAGGCGGAGGGGGTGGGGCTGGGGTATTGTTTAGGGAAGGAGATATAATGCATGTACAAGTCTGGGTCATCAATATCTTAGATACTATTTACCAAAAAAAGAAATACTAAAGAACCAAAAAGCAAAAAAAAAAAATGACGTTAGCGGGAACACAAGCAATAATTTTCCCTTTCTCCCTAATCTTATAACATTAGTATAAACAAAAGAGAGCATCGTGAAAGCATTCCACCATTCTATGATGCATGTTATCATGCCAACAAGCATAGAAGACACTTGTTAGTGTTACTGGGTGGAAATCTCTTATGCTGTTATTTACTGTAGTATATTTTCACACTATATGCACAAAAATATGGAAGGAAGGAAGAAAGAAAAAGTTGAAATATTGTACCAATGCTATATCGATGAGATACGAACACAGGAAATGAAATCCTTGTAGACCTTCAAATGAAATTTTCAAGACTGATGGTAGTTGGATAGTGACTAACACAAAGTTGGGTACTTGGAAGCTTTTTGAAAACTGCATAACGATCTTCATTTTGGTGTTCCACTTCCAAACTGCATTCGGAATGAACGTTTATGCTTTTTTATTCCTTCTCAATGCTTGTTACAAATGTTTTATCTTTTCAACCTTCTGAAACTTTCTATTGCTATATATAAGCTTTAGGTTGCCTCATGTCTAGCAATAATGGCAATATTTCCAACTTTGGTTTTATGAGTTGCCGTGACATAATGCGCTCAACATGCCATGCAAGGTTTTGGTAGAATGCAAGAATCAATACAGACCTAACGGGGGGATGAAGCATAGTTTCACTATGTGAAAGCAGAAAAGCAAGGGAGCAAAGGCACATAGAAGAGTCTAAGGTTGGTAGCGCCTTTGAGAGCATCTATATACATTGTTCGTAAAAATATAAATATACTTGAGATTTTTTTTGTAGTCCTAATATATATGATAAAATATAAATAAATATTGAAGAATGATGTCAATTGCAATTTTTTTTTTGTATTATAAATAAATACTATGTAAACACGATTATACAAAGTACTATAATAAGTTTATTTTTATCTAATTTTCTCTTTGTAACTTTTCTCTTGTTGCTTCAAGATTTATCAATTTGAGAGGTTCCATCACAATTGAGAGCAAGATTTGTTCTCGGTAGGAATTAAGTTCTAACTAGATTCTTGCTCTGAATCATAGAATCAAGGCTCTAGAGTAGATTCATGATTCATCACTCCTACTAGGAGATTCCTGCAAATATGGAAAAGACCAGCGGAAGTTTTTCACTTCAATGTTGACATGTAAACTAAATTATCAAGCAACTACTCTACAAATTTCAGCTAGGAAAATTGAATGGTTACAAAAACAAAACTTCTAGTTGCATTGAAAGTCACAAAATGGTGCAAATCTAAGTGGCGGAGGATTGGTTTTAAGGTGACATTCTTCAGTAAAGTTGCAGCAACTCTAACCCATAATGGCGTGTGTCGAGCCCTACATCTGAAGTATGCACTAAGGATCTTGGGTATACAAGGAGCGACGAATCCTATTCGAAGAGCAAAGTCCGAAAAACTTAAATTGTTAGGAAATGAGTCCAATAGTGTATATTAAGCAATTCAAGCCCTCCCTCATGTGCAACCCATCTTGCATGTCGAGATGCAAAAATCCATACATATTGAGAAGCAAAATGCCAATGAAGAACAACGGCAAATAAAAAGACTTGAACCCAAGAACTCTAAAAAACTACAGGTGAACAGGTGGCAGATATTTTTACCAAAGCATTATCGGGTCCGCGTGTCTTGTATTTGTGTAACAAATTGAACATAGTTGATATTTATGCTCAGCTTAAGAGGGTGTTAGTAGTAGCTTATTATTCTTATTATTGTTATTATTAGTGGTAGCTTATTATAGTTATAATTATGTGTGTGTGGGTATATGGTTGTAATGGTGTTTCTTTGTGTTTAATATAAATAAGAGTGCTTGCCTACCGGTTTGGTACGGCTTCCTATTATTTTACTTCTTTTAGCACAAGTGTTTGAGTGTTGAACTAGCAAGAAAATAAAGAAGTCGCATGTCTTGTTGCTACCCCATCTTAACAAAAAAGGAAAAAAAGTTCTTAAGAAGCAGTGAATATGTTTCAGATAGAAAGTTCTTAGGGTATTCAGCTTCCAAATCTCGATTAGATGTTACATTTTGCATAATAATACGTACATCTTGTTGTTAATAAAAGAAATCACATGCACATCTAGGCATGCCAAGAAAAACTTGATATACTGAAAGAAAATGTTGAAATGACCTATTATATTACCTCATTCAAAAGAGAGTTTGAGTCGCACTGGCTGATAGAACATAACTGATTCGTATGTCTTGATTCTGAGCTGTGTAGAACAGTGATTTTAAAGTAGATCAGACAACATTCAATATCCTTCACAAATTGAAAGAGTCATAAAATCTGCAATGATTACTTTCTTTGCACTAAGGCTCCCTAATTAAGCAGGTAGTGCTTGCCAACTTCTCAAGTATGTGTTGCCTATATCACATCTTGCAGTACATGATTAAAAAAAAGAGAATTTACTTGATGGTTAAAGTCATGTCTTCATCCAGAACAAAGCACTATGATAGTGGAACCAAATGGACTTGTTTTCATTAGCCAGAAGTAGAGCCCACTTCAAATATTACTGGACTATATTGACCTAAAAAGCAAGAGAGCTTGATTGTCCCATTGGCGTACAAAATTTGCATTGATGCACTGAACCAAACATCTCCACACTAAAGAAGGTGGAATGGTTCCAATAAACAAAGGTTAGCAAACAACTACATATACCTAAATGATGTACCAACCCTTGGGATAATTAAAACATTCCAACTGTCATGAATTCTTCACCTTTGTTTCTTCTCTTTCCTCTCTATTTCTTCTCTGGTTCTACACCACTTTATATAACAATCATTTGTTTAATTTTCTATTTTTCTCTTGATTATGGATCTCAGCATGTATGCAATTGAGGAATGGGCCTATGTATGCAGGAAGGGATAGGTATCTATTCCCGGAGAAAATGATACAGCTGCAGCAGAAAGGGCTGGGTTTTGGAAGGATATATTAGCTTAATCTTGATAGCAGAGCATCTAACAATAAAATTGGTGCCTGGTGGCATTACTTCAGAAATTGAGCATACAATAAAGCATTTTAAAGAGAAAGAATTGTGTTACACACTTCTAAAGATGAAGCTTAGGATAGAAAAAAAACAAAAAATTAATTACAATTCGACTCTAATTAAGAGTCGTCATAATTTCTTCACTGACCTCATAGTCTTCCAAGCCAAATCATTTTATAATACAACCACTAAAACTAGGACAGATAGAGTTTACATGTAGAATGAAGGGCGCAATACATGCGGTCCTGCCTTTTTAATTTTGGTAACTGAGAACCACCCCAGGAAGGGCCCTTTACCTTTGGGCCCACCACAAGGAGGTAAACTAGAGGTTCAGTAGGCCACCCCCAAGATCCTCATAATCCATGGAGATTCAGACCCGGGCCAACAACGTTGGGAGCATACCCACTTTCCAACTTGATTTCCACACAGGGACATGATGTCACGGGTTGGGTTTCCAACCCAAAACCCTTTAGCTCATTAGGTGGAGCTATCATGCTGTTTGCGCAAGACCTACGCAGTGCCTATTCAATGTGGGAGTGGGGAGACTCTGACTGTAAGCAAATATAAAGGAGGATGTGATCAAACACAATGCTTAGGAACGTGTATCTTCTTTTATGAGCTTCTTCCCTACGCTACAGACTTTTCTCACTAGGTATCGCGGTTGCAAGAGTCATCTACGAAAATTTACACCTTCCAAATCCATAGGGGCTATGATGGTGCTCTAGAGAGAACCAGGGGAGAGGGATTTTTTTGATGGAGAGAGAGAGAGAGAGAGAGAGAGGTGGGAGATAAAAATGCGTTAATACATAATTTTATAGAGTAGGATAGAGATATCACTTATCTGTATCTTTTAAGAAACTTTAAATCTACTTAGGACTTATCACTATTATTCAAAAGTTCAAATTCACATGGGACTTATCACCATATCATTTATTAAAAAATGGGTCATTTATCTATAGCTCTCCAATCATTATGCCCATGTGGATGTATATTTCATGGGACTCATGGAATAACTCCCACTCATACACAATGGACATCAAATATCTCATCGATGAAATCTTTCAATCCTATTCTCATCTTCATATGGGAAAATGGAACTGCGACCAAGCAAGAAAAGTGCCAAAGAGGAGTGTTATTTTAAGCCACCATCTAACTAACATAGTACTAAACTAAACTAAACCAAGCTTTTGTCTCAATTAATTGGAGTCGGCTACATAAATCTTTTTATGCCATTTTACTCTGTTAAGGGCTATATTTGCAGTTAGTTTCAACAAATTCATATATTTTCTTAATATGGCATTTTACGTCAATTTACGTCTACCCCTCCAAGTAGTATTTCCATTACTCATGATCTTGTCGTTTTTTGTTACTACTGCAACTGATCTACGTTGTATGTGTGCAAACGACTTAATCTATTTTCTCCCAACTTGTCCTCAGTTGGTGTGATTCCTACCATTCTACAAATCTTACCATACATCCATCTTAATATTTTCATTTTAACAACACTCATATTATTTATGTGAACTGTTTTAGCAGTCCAACATTCCGTTCCATATAGAATCGCTAGTCTAATAGTTATCCTATAAAATTTTTCTTTTAATCTTGTAAGTATCCGTCAATCACATAGAATACCAAAAGCGCTCCTCCACTTGAGTTAACCAACTTTCATTCTATGGGTTACATCATTTGGAATATCTCCATCTTTGTTAATAATCGAATCTAGATAACGAAAATATTCATTTTTAGGTATCTCTTGAATTTGAAGTTTTCCTTCATCATTAATACTCCTATTACTATTAAAATTATATTCGATATATTCAGTTTTGTTCGTATTTATTCGAAACCCATTTGACTTTAAAACTTCTCTCCACATTTCTAACTTAGCGTTAACTCTACTTCTAATCTCATTCACTAAGACAATATCATCAGTAAACAGCATACACCATGGAACATCATCTTGAATATGTCTAGTCAGTTCATCCATAACTAAGGCAAAGAGATAAGAACTCAAATCTAATTCTTGGTGTAATCATACTGTAATCAGGAATTTACTTGTTTCTTTCACGTGTGATCTAATTGTCATAGGAACTTCATCATACGTGTATCTTATCATATTAATGTACCGCTTTACCACTCATTTTCTTTCTAACGCTCACCATATGATATCTCTATGCATTTTATCATAGGTCTTTTTTAAGTTTATAAAAATCATATGCAGATTTCTCTTATTTTCTATGCTTCTCTATTAATCTTCTTAGTAGGTGAATTGCTTCCGCAGTTAATCTACTAGGCATAAAGCCAAACTGATTCTGTGACATTGTTGTTATTAACCTTAGACGATATTCAATCATTCTTTCTCATAACTTCATCGTATAACTCATCAACTTAATACCTCTATAACTATTACAATTTTAAATCTCTCTTTTATTTTTATATATAGGTATTAGAAATATTCTTTCTCCACTCTTCAGGCACTTTTCTAGTCACTGTGACTTTATTAAATAATTTTGTTAACCAAGGTACTCCCACTTAGCGTAGGCATTTCCACGCCTCTACAGGAATACCATCTGGTCCTAAAGCCTTACCTGATTTCATTCTCTTCATAACAATTTTCACTTCAAATTTTCTTAATCTGCGATGTAACTTATATTCTCAAGTTTTATTCAAGTTATCAGATTCCTCTCCCCTCAATCTTTCTACATGTTAATCGCTTAATAATTTCTCTAAATAAGTTTTCCATCTTTCCTTAGTCTCCCCATCTTTTACTAACACTCTTAAATCATCCCTTTTTATGTATGTTATTTGAGTAAAATCTATTGTTCTCTTTTCTCTCTATATAACGAGTTAATATTGTACAAAAGATGACGTTAGCACGTCGTTTTCACCTCACACCGATTCTAGGGTTGGATTAGATGCTTTGATACCAAGTTAAATTGTGAAATAGTGATTTAAGGTTAAAAGAAGAGAAGAAAGTAGAACGAAAAAGAGATAATAACTAAGTATTCGGGTGTGAATGAAGAGACTCAATTAGCCTCTACACCCCACAACATATATAAATGAGTCACACAGATAATTACAAAAGTACTCAGCATAAAATAAACTCTAATAGTGAGTACAATCAATAAATGGATTAGAACTAAAATAGTTTATACATATGACATCTATATTCACATATAAATTGTGATTTTAGAGTTGAGTTCATATTTTTATTATATGGATCAAGTTTAATACTTCTTATAACGTTTTTATGGATTCATGCTTAACAGCTTGTGAGGTGGCAGCCTTGCCCCAAGGCTAATGTAGGGGTGGAAGCCTTACCCATTGGAAGCATGGACATGCTAATATAGGTACCATAGAAGTATCAGACACAGACATCGCTTGGACACGCTAGGACATGCCTCAGACACACCATGTGGCGTGTCCCAATGTTTTATTATTATTTTTATGCATGACACAATATTGGGCACGGACACGCCTAAGGCACTAGTGAAAACTTAAAAAAAATCGGAGATCTAATAATAATTATTTAAAACGTGTTAACTAAAATTGAAAAAACAAACAAAATAAAACCCTAAATATACCAATTGTTGTTCAAACCCTAAACATGGGGTAAATATATAAAAATATATATTTGAAGTATTCCTGTCATATCCATGTCCTCATTTTTTTGAAATTGTTGTGTCTCATGTTCGTGTAAGCGTCAGTGTCTATGACCTTATATGTGCTTTACTGTTAAACACAATGCTTATAATTGTATAGTTTGCTTTATGAGCTCATTCCCCATGCGCATCCTATGAGCTTTTCTCACTTGGTAAAACAGATACAAGGGTTCTCTACAAAGACTTACACCTTTTAAATCCTCAGAAGCTATGATGGTGCTCTACAGACAACGAGGAGAGATGGGATTTTTTGATGTAGATAGGTGGGAGATAAAAATATGTATATTTTATAGAGTAGGACAGAAATCATTTATCTCTATCATTTAAGAGATTTTAATTTCACTCAAGAATTATCACTATTACTTAAGAGTTCAAATTCACATTGAACCGATCACCTTATCATTTATTACAAAATGAGGGATTTATTTATAACTCCCAAATCAGTATGCCCATATTGACATATATATTTCATAGGCCCCATGTCACACTGACATTCTTCCCTACCTAATTATGTGGCGCCCTTGTCGTGGCCAGGCGACCACCCTACCTACCCGCCAGTTACTCGCAACCAGTGTGGACACCACATTCTGGTGTGGGTGTTTGGTGTGGCGTCAAGGGACTCAGTTGGCTTTGATACCAACAGTCACGGGCTGGTCTCCAACTCTAAAGACTAGCCTACTAGGTGGAGTTATCATGCCCCTTACATGCCTAAGACCTCCCTAGTGCCTATTTCATGTGGGATTGTAAAGATTGTGATGAAGCGCTCTACCTTCTCCAGTATACTAGTCATATTTCAATAACAAATTAAATTAGAACTGTTAGGTATCTGACTCAAACTAGAGATATTAGGCATCTGACATCATATAAACATATCCAAGCACCAACTTTTTATCCCCCAACTTTTGTAATGAGCCCTTTCGAAGATGCATTAGCACCATTGAATGAAAATAACTCATTTTCTTCAATACATTCTCATGCCATCAATAGGGTAAGCTTCCAATTTAGGAATAGGCCACAGTTCACCCAGCAACTAAGCTATAAAAAATAAAAAATAAATGGAAACAAATAGGATAAGATAAAATGAAACTATTACCTGTAATTATAGTCCTTAACAACAAAATATAATGGTGGTCCTACCCTGAGATACTCTGACACATTATTAAAATACCCCTGCAGCAAATAAACCTTTACTGCTAAGCTGGCCAGGCAAAAAGGAAAATCCTTGCACAGAAACTCATGAAACAGAGCAATCAGATATACAAAGTTAAACCTGAAGATAGGAGTCTCGAGGAAGAGCAATCTGTTGCTCCAAACCAGGCTCAATCCTTGAACATAATGCCTAAAAACAGGAAAATAACAACAATTGAGTTGAGAGACACCACGGAAGATACATAGATAACACTGAGGACAGAACAACCAGAATATAAAACATAACAAACAGTATAAAAGAAACAGTGGCTTACAATGCTTGCTAAAGCAAATGCAGCAAAGACAGCAATAACAACAACTTTGACTCCCCAGAGGCCAAGGACTCGTGCATGAACTTCCTACAAGATGAAATTGATGCAGAAGCCATAACAAGAACAACGTCAAAGATATAGCTACCCAAGCACATCCCTTCATAATGATTTTATCCTGGTTAAGACTTTGAACAAAAGATAAAACCATGTAATCCAATAAATGTGCACTGTGTAGAGCATCATCCTAACTTGTAAGTCACTGCAACCAAATTTACCCAGCCATTTTAGCACAGCAAAACACATTTGTATCAACAACGTGCTAGTTTTACATAACCTTCCAGAAATGGCAGGTTCTCCTTCACCTCCCTCTCATTTTTAAATGCAATATACAAAAACATTGGGCTCAGACTCCTCCAAGCCATGTAATGTCAAAAGTAGCTACGCCAAAACCACTGTTTGCACCACCAATGGATGAGATTAGGAGATAAAAGGGTTGTAAAGTTTAACTTAAAATGTTAGCTCACAGGCACAGCACTGTACCAGGCACAGTTAGTATATTCTACTCCCACACCATACTACTAAGATTTGATGCACCAACTGCAATTTTCCACAACTAGAAGCATCAAGGTTATCAGTAAGAAAATTTGGAAGAAATGGAACAGATTCCAAGTGCCATATGTCACTCATCCATGTTACCGTTTTTTTATTTTTTTTAATTAGACATGATCAATGGTTAATTTATAAACATGAAAAGTTCGAGAGACTTGCAACTATTTCCATCTAAACTCATAATTATGCAATTCAAAAGGCGTATTTTCCAGCATGCAACTGGTTGTTAACATAATCACTAATTCTTTGATGCAACAACAGAGATGGCAGAACAATTTATGGCTTTCTAAAAATAACAAAGCGCCAGAAATAAGCTCCACAATAGATTACATGGCAGTTAGAGTTGCGCTTGCTTTTGTCGGGTATCATCATAAAGTAATCCCTAGTAGTATTTTCATCAGCTTTCCAGTTATTTTATTCAATGATAATAAAGGGATTTACAGCCTTTCACACTAACACGGAGCCCTAGGGTTTTCCTACCGTTTCTTTTTAATCCTTGAACCTTCTATTAGTTGAGTTTTATTTCTTCTTCCCAATACTGCATGTTGATTTAGTGGAGTTGTATAAGA